>JADFUC010000280.1:0-317171 GCA_019722365.1 Lithospermum erythrorhizon | reverse complement strand
ATCATTTTGCTTCGTTCCGGTTACGTATTGCTAACCATAGGCAAAGGGTATTATTGATATCAACAAACCATGCTTTGAACAGCTTGGCTGCAGGGACTTGGCTGGTGAGTGTGTCTTTGAATTCAAGAACACCCATTATTTTGAAAAAAGTCTAGAACAAGAAATCTAAATAAGAAAATATGGAATTATAGTAGCTAATAATGTTGCTTTAAGAGATGGGTGATTAACAAATATTGATGTTGATTGTATTTATAGATCTGATATTGCTCACTCTTTTCAACCTTGGCGTGCGTAAGATGACTATATATTGTGTTTGTTTATTCAAAAGAAAATGCGTAGGTGTTAAAGAATAGTTAGACGAGGTCTTGCAAATATAATACTCGGTAGCAAAGTATATTTAACAGCACCACCATGGATATTCGATTTGGGGTGAGATTTGGTAATATATATTTCAAAATTAGTTAGTACTTTGTCTTTGTAAAGCTTGAACTCGAATAGTTTTTACAAATAATATTAAGTTAATATAAAAATTGATACACGTAATCAAATATTAAAAAACTAATAGTTGTTTGCATTAGTAAATGTTACTTCCTAAATTTGAACAAATTATCCAATTTTAAGTTTTAGTAATAAATTAAACTTTGAAAATTTTGAAATAATTTATACATAATATATTATTATTTGATTAAAGACATTAATATATTATATTTTCAACATATTTTAATATTAACATGATAAAGTTCATTAAAATAAATTGATTGATCTTTTGTATTTTTTATTTTTAATTTAACACGTAACTTTTTATTTATGTTGTGGTAATTGAAAGTTTAAATTGAAAAAAATTAATTATAATAAATTGAAAAATAAAGTTCATAACACATGGAGATTGTATAACAACCGACAGGATTCGATTAAATAAATTCATGAGATATGGATCAAAGCTCATTAGCTTCTAGAAAGGTCTCCTCCAATAAAATGATTGTTTGAATTTAAAGTTACAGTTCATTGATATCCAAATAAGATAATATGGAGTATGAAATTTAAGAATTTAGTTTTTACTAGTGTGGCTTAGTCGTATAAAAATTTTCGAATGCTTGTCACGAGATTTTATGAACTATGTGAATCGCGGGGGGATAACTTTTAACTTTAAAGCTAGCAATCTGACGTTAAATACCGTGGCTTCGAGCCGCATCGCGTAAAAATTTAGATGTCGACATTAACACTACCGCTTCTTTACCGGTTAAAAGGTATGCCGAGGCAATTTAATTTTTATGATGTTATTTGTTCTGATCAGATCCTATAACATATTGAACTCAGAATTTCGAGATGGTGCATTACAAGTTGTGTAGCTATATGGTCAATATGTACATGAATATTAGTTGTACGAGCTTTTTTATTCGGTCCATAACTATATCGTAGTCACTCACCAGTTATAAAAGAGGTGAGTTGTGTTTAAGCACTACTATTTATTAATTCTTATATTATCCTTATTATAATATATTTTATTGGTTCAAACATATGTTTATAATAAAAAAATTAAAATGACTCCTATGACAATTCAATAATTAATAAGTACTAAATTTTTTCCTAACATTTTTTATAACAATTCAAATATAGTTGGAGTTATCTACTCTCTTATAATGTGTGCAATAGTTTTATCACTTTCATATGTATGTTAATTATGATATGTTAGGTATCGATATTTTGCGTCTAATTATATAAAAATACTCGACATCTTCTGACACACATAAAAATGTTTTGATATAATATTATCTTAGATTTTTTTAATTTTATCATAACAACAAGTAAATTTATTTCAATACAATGAATTAGTATCGCATACTAAATTTTTATATGATAAACATTCAATTATAAATTGAAAAATAAGTTTCAATTCAAAAATTAATATTAAAGAATATATATCTAAATTATGTGTTATTTTTATATTATATTTGACAATTGGGGAATTAAAAAGTGTCGAATACGTATCAATACTCCTAAGTCCACTAATAGATTGTCGAAGGTTTAAATTTGGATTTTTAAGCGGATTAAATGTTAAATTGAATATTTTTATTTGTTGTATAATATTTGGTGAAAATTATCAAATAACTATTTTTCAAATTACTTTAATATTGACATTAAATTTTATTCAAAATCAAAATTATGTTTATCGATGAAAATGCAAGTTTGTCAATTTTAATGACTTAGATTGTCATGTGATCGTTTAAGCGTGGATGGGGTAATAGATTTGGATATTTATTTTGAAATTTATTTTTAATATAATATATATAACATGTTAGTTTTGCTTAAATAAAAATATATTTATCTATAAATTATAAAGGCAATAAGGTGGTTAAGAGTTGAATTCAATATATGAAAGGAAATTAAAATTTAATCTTAAATATATTTAATATTGATTAGTAATTAGTAAACTAAATAAGATTATCTTTGTCATAATAATAACATATTAGTTTTATTTCATATGAAATATAATTGATAAAATATTATGGTCTAAAAAGCAATAAATGCGTGAATATGTATATTATGTATATAATACAACTTTATTAAAGTTGTTATTTATGTCGAAATTTTAAAGAGTTTTAAATATTAAATGTATTGTCGCATATATACTATTGAGGTTTAAATTTTTATTAAGAATTATTGTCTGAATATCTTTTTTTAAAAGAATTATATCGTTTTTGTTCGTTGATTTTGATATAATTTATTTAGATTATTTAAAATTGACGAGGACATCCCCAATGTATGCTCTTTTGGTTGTTTGTGTGCATTTGCAAAATAATTGAGAGAATTTCATAAAAAACTTTGATATTATTTAGTTTTGTGTAAATATTGAGACAATAAATCAATGAAAATATGTTAAAATGAATCATAAAATAGAAATTGAATAGTGGGCCCATGAATAATTTATCTTAATAATCGATTGAAGTGATGTTTAATAATAAATGAAATAACATAAAGGTATATTTTTTTTTTTATTAAAGAAAAGTGTTTTAACTTGATAAAATAAAACATATAATGTCGAATTTAACTTTTATTAAGCGAAAATGAAAAGTAGTATAGTAAGCAAAAGCTTTTAAATCATTATTAAAAAATTATAAGGGATCGTATAAGCGTGAAACAAAATGAATTATAATATAAATCGAAAAGTATAATTTATAAATTTAAATAAATAATTATTTCACTTTATTTATTATTATACCAATTTAAATATTTGAAATATAATATTTAATGTGGAACACTTATATTTTACTAGTATTTGTAAAACGGGCAGTGGACCAATGCCTCCAGAGTCCAGACACACAAAAGTTTATAACAATTTTTTATGGGGAAAATTTTGGAAGTTCTCTTTAAGAAGTTTTTTGACTTGCAGTGTTCTAACATTAACTATTACAGGTAATTGGTTAATGAAAATGAGGTGAATTCACATTACACTAGAAAGAAGATGTGAGGATTGCAAATGGTCTTTGTACATTGATTTGTGGTTCATAGAACCTAATGAAGAAAAAGAAAAATATTCAATGGACATCTTTAATTAACCAGACATACATCACAAAAAATGGCGACTACTTTTCTGGAGCTTTCTCTGGAAAGGCCTACACGCCGCGATGCTAAGATCAACAGCAGCAGCAAGAGACATAAATATGGCTGCATCTTCGATACAAGTCACATGTCTCATAGCCAGTTGAACTAAAGGTTTACTGCATTTCCCTTCCCCTTGTACTCGGCAGCTCATAACGAATCCCCCTGCAACAGGGCTTAGAGCTGAAAAATCTCCACTGCTCTGTGGACTTGGGACTGAATTTGTTGTCAGTTTTGCATGTTTATCAGTATCTACGATGAATTCTCCTCCCTTTTCCGTGTTGATTAGAACCTCAGACATGAGGAGACCACCACCCTCATATCCTTCGGATAGAAGATGGAAACGACAGCAGATCAAATCTCTTATGCCACGTTCACGCCATGCTTCAAGCCTTCCCCATGGTTGCCAGCTCTCGGTTCCATAAGGATCTGGGCGAACAATCATCCAAGCTCCAGGGTTGGATTTCCCCACGCAATCACTGCCTGTTGATGGCACAAATGGAGTTGTTATGAAGGCTGCAGCGACAGCTGACCCAGAAAGATCATATACCTTAAATTTCCACCCCTTCCTCTCCCTTCTCTCATTCTCTTGGTCAGAATTCTCAGCAGAACCTGACCCGAAGTTGCATAGTGGATCTCCATGTGCCACCCTGCAATATTTTAATAGTGTTCAAAATTAGAGGAACTTACGACTAGATGTAAACCAATCGGATAATCAGAAAGGAATCAAAAAGCGGGATAGGAAGGCTAGATAGTAAAAATTATATTTGAAGAGAAACTATTATCACATTTTAAGTTTAAAAGAATCTCAGTGATATGATTTAGAAATTGTGTATTGTATGAAGGGGCAGGAAAACGAAAGATCTACAGTCACATAAGCAAGCAGCACAAGCGATGCATTTTCCCCTCTTTGTTCGCACTACAATAAGGATCTCCTCTCCCAGTTCCCATCCCTGTTATGTTTAGAAGTTTCCATAGAAACTACTTCTGGAAAGGTAGATACCAATGAAAATAATTACCGCCACCTTCATGTTTACTTTCTAATATCAGTTTCGGATTTAAATGATTAGATAAGGTGGATGAAGTCGTCCAATATGGTACTACCGTACTACCTTGTTGATATATTCTAGGTGGCAGGGTAGTAGAGAATCACCTGTCTTCACTAAACTTGCAGCTAAGTATTGGTTGTCGAGTGTTGCCTTGAAGCTGGACTATTTGTGGACTAAGCCTAGATTCATCTTCAAACTGAAAAACATATCTAGGGTCAGGATCTAACTTCACTCGCAAATGAAGTTCTGCACCAGGCTTTCCATTTCTCTGCTTGTTCTTGCCAATACCTATCCAACCACTGAAAAGACTAACTGGTTTTCCCTCACCCCATTCAGGTTTGACTTCCAATTTAAACATCCCAATCTGCTGCCTCTTATTACCAAAACCGCAGTGAGCACCTTTGCGTCCTGCAAAAACAGCAATCTCCAGATATGCATGTGAAGAATAAATGCATCTAGGGGCCAACATCGCTTCTAAATCAGATTCTGCTAGATAAAAACTGGAAGCAACAGTGTGAGAATCTGGGGAAACTTCTGGAGATGATATAAAGGGAACTGGCATAGTCTGCACAGGGAAACCCCGAAGGCGAATCTCACAGAGACATGGAGAAGATATAGCACGGATTCCTAATTTCCCTGAATTTATGGCTGACTGAGGAACCCTTAATCCAAGTGACCCTATAGATAATCTGATAAAAGCTTCAGGATCCATCCTTTGTCACGTAGGTTTCATCATTGATTTTAAGCTTTACGACTTCCGAATATCTGTGACATTAACTGTAAATTAATCTTCCCTACGTTTCTAGGCAAATCTAATGGATTAACTTGAGAATAAATATTGCATTGAAACTAATTTACGTATTAAATCAATTACGCCAACTATGTCTGTCAATAAAAACAGTCTCTCTATCTGAAAAGCTTTGGCCTTGTTTGTTTTAATAAATGGATGGTAGAGACTAGAGAGTACAGATGAAGAAAAGTTTTCAATTTCTTAGAAGAACCTGCCTAAAATCCAATCCACATACACTGTTTCTTCCAAACCCCATTTTCAATTTTCATCTCCCTTTTCCTCTCTGCTAAGTGCTAATAATAGAAAAGGTAAGGGCATCTAGAAGTTATCAATAAAATATGTATTTAAGGCAATTCACAAAACAACAATATGTTCCAATGCCTCCAAAGAAGCCTCCACCTAAGCAGGTAAGGGGGTCAGATTGTACACAACCTTACTGTTGTGATAATAGTGAGGCTGTTGCCGAACCGGCCCAAGATGAAATTAGACAAGAGGTCGAGGTAGGGTAATGATCCATTTTGGAATGCGGTAAGTACATCTGTGATGCTTCCATTCACAGAGTCAATGAACATAACCAACACAACTTCCCAGAGATTCATTTAACTGAACATTTAGAGATTCTACGACATCAGATTATTGTCCAATAAATAAGTGATATTACTAGTACTCAAATCGATATGGTGAAGTTTCCTAAATTAACTGAAAGACTAGCAACTAAGTGCGCTGGTAAAGTACTAAGAAAGCTATAGCATACTCAATTCAGTGTTGTTTTGTTCATATTTTCTGCCAAATACAGCATTGGCACACACTCATCTGTCTTCAAATTTCTCTCAAGAAAAGTAATCCCTATCCCTAATAGAAAAATGGTGTCTTTTCGACCCTTGTTATCTTTCTTTCATAAAAATTCCAATCACCCATAAAATTCTTTTCAGTTTCAATGATCAAACATTTGTCTAGAACTATTTACATATTTCTTCACTAGATTCTTTCAACTACATTTTCCTTAATCCAAAGTAGTTCAAGATTACCAACGTATGCATTTGAGAGTTTGAGCTAACAAATACTCATTGCCAAACACAACATCTTCTTAAATTCAGCATAAATTAGAATTGAAACACCATCCGTGGTGGCACAAATTATATATTTAGTAGTAAGCTAATATTATACAAATGAAGAATAATATACAAATTTAGAGATATGAACAACTTAATTTTCAAATAAACAGTGGCTGAGCTTGAATCGAAATTTAGGGGGTGAAAACTATGAAATCTATTTAGAGATATTTTTTTCATTATTCGGGAGGGGACAATTCTTTATATTTAATACAAAATTACACATATATTTGAAGAATAAACTCGAACATTTTCAAAATTTAGGGTTCTTGTCCATGGTCTCTTCTAACCTCTGCCATTGCGAATAAATGAACGGTAAATTCAATTATTTAAAAGTAAAAATTTAATTTTTAAAATTTAAGGACGACTACTCACTACACCTACCTACCTAGTTCCTGGGAATGACTATACACACTACTAAATAGTATTTTTTCATCAGTAAAATGACATTTTGCATCTGAATCTAACTTACTCAATTACTATACATAAAAATAGGGAGACGAAATAGTAATTTCACTCCCTAAAAAACCAGTATTCGACCCTGGACACTCAATCCAGGACATATTCGAACAAGTTTTCGGGGTTCCATGGAGCCAAGAATCAGCTAAGGATTCCAAGATTGAGCTAGTTCCTCCACTGAACACCATATTTTTCATGTTATTTGTCACCAGAGTCTTAGAAGAGACATGAAAATAGTGTCAGAGTCTGTGTCTAAAACCAGAGTGCACAAAGTGACCAACAAGTTCTAGAACAGAAGTTAATCATAAGTCACTTTTCTGTACTCTGACAACCTAAAGAAACAGCACAAAATCTACCCTTCTAAGGCTGTTAAAAACTGCATACCTTTCTCATCAAGTTCTCATTTGGATTAAGAAAACAACACAAAAAATGGGACCTTTCACAGAGCAGAGCCTTTTATTGACTTCTTGATGGGGTATTTGAATATCCGCTGATAATGCGAACAATGATCAAACGGGGGTGTATAAATACCAATCATTGGAATACTAGAAGTACATTGGGATTGCAGTAAGATAATATGAAAATATCTGTATTTTAGTGTAATGAAACGTTATATGAACTCTATTAATTTGTTATCACTTATCACACATGGCACATTTGAAAAACTAATTCATTCGTCAATCATATTTTAAGATTTTTCAAATTTTGTAATTTGTTAAATTTCAAGTTTTAATATTAACTCGAGGTTATTTTAAATATACACTCTATTATAATTTATATTCAATCAATATATTCATAGTTCAATATAGTACTTTATATTACTCTATTATTATAAGATGGTATTAGGTCAGTCCGTTAATGAATTACACGAATAATCCCGTCCAGTTGATATGGTTTATAATTGACCGGATGTCCAATGTTGTGGTCCAAGTAATGAAGAAAAAATGTTTTATAGACATTTATTGACAATGATATAATAGAAAAAAGAAACATAAATATTCCCTAAAAATCGAAGAATCACAAGTAAAAACCAACAAAAAATAACATTAGGATTACAAGTAAAAAATACAAATAAAATATTTATTAAATTGATTAATAAATTTTGACATTCTAACACCTAGTATTCGACTATTCGTTATATTTCTACAATCTAATCTATAAGTGGAGGTGTGGACCTAAAATGTTGTTAACTAAAATGTACAATCTTTTACTATAGAAAAAGTAATTCAACGTTATAAACCCAATGAAACAAGCAAAAACAACCAACTTGTATCTATTCAATTAAACATAACTATGCTGAGTAGATATACTATGCATTTTGATTAGGAGTGACAGCTACGTGCATGTGAAGAAGCTTTGTATGGAGGACCCTTTTGTAGCGACTTTGGTACCAAACGGCACATGCAAGAGATGACGGATCGAGTTTATCCGGAATTGAACGTAGTTACACTGATACCCAACTAAATTAAAAAATTTCTTTTGTGGGGTTGGGGGTGGTTGGTTGGTTAGACTTTGGAAATGTCGGGATAGAGCTTCACGGTTTACGATTGTCTTTTTATTAAATTTAATCTTTGAAAATGGAAACTATATCATTTTAAAAATCATTAATGTTAATTATGTAATTTGTATCAATTTGTTCAACGAATTTTGGTATATATATACTTATTAGGTGCATAGAATAATTTTGATATCTTTTTAAGCCTCTTGAATTTGAGGCCGTCATTTATAATGTGTGTATCTTGGTTTATATTGAAATTGAATACATATGAATATTAATGAAAATTAATAAATAAATCATATTATTAAGGAGACGATTTATGCACCTTGAATCTCGAAAATCCTTTATATGTCGGTCTAAACTATATCATAAAGACGAATATATCCTCTGCCAAACCCCCGCCCCCCTTCTGAGAAAAACTTCAGATCAAGAATACCACCCAAACCCAAGCTAGCAATAGTACATAATAATGCAGAATTATGGAGTACAATTATTTACAAATCAATTAATTGAATAAAATCATATTTCCTTCGCGAAATTATTTCCTCTCTTCTCACTCATCTCTCAGTTTATGTGAATTAAGTTAACATCTCCAAAGTAGTTTCCTACTTTTCTGACATCTATCAATTATTTAATTTAAAGCAGCATTTAGTAGCTAGAACTTTGATTGTTCGATTCTTTTAGGTCCCCTAACGAGTTGCATTATTCTTTCATTGTTGCAGTTGATAGGGGAAATATCATAAGAATGCCTAACAGACCGGTGTTATACAGATATAGGCGGTATTATCAAAATCTTTTCCGTACAAATCAACTTGTAAAAGCTTGGGGGATGGGAATAAATTAGTTTTGGGATAGTTTGTGAAATTTAATTGTTGAAATATGTAAGGGTTATATTTGTCTTTTTGTTATTATTAAAACCGGTGTATAAAGAAACTGAGACCGGTGTATAACAGCTACCTATTATTAATGAACTGTAACCGTTCTACCAACAGAATGGACATATTCAATTCATATAATCCTTCGTGTTTTAACTTGTCATCTTAGTCATATTTTATTGTTTCTTTTTCACTTACCATTCTATATTTCCAGACATTTTTATGTTTGTTTTTTCCAATTATATTCCTAGACATTAAATGAACAAACATGGATCATTTTACTCTTCTTTAACTTAAATATTGCATGAGAATTAGTATAATTTCAAGGTTTCATCATCTTATTAATGAGGATATAAAAGTAAAATAGCATCATTTCTTAACTATTGTATCAAAGTGTAGAATGATAAGCAAAAAAATGGAAGAGTATGAGGGTGTTTAGCTTCAGCTTTATTTTTCAAAATCAACATAAGGTGATTTGACAAAAAAAAAAGTGTCTAACTAAGCGTTTTAGATATGAGTGTTGGCGTTTTTGGGATTGGGTAGCCGAGAGCTTTTTGACTAAAAATTCTTTTTATTCACTAATTCGAAAAATACTCAAAATTGATATCATTAAATTTATTTTAAAATATTTTCATAATATTAATTTTTGTAATTCTTCATAAATATACATAAAAGTAATTGATGATTAAAGAGATTATATCTCGAAAAATGAGAATTGATTAATTTGAAATGAAGATATTAACAAAGTCCAGAAAAAGCTTTATAAGTTGATTTTAAAAAGTAACGATTTACTTTTTTTTTTTCTCACTTTTTCTTTTAGGCCAAGTAAATTATTTCATTACCTACCGCTATTTAACTTTATATCACGCATTTATTCTTCGTTTAATAATTAGCAAATATATAATTTTTATCTGAAACTTTTTTAGTATTTTACTGCTGTTTGAAAAATATTCACATTTTATATATCATAAAGATAAAAAAAAATGATATATAATTTTTAGTTATAATTAATTTTTTATTCTTTCAACTATTAAATTAGTAATTTACATTTATATCATAAAGAGGCCAAAAAAATTGATATATAAATGAGATAATAGATTTATAAGTCGTTTTGCGCTTTCTGACTTCTTTCATACATTTGAGTGTTCACGTTTTTTGGAATTAAGGTATCGATCTTTTGTATGAGTGCTTTATATTTACTAATCCAAAATTATAAAATTGATATCGTTAGTTTTGTTTTTTAAAAATATTTTATAGTATTATTTTATTATAATTTTTTCATAATATATATAAGAAATAGTGTGATTAAATTTGTGTATGTGAGAAATACAATTAATTTAGATTGGAGGGTATGTAACATAGATTATTGCATGAAACATGGCAGAAAGAAATATATGAAATATAAAAGTAAGTTAATTAACAGATGAAATAAATTTGACAGAAACATAAAATATTTTCTTATATCACTTATAAATTTAAAAAATAATCTTGTAAGCGCCGCTCTATAAAATACACATATATATATATATAGAGTCCTTTAAATATAATCCTCCTCTAGAAAATGTCCAAATTACTCTTTGAATTTTACCGAAACTAAATTTTCACAATTCATTTCTCTATTTCTTCCTTTTGTTTAACCAAAGGAAACCTTGTTTTTCCTCTCCCATCTATATACATTAAAACTACGCTACTCATTCCTCAAAAAATATCGTCTAAAACTTAATTTTGTGAAGATACTCAAAATGAATTTAGTTAAAGGATTTAAAAACAGGAATCGAGCTTTGTCATGCTCCATGTAAATATAAGATTCGAAAGATTGATGATTTTCTTCTGAAATTCAAGATAGACTAATTAAAATTTAATTTCATAAAAATTCACAGTATTTTTTTAATGTAGATAAAGCTTTTTGAATCTGAAACAAAACGTAATGATATGCAGCGAGAATTATATGGCGAAATACAACACTTTTTGTTTAGATTGGAAACATTCACATGATTTTAGAAATCTGGGAAATGAATGGAGGGATTTTGTTTTCACAAATGGATGGAAGATGAAGCCAACCAATTTATCTTTACGGTAGTCAATAATCTCTTGATTTGCTAATGTTCTTCAAAAATTGGATGAGCTTAGAGTGAATATCGTCTTACCACATCATCAGATGTTTTTTGGTCTAGGAGCGTTGAAGAGAGAGAAGTGGAAATTCTCTCATTTAGAGAGAGAAGAAAGAATGACAAATGAATCAATTCTTTTTGTTTCAGGTTAAACTTAGGGGTTTTTTGATAATTTCAATCAGGGTACTATATATAAGGGATTATATTTAGAATTTACGATATATATATCATCTTCTTTGTGATTGTTAATATAGCTTGTGAATCGTGACATATCTGTGGCGTTATTAAGTAAGTATGCAGGATCTCTACCGAGTTCCAAAAGTAAAAAATTAATAAATGGAAGTTATTCCAAGATTTCCGCCAGGATTTAATCGTTTGATTCCTATTTCCTAACTAAAGAGAATATAGTATTGAAGTGTGAAACGTCCCAGCTAGCGTACAATCACGGGATTCACGCGGAGGAGACGAGTCGCGGGATGTCTTGGCCCAGTCGGGGGGGCGAGCTTCCCTTTAAACCAACGATCCCAGATTTTGCCACTTAGATTACTCGAACCCCTGTTTGCATGAAGGAGGCTAGAGATCAGGCGTTGCTTGACTCACCATTTCAAAGCTACCAGGTTGAAGCGATGCACCGGTGAAATTTGACTATTAGAATATATGGAAAAGGTTGGTGTATCTTTCTAGGGATGGGACTAGGTAGGATGATAAATTGAAGATGTATAAAGTAAATGCTAAGACAAATTTTAGCATTTTGTTTTAGATTCGTTAGAATGAGTGTTAGATAACTAGATGGGATATGTACCATGTGCAGTATGGTAATTACTCGATGATTCAAATAATGATCTATATAATCTAATTGAAATAAGTTTTGCAGAAATAAATCGGATTATAACTTAAATAATTTATGAGTCTAATAAGTAATCAATTACTTGTATCTGATATCGAGCAAATTATATTGTGCACGAACCAGATATGATTATTAGTGCAAATAATCAAGTTATTACTTGGTTAATTTCTTGCTGATAAATGATTATGTAGCGCCCAATCGGCTTACAATTTTAATTTCGCATCCTTGTAATTTCTTGCTCCGATAGCACACTCCCCACTTTGGAAAAACAAATACCTCGTCCACTTTTCACCGCTTTCGTTTCTTTTCTTCTCCCGAATAAATCATTGCAGCAGCTATCGCGCCTTGTTGTCCGCGCTGCAGCGCCATTGCGCCCCAGAGCACCACAGCGCCTCGCTTTGCCCGCGTTTGCCGCTTTTCGTTCCTCGCGCGGCCAAAATTACCGCGGCGCTGTAAATAGCAAGCCGCAACGCGGCCAAAAAATCACCGTAGCGCTTTAGCGGCCTCCCACCTACTTTTTGCCCCAAAACAGCCTACGACCAAAAACGCCGTCACATGCATTAGCCTTCGAGCTTTCGCTGGCCACTACGCTATAGCGGGTGGCGCAGCGGGGTGGCCACGGTGTATAATGACCTATATTGTATTACACCAAAGCGCGCCCTTGAGCTTACGAACATCACCTGACCAAAAATTATCACCGCTGTGTGATCTTGAAAAGCTGACCACCAAATGTTTTTGTCTGTCGCGCGCAAATAATTTAAATCCACAACCGATTAAAAGCGGCTTATCCCGTCCCCATTAAAAAGGAAGAGGGATGAGGGGGGTCCGCGATTTAGGATATTATGGGGAGGGGTGGGAGGAGATCAAAAAATGCGCGAGGGGGGTGGGAGGTAAATCTTTTCAAGGGGGGAATGTGCCGTTCGACAAAAATTTGGGATTGATGTTGAAAATTGATTAAAAAATAGTCAGCAGTGCCACTCCCAGCTTACGTTTCGGGGTCGCGAGTGGAGTTTTACGGAGTTGGGATAAATGTATGTTAATAGGTGTACCTACACTTTACACTTAGACTAGTTACATTGGTGGGGATTAAATCGGCAGAGGTTGAATATGTCTTGATGGTGACGTTAATGCTGGGATGACACACGTGGAGGATGGAGTTGAAAGAATTCATCCGGTTGAATTCTCAAAAAGTGGAAAATGGTGGGGTATGCTTTAATGAGGGAGAGAGAGTAGGATAGGTGATAGATAAATATGTGGTGAGTTGTGATTGGTTGAAGAGATTTTTGTTATCTTAATAATTTAAATATAATTATCACATAAAAATATTTTTAAAAAAAATATACCAAATTTCATGAATTTTTTTTCTCTATAAATAGAGCCAATGTTTAGTTCATTTGAATATAGAAAAAAAAATACACACTTTTGTTTATATGAAACTATTTTATCCTCAAAGCAATTTCTAGTTTAATCTCTTGATTATTTTTTCATTGTGTAATCGATCAAATAATTATTCCTTCAAAAACCAAAATCCAAACAATTTACCCATTTAATAATCAAGGTTCCAACAATTATCTATCGAACAACTCAAATCGAATATTCTCCAAAATTCATCAAATTTTTGGGTTTGCGTAATTTTTAGTAATACTTGAAGTATGTCGAATACCCACACATGTCACGGATCAATGATGCGTTATGGCCAACACTAAATCCCAAAACACCTCATTATCCTAATACTCCTTTTCGAGCCAAAATATTGAAATTCCAGAATTTTCAACTCAAATGTCGCTTGCAAAGGGGGATAAGGGAAATGTTGGTGTTTTAATATTCATATCTAATTAGTTCTAAACTGGTGGATGCGAATCCCACATGTTACGATTACATAAAAATATGCATCTGAATTACAAGTGTGTACATTTTAACTGAATAATATTATAGCAGCGGAAAGCGGATGATCTCTGAGTGTGTACATTTTCTTCTTGAATAATATTATAGCGGCGGAAAATGGATGATCTCGTATATCCAAAGTAAGGTATCTCGAGAGTGTCACGCGATGCAATTAACCGAACTCCTCCGTGCATTTTACTACAACGATTAAAGTTAAACGAAACAATAAAGAAAAGAAAACTATTTCTTCCTAAGGGGAGGGGGTCGGTCGAACTAGTGGAGGGAGAGAATTCTTTTGACTTCAGGAAGTCAAGACAAGATGAGCAAAAATTATGAGATGGGTCACTCTCTATTTATAGGCAAACGAATGAGAGTTTTAAGGAGATAAAAACTCTTACATCCACATAAATTCTCCACCGCTATTTCGCCTTTTGGCTATGTCGGAATTCGATTTATGTTTCACTTTAAACCCGAAAAGTTATAATACATATTATTGTGGATTCGATTCTTGTTGTGTGTGACTTTTTAGAGACGGATCGACAATATCAATATGTTGAACCAATATTAACAACTATTGTATTAATATATAGATTATGAAGCGGAGACCACTGGTAAGCCGTCATAACCCCGAAATGTTGATATCGGTGGAAATCCTAAATACTAATTGTCTAACAATTAATATATATTGAACTTATAGTATTGAATGTTTAAATCAGATGATCAATCTAAAATGTTCAATGGGCATTTTACGAGATACCGTATTTCTTAGTTCAGCGAGGAGCAACCAATGATTATTCTTGAAGCGATTGCATCTGAATTTATGGATTTGACATGCTTTTGGATGTCGAGGAATGCAGCTTAATGATATCAATGTGTGCTCGGTAGTCATGTAATTTTTTGATGACATTGAACAAGGTAGCTCTCGAGTTAACTTTTACATAAATGGGCGACGTCCTGATATGACATATTATCTTGCGGACGACATCTACCGCTTCATACCCAGCGTTGTCAAATCGATTTAGAATTCCGATTACCCGAACAAGATAAGTTATTACTTAAAATATCGAGAGCATCGGAAGGGCGTAGAGCAGCGCGTTTAGGTATTGCGGGCTTCGACTTTCAAATCGTTCGTGAAACCGGCTTCGAATGTGGAATATAGGTGATTTGTGGCTATAAATCGCTGAGGAGATGTATCATATTATATAATATATGATTGATGAGGATGAATGAGATACATATGCACAAAGCTGGGCGATTATGATGAGCCCGAATGCAAAGCGGATCCAGAAGCCAGCGACCGCAGCCAGCAGCCGATTCGGCGAAGTGGTAATGCCGCATTTCAAAATTATGTTAGGTGTTAGATCGAGATTGCGTGATCTGAAGTGCACGTCACCCGATTGAATCTTAGATCTTGGTGGCCGCCACATGGGCAAAATTCGGAATGTTTAAGTGATTAGAGGGGAATTCTGAGTTTAATTAAGTGATTTGGGAGTTTGGTTGTATCGTAAGTTGATTAAGTTGTATTGTGTGTTTTATCGTGTGTTTCATTAGTTGTTCGATTGTGCTTAACTTATTGTCACTACCTGATACGTTGGATTTAAATGCTTATGTTCGGTTTAATAATAAAAATCTTCATTTTCATATTCATTTAGATTAATTAAACATATATAAAAAAATTATTTTACAAAATAATTTAAAAAAATAATGTTGAACAATTTTTAAAATTATATTAATAATAATAGTTACTATAAAATCATAATAATAAAATATATAAATAATGAATATGTGATAAATGATGTGGGGTATATGTTGAGGAGTTGGAAGAGATAATTTAGATTAAACTAAATCATTGTAGGAGTAAGAGTTGAATTGTTGTTGAATTATTAGGTGGAAGAGAGAGAAGATGATGTGGAGTGTTAGGAAAAGGAAAAAGTTGGGGTTTAATACCCAAACCATTGTTGATAGTCTTAGACCCGGGAAGGGTCACTAAAATTACTTGTCTTACATACTAATAAGTGTACCTGGACTTGTTAAACAACCGGACTTGGCCGATCTGCTAAGAAATTGGCTCGAAATGTCCATGTGGCATGTTCGACTTGCATCGTTTCTTAGCGAGCAGGGCTCGAATGACCCATTAAGGAGATATATATTGTTTCTAGTCCGGTCCACAACCATCTTTTTAAGGAGTTAGCGGGGTTTAGCGGGTACCCGTTATATATTAGGCGGGTATACATTTATGACTTGGGTTTTGCCTAAGCAGTGGTAACAGTGGCAAATGAGCGGAACTCATACAACCCACATCCATTAATGGAGAACACGGAGCCTCTAATAAGCGACTTTCTTAGCCTATCGCGTCCCCAAAAGATTTTTAGACGAACCTTTAATGTACTCGGACTGTCGGACGAACATTTTTCTATCGTATCGCGCCAACAGGAACGTTTTTAGGCAGACCCTCAATGAAAGATCTTTTTAATTTATATTTAAATAGTTCATTCAACACTCATAGATAATATATTATTTTATATTTTTATAATCTTATTTTATCCTAAATTTTGTTAAAGACTGTTTGAAATATTCATTTTAAATTTAAAATAGATAATAGGAAATTTCTTCAAATAAATACATAAACGTTTGATCTCAAAAAAAAAAAAAAAATGTTTTGAGAGAATTTTGTACAAATTACAAGAGATCTTGCACATGCACATAATGCCAACTGCTAATTGACAGGCGAACTTGGGGACTGCCGTCGTAAATGAAAAAAAATAGTTTAATTAATATTTTTCAAAATATTCTCATAGCTAACCTCGCCAAGTTTCAACCGTAGGTTATATTAAACCTTCCCACTATTGGCTCTATATACTCAATTACTCATGAGCGGTACAACTTACATATATGTACCTGTATGAATTCCAGGTACGTACTCTTTTCATTTATTGTTTGGTTTTCATTATGTTTAATATGAAGGAATAATATTTAAGTGCCATTTATTATGCCCGATGAATTATTGAACTACGTTTAGCTACATATCCATACCGATTAATCTAATCTAAGTATAGTTATAAAGAGGCTTGTGCGTGCCTCACACTCATGGTCATCCGTTTGAGTGGTGCGTGAGTGCGAGGTTGTACTTTTACTTTATTCATTCTTTCTTTTTATTCATTTGTTTAAAAAAAAAAAAATCACTTGTACTTCTAGATGGGAATCGAGGCATAGGCTGAAAGGCGCTCACTGCTTAAATGAAATCGTTAGAGTATTTCTATAAAATTTTGTTTTTTATTTATTTGTTGTTTTAATCATTTGCATATAAATTAATAAATTTTCTATGTTAAAAAAATATAATTATAATTTTTTATATTTAGCTAGAGTGGAAACTAGAGCCAAATTAATCTTTGGAATTATTTAATAAAGCTCTCTAGATAACATTTTTGGCCAATGCGGACTCGGGGAATATGGTTTTTAAATTAATAATTACGTTCTTTTTTAGTTCACTTTTCGTATTTTTTACGCGTCGTATCTGTGTGTTTTTTCGTTCATTTTTTTTTTACAAGTATCAGCTACGGTAGAAATTCGATAAATTATCTTTCGTAGGGTCTTTAAAATTAATAATTATTAAAAATTATAAGATAATCGTTTTTAAAAATTTACATGAAGCGTATAAAGAGATGAATTAAAATGGTGGTGATAGTAGTGATAGTGGCCGAGTTGCGAGCTTGGTGATAATAGTTTATTTGTATGATTTGGTCATAAATGAGAGTGGCGCTTGAAGTTGCGTTGGTCCCCGATTAACGTTCCGTTAAAGCATGACTTGAAGTTGCAGCTTTTTCAATTAAGTAAATGGCACAAAGTTCTTGACTTTGGTCACAGCCCAGCTTACTGGGGATGTTAAGATTTATGACGTTATTTCGGGGGCCGAGAAGTCTTTGGTCTCGAAGAACTTGAATTCCAATTTTCTCCCATATAAAATATAAAATTAATAAGTTCGCCCATATCTTACATATTAATTTCTTTTTTATTATTTTGGGGTTTTTTTTACTTGATTATCAGCTACGAGTAGAAGCTACGATAAATTAATCTTCGATTATTTAATAAACTACCAAGATAATATTTTGATTAAAATCGCGACTAGGGGATAAGGTGTTAAATTAATAATTAGTGTTTTTTCCGTTCCTTTTTCATTTTTTTTTCTGGCAAATTAAACATCTTATTTGTCGTTTTCATACCTTTTTCAATTTTTTTGGCAATTATCAACTTCTGGCTAGAGATACCGATAAATTAATCTTGGGGGATGGGGTCTTAAATTAATAGAGCTAGAATTCTAACGCTTGTATCGGCAGCACCGGGCGAGGACGATCTTGGAGACGTCGTACTCTTACGTGCGATCCTACTAGAAATATAAATCTACATTTCATGACTTTTTCGTTTCTTGGTTAGATTTTTTTTGCAATTATCGAAACGATAGAAAGCTGATAAATTAATCTTCGATTATTGATAAACTCTACAAGATAATATTTTGGCTGATATGACTCGAAAATAGGCGCTAAATTAATAATTAGCTAAAGTTATAAGATAATATATTTTTATAATTTCTATAGACCCATAAAATATAAATTAATAATTCCTTATATCTACATATTACATTTTTTTGGGGGTTTTTTTTGTTTTTGTAAGTTTCAACTCACAGTAGAAATTAGATAATTTAATAAAATTTCTACAGATAGTATTTTGAATTTGGTCGACTCGGGAATATGGTGCTAAATTAATAATTCGCTAAAATTATAAGATAATATATGTTTTATAATTTCTATAGATCCCATGTAAATATAAATTAATAATTCCTTATATACAACATATTACATGAATGGTTTATGAAAGTTTCTTGACAAATGAATCAATTGTCTTTTGTTATTTGTTGAAATCAATTTCATCTTGAATCGCATCTCTAATTTTCCTTATTATTGTAAGAAGCTTACAATTGTTGTGGCATTAATAAGGTGAGAGATGAATAGTTGCTTTCAAATGAGCCATTCATTTGATATCTTTCATCGTTTATGCAATGAGTAAAGTGGAAGTTTGAAAAGTATTTGTAAATTGAGTATTTCACTATAAATTAATAAAATATTAATTAATAATGTAACAACTATTTCAAAACTAATTTTGACTGCGTCGTGAATCTTTTGATGATATAATAACGATTAGTCCCCTATTAGTTAGTCCCACATTTTGGCCCGTCATCGGCTAGTATATATAAAGGAAACATGAGGTGTGGCGTGATGAGTCGCCGTTTGGCATGGCGTGGCTCTTTTGTTTTTTTCGCTTTTTTTGGCTTCGATAAATTAATACTCGATTATTTAATAAACTCTCTAAAATAATATTTTTGGCCGGTCTCGACTCGGAGATAGGGGCTAAATTAACAATTCGTATTTTTTTTCGGTTCCTTTTTCATTTTTCGATAAATTAATACCGAGTTCTTTAATAAACTTTCTAAGATAATATTTTTGGCCCGTCCCGACTCGAGGATAGGGTGCTAGTTACCCAATAATGGTCCATGTCACATACCTTGAGCAACCAGAAATATTCACAAATTAATGAAAGGATGGAGACAGAAATCTTGTTATTAGTGGGCATGATTTTTTTTAGTGGGCCGGATAAATCGCTCCATTCGGCGGCTAGAGTATCAAAATTGCATTTGCTACCGATTCGGTCCCGAATAAATAATTTGGGCCGATATCCATTAGAATCGGACATTAGGTAATAGAACGCCCGATTGCGAGGCGGGGAGGGGGTATATATATACATTAGGTTCATAAATCCTACTTCATACTTCATTTGTGTCTACTTCTATCTTCTCATACTCCCCCTTTCGATTAAAGATAGTCTCTACTTCTATTTTTCAATAAAGTTTGGTTTGGATTTCGATTTCATTTTCCACCGTTTCGTTTGTTTGGTTTGGATTTGATTCAATTTGATTTGGACCAATTTCGTTTCGATTTAGGTTTCGATTATAATTCGAATAAACTTTACTTTGATAAGCGATGATGAAGACTTGAGCCTTATTTGGTAATTATGTGCTTTGTTTATTCAAATTTAGTTTGGATTTTGAATTCGGAGTTTCACGCTATGTTGAGGCAATATTGATGATTTCTTGATCGAGCCTCGGTGTTATATTGTCGAATTGAGGGCTCGATTGATGATTTCTTGAAATTGGTTTCCACTTTATGTTGTTGAAGAGCAATGATGATTTCTTGAAATAAATTTGAGCCTCCCAAAAGCTAGCGATTTCTTGAAATCGGTTTCCACCTATGTTGAGGCTCGGTGTACGGCAGATATGCAAAAGCGGGTATAAGCGAGATAAGATCTTTGAAAATATTTAGATGTTTGATAACGAGTTGAAAAGACTTAAATTGAGTTGTAGTGACAGAAACTTTTACCTACTACATTTCGTTGATATATACAAATCATCCATTAAATAAATAATCTGACAATAGATAAATAAATGTTATTAATAACAAGATAGAATAAATAATATGATTACTAAAATATATTATTAATTATTATTATTATTATAATTTTTATAGTATTATTATCATTAATTATAATAATAATATTCTTATTATTCTAATTATTATTATTATTATCATTATTGTTGTTGTTATTATTATTATTCCCCATTATTATTATTATTATCATAATTTTTATTTATTTATTATGTTTATTATTTGTATTTTTGTTATTAATAATAGTATTATTTAACATTTTGTTACTATTTATTATTGCTTTTATTATTATTTTAATTTTAATTTTTTAATTTCTATTATTATTAGTATTACTATTATTATTATTTACTAGTTATATGTCTGAAATGCTTTTTGTCACAATTATTTTATTATTTTATAATAAAATTATAATGAAAAAAAAATAAATAATTTTTTAAAAAAAGCACCAAGAAATAAGATGAAAATTTTGTGAAGAAAATAAAGATAGAGGAGGCTACGAAACAAGCTTTTTATTTTTCTCTTGGTGATAATTATAGATACGTAGTAGATAATATTTATAGTAGTAGTTTATGGAGGGTGACATTTATCGTATTAGGCGGTTAAGCGTGAAAATTCTTATGAAAATTAAAATAAAAAAAATTTATGGGATTGTAAAATAGGAAATCGTTAATTTGGTTTCTAACTGTAGCCCAGCCCGTCAGCGCTACATATAGTATAGATTATTATTATTATTATTTTTATTTTTGTTATTATTATTATTGTTTTTATTATTATTATTATTTGTATTATTTCTATTATTTTGTTTATTATTATTATTATTATTTTTGTTATTATTTTTAGTATTAATATTATTATTATTTTATTATTATTATTATTATTTTATTATTATTATTATTATATTTTTATTATATTATTATTCTTATTATTTTTTATAGTTTATTATTATTATTATTATGACTTTTTGTTATTTTGATTTTTATTATTACATTATTTTTATTATTATTTTATTATTCTTATTATTATTCTTAACTTTATTATTATTATTAATTTTATTTTTTGTTATTATTATTATTTTATTACTTTTATTTTTATTATTTTTATTATTATTATTTTATTATTCTTATTATTTTATGTTATTATTATTATTTTTTATTATGATTATTATTATTATTCTTTTTTGTTTTTATTATTATTATTGTTATTATTTTTATTTTTTATTATTATATATATTTGTTTATGTCATTATTATTTTATTATTATTATTATTATTATTACTAATAACATTATTATTTTTATTTTTTATTTTTATTTATTTAGTTATTTTTATTATTAATATTTTTGTTATTATTATTATTATATTATTATTATTTTTCTTATTTTATCATTATTATTATTATTATATTATTAATAATAATAATAGAGATAAGTCGAGATGTGACAAAATTATGGAAGGAGAAATATTAAATTTGAACTTTTATCGCTTCGACTTTTAAGAGGAGAAAAAATAAAATGAGGGAAAATTTAACTTAAAAAATTTTTATTTGTTAAAAGATTTTGATAAGTACTTAATTTCATTAAGTATTTAATTTTATTAAGTACTTAAATAATTCATTAACAAATAAAATTAATAAATTAAGTACTAAATTAATTAATTTTAAGTGTTTAATGACTTTAACAAACACCCTCTTAGTTTGGTAGTTGAATCTTTCTTTGATTCCATTTACCTTTCATTCTTCAGAAATATAAGGTGTTAAGCAGAATTTGAAAATGGTAGTATTAAGCGCATTATGCTTTATGCGAGTTAATGAAGGCAAGAAAATAATTTACTAACATTATAAATATACTCTTTATGTTTCATGATTCAGATGAATTATTTTGTAATTAAATTATTAAATATTACAAAAAATAAGATGATTTTTTTTTAAGAAGAATGTATTATGGAGAAACTAAAGACAATTTAAAGAGAAGGGTTTTATGTTCCGTACATACATAATGTATTCCGGAACGAAAAAATATTAATAAAATTATTATTAGCATCCAATTTTCTTTTTAAAGTGGGGTAAAAGTAGCTCATTCTTTTTAATAGTGATTTTTCTATTTTCTTAAGATTTTATTGCACCGAGGAATAAATAGTACCATACAAATATATTTTAATTGGAAATTAAAGACAAATCGAATAATAAATATCAATTCTTGCGAAAAAGAAAAAAATATAAGAAAACCTGAACAAGGACTAAATTCAAAGAAAATACTCCGTAATAAAAGTGTAATTAAATTAGATATGGTCGCGAGGGAAGAACATATGAAAAAGGAAATGAATGACTCTCCTCATGAAAGTCTTAAGTTAGATTATGCAAGGAGTTGAAGTAACAATCTTTCTTTGACTTATGATACTCTAGCATTATGTACTCCCCCATATTTATATCATTTGTATGCAATAGAGCTGGAGAATAGGACATTGATGTTTAGAAAGTGCAACCTCTAAAATCAATCAAAGACGAATCAATCAATATGATAAGAACAGTAACCTGAAAGAACAGTGAAATTTCATATTTACCTCTAACAATTTTGAGTTAAGATCTTAAAAGGTAGTATTACGATCTACATACATAAAATTTTATGTTACAAAATTCATTTGTATGTTACAACATTTAATATATACAATTTTTCGTTTGAAACATAAAGACAATATTATGATACTCTATTTCCTATAAACCTATATACCTCATTTCAAATTCCAGAAAAAAGTAAGAGTATTATTTTTTGTGATTCCTGCTAAACCATTATCACATGACCCATAATGAAAATTTGTCTTATTCTAGTGAGAATCTACAAATGTTGTTATTATTCCTAGCAGAATCATGATCCTCTCACATGGTGGAAAATATTGTTTTAGAGGGTGTTTGGCTAAATTTATTTTTTCGATTTATAAGTGACCAACTTATAAGTTGTAATGTAATTTAATTATAAATAGGTAAGTATTGGAAACTTGGAAGGCTTGATATAAGCTAGCAGAGATATATGTGGCGGCTAAATTGAGTAAATATCTACATGTAATCTGAGCAGACGATAAATGAAAATCACAGAAAGTAATACTTATTTGGGAAGCTTTATCACAAGGGTTACTTTCGAGGTACGTCGCATTGCTGCTTCTTGAAATCAAGCCCAGAAGAAGCTGCCGAATGATTATTCTGAAATCCTGCTCAATAGATTACTCGATTGGTATCTTTTTATAATTTAGTATTCTCGATGACAATCTATTTCTAGATTTGAAACTTGAAATGATATACGGATTAATCTGAATCAAGTAGAGAACAACTTCTATTGAATTTGGAACAAAAGGAATTTAGAGATATTGGAAAAATTTAGGATAATAAGAAAGTTGTGGCCACAAGCCTTAACTTATTAAATTTGAACACGCCTTTCGTAGAGACCCCGACGAGGCAGGGGTCTGGAAATCAGCTCTCGAGCCCCTCGAGCGATATACCAGTGGCCTCCATTTTGCATCGAGAACCAGCTGGGACCACCAGGAGATCTCGGTAAGACTCCCATCTGAGGCAAGAATTTCCCCAGTTTGTCAAATTGAGACCCTCGTGAGGGCCACAGTGCCGATGGGATCTCGATCCTGCGTCTCAGCTTGAAATCTTGTGGCTTGACAATCTCCCATGAGCCTTTTAAAATCACCGTCTTGAGACTTCCTTCGCGGCGCGGCACCTTATTTATTCGCTCCGAGGTTAGCGAGAAAGTCGAGCCATGACTTCGAACATAGCATTTTCTGACCTTTGTAAACATATCGGCGAGATTTCGATCTCCTAGAATCTTCGAGCAGGGACCCGTTCTCAATCTGAGCATTATGAAAATGGAACCTCGATCCACATGTGCTTTGTCCTCGCATGAAACAGGATTTTAGCGGATAAATCGCGCTCATTGTCATGATACAAGGTGTTACATCCGTACTTTCGAATTGATTCTTTGAAAGTACGCAGCTTGAATCATCTCTTTCACGGCTTCCGCCATAGCGACATACTGCGCACCGCAGCTTGATAATGCTACTATTGGTTGCAACCGATCTCTCGGCTAATAAGCGGTACCCCCAAGCGTATTGAATACATATCACAGCTAGTAGACTTTACACTATCAGCTTGTCGCCACCGTTGCTCGGCATACACATATCCAGCGGCCCAACCACGTACTAGATTTCTACGGAAGCGAGGAAGGATTTTTTCGGCACTACCCGTTCGGGTATCTCAAAATCCACTTCCGGCTTCAATGTTTTCACACTGGGTTTAGACATATATCTTGGCAAGCTCAGCAACGTGTGTAATATCGGGTCTAGTGTGGCGCGTAGCATACATAAGACTACCTCTTTGCGAAGCGTAAGGCACACTTATCATATACTACAAATCATGCTTCGGTCTCGAGGTGAATGTTGCATGCGATAATTGAAAATATGAAAGCGGCTAACGAGAATAACTGCAGGCTTTGCGTCAGGCGTGTTGAATCGACGATTACGCCTTGGGGTATTAACTTGCGTAGCCGATCTCGGAGAATCGATCTCACGATTGTCGTCGAGAATTTAGCCGCTCGCTGGAGTAACACCATACGCAATCCCACGACAACTCTTTCTTGACATGTTCAGCTTTTTTTTTTAAATCGACATATCACGTCAATAATATAAATTGACATAAAAGAAGTAAGATAACATAATCTTTTTTTAGAAACTTTCCTTATGTAGCAGCCCATTGATCGATGCCGCAACTTACAAACTTCAACCTTTTGATAAAGTTATCAAAGGTAATATTCAACTGCCTCGAGCTTGTTTTGGCCGTCTGGCTTCTTAAAGTTTGCGAGACCAAATCTTCTTTCCCTACAACCTCCAAAGCCTTGAGGTTGCCATGAAATAACCTAACCGTCTAGATAGCCATGTAAGAGCATAATTTTTTACATCCATCGATAAAAGTCGCGAGATCATCTCTTGCTACCGATCTCGAGCGATTACGATTGTCGCTTGAGCGACTACGGTGAGAAATATTCGGTGTAGTCGATTAAGCGCTACTGTTGGAATCCTTTGTGACGAAACTTTGCCAGCGTTGCTACCATCTGTTCCTCCTTGATTCGGTAGACCCATTTGATACACAATATTCTTCTACAGGCTTCTGACATACGAAATTTCCCGTCGTGTTAGTCAACAATGACTAAAAATGCTCCTCTTTTAAATCCCACTAGCTCCCGACGATCGACTTACGTCATTTATGCTGCCGACATAACTAACGGGCTCGCTGCAATGGAGTTAACAACGAAGTTAGAGAGGAGAATACCTACGAGTTGGTTTTACGACACGGATACTTATACGAGATCGGTGTCTACACATCTTGTCATTGCTCGGGGAACAATCTCTTCCTGTTGATCATTGTGAGAAATGTTACATCATCATACTGCATCGTCTGCAAAAGTGAACCCATGCTTAAAGGTGGCATATCAGCAAAAGGATCTTCAGGTTGATCTTGAGGCTTGGGGGGCATGATCTAAAGCATGCCATTTGGAAGGAACGAGTCATGCGCCTTCTCTGCTTGCGTTGACTTAACCCCGATATTCGGTTGTGACTTACTCGCTTCGAGCCTGCCTCTCTAACGCTTTTAAATGCATCTTTGGCCCTTAACACACTGTTCATTAGAGGAGCTACATTCTTGCTTGAATGATCTTCCGGTTCTTCAAATCATAGAACCTGTATCCCATCTCGAGCGTCGCCGTAACCAATAAAATAGCAAATGTTAGGTTAGGCTTGAGAACTGACTACAGCATTTGCTTGGCAATGTTTAATAAAGCTAAACAACCAAATACTTTGGGGAAAAGAATAATTTTATGCCCAGAACTCGGCTTCTGTGAGTGCGAGAGTGCGAGAGGAAGGTCCTGCATTTGCTCCGAAGGCTGATGTGATTCGTCCGCCCGAGCGTTTGAGTAAACCCGCAGTGTAACCTCGCCGCCGCTGCGGTCGGTCAGCGTCTGTTCATCCTCTCGGCTATTCCATTACCATTGGGGTGTTCCCGGAATAGTCTTACCAAATCACCCACATTCCGTTAAACCTGATATTGTTTGAAATCCGTATCGTGTATTCACCCCGTTGTCGGATCTACCAAACTGGCTTCACTCTGGCCAGGTCATTTACCGACCATAACTCTCCGTTTCTTGAGACTTACATTACAGTTTATTTTGAGAAAATAAACCCAGAAGCTTTTCTCGTCGCGTCGTATTAGAAGGTTACATGTCGATGAACTCCACTTGAGAACAGCTTGAGCGCCCGGTCCCCAAACATCTGTGTGAACTAGCTCGAAGCCTACCGATTTAGGCTCGGCCGCCCGAGTTTAGCAAAAGCGACTTTTCTTACGCTTCCCCGAACACATCTCTAGCAGGATATGATCGGCCAATTTGAGCTCGAGGGTATCGCGTGTTGAAACAAAAGCGTTTCGTACCTTTCACCATGTGGCCCGTCGGTTTGTACCACAAAATATTAACACCACCAAAACTATCGATAAGCATTTATAGTCATTTGAGAAGCTCGATAGTCTGAGCGTACTATCTTCGAACTTTCTCATTCTGATCGTTGCGCTTGAAATTTCTATTTCAGTTGCCTTCGCGAGAATGTGGTCAGTAACAACATCCTAAAAATCCGGTGACTCGCGAGAAATCCAAGCTCTTCGCTTAACCCACGGACATGTGCCTCGCTTTGAGTCGATCTCGGGTAGAACCATTGACGGCTTGAGTTCCATCTCCCGTACGCCTTGATCTTTGGCGTTAGATTGGCAAGATGAAGCCCGACCCGTAATCTCCCGACCATATAATTCAACATTATATCTGAGTGGGTGTAGTATGAAAGCGATGCTCTTGAATCAAGAATCCAGAATTTATCAGGCAATCAACGAGCAAGTAAGCGTCCAGCGTAGTCATCAACAACGTTCAGCATCGCTGCTTGTTGCCACCGCGTACCGGAATGCGCTTTAATTCTGTAACGCTATGACAGATCTTGCCCACATCCAGCATTCAAAATGCGTCCTCTCCAAACTTTGACTTACTCTTCCCTCACCCGGCTTTGACCTCCATTTATTCTTGTCGGCTTCGCTTTGTCATAGTTCACACCTGCATGCGTCCGTCACGAGAACCTTTCTGACCGTCGTTCTTAGAACTTAGCCGAGACCCGGACATCGCTCTTGCCGACCACCTTAAAAGGCTTTTAAAACCTCATTTTACCATTTGGGTACTCACGGCCACCGCCCGGCTCCCAAACTACTGCAGCGAAGATGCCCGGTAGTATCAATCTTTGTAATTAAATCCTCGAGATTAACACCAATGATGAACAAGCGATTTGCTCGAACTATTGAAATCATTAAGGTGCCTACTTGATGAGGGTATCCATTGATGACATCCTCAAGTGAAACGGTTAGCCGTCACTTAGTACCTTATTGTTGGCGGATGGTTTACCATATAACCCGGCCGAAGGCTATCGTGAGCCGCTTTTGTAGGTATACTTATTCACATTGGCAGCAGCGTTTGAAACAACGATGCCATATCACGAAACATCATCGCTTCGTTCCACTCTTGATATCCATATTTAGGGCTTACCGCTTTAAAACTATATGAAGCTTAACCCAAAAAGCTAAATAATCCTCATTGTTAAATGCTTGATGGTAGAAATGAGCTACGTGAATTTATCTGTTGTATGTCGATACACGCCGTACTTTTGCCATTTGAATTCGAGATAAAACTATATCTAGACTCAAGCTTTGACGAGCTTTCAGCGAGCTACGATACGGTGTTGGGCGCGAGCGATAACCCTAAGCGGATATATATGTCAGCGAAACCGAACTCACGTGAGTCTAATGCTCTACATGTAATCTGAGCAGAATGATAAATAAAAATACGAAGTAAATAACACGAGATCTTTATACGAGGTTCCCTTGAGGAATGCGATCACATTAACAGCTGCGAAATCAACTAGAGAAGCCGCTCTCGAATGATTGTTACAAAGTTCTATCGAGCTAAGGCTTCTCGATTGAGTAATACTTTATAATTTAGTATTACCGATGACAAATACGCTCTAGATTTGAAACTTAAAAATGATATCACAGATGATACGAATCAAGTAGAAGAGAACAACTATTGAATTTGGAACAAAGGAATTTAGGCAGGAAATTGGAAAAATTTAGGATAATAAAGAAGTTATTGCCACTTCCATAACAATTTTTTGTATTGTGATATAAATAAATTAGTAATTTAATATTAGAAATAATAAAAAATAATTGTAACTAAAATTTGTATTTTATGACTCCAAATATAACATTTATGATTTGATAATAGTATAAAATATAACATTTTATAATATTATTTATGCTTTATTATTAAATAAAAGGTAATTAAGTAATTTATCAGGTCAAACTAATAAAATAAGTTGGTGTAAATAAGTTGGTGAAAAAAAGAAATTGAAATTTGAAACTTTTTTTTAAAACTAACTTATAAAATTAGTTTAGAACTTATAAATTGAGTGTTGAAAATATTTCATAAAATAATTTTATTTTTATCAAAGTTAACTTATAAATTGATTTCGAAGGAAAATAAGTTTAGCCAAACTTTTCTAGTCAGGAGAGATAGAGAAGGTAACAAATAGTCACGAGCTGAAGTCCCATGTATTGCGGCAATTCTTAACAGTTTTGTGCAATCTAACTTTTCATTAATACCGTTTTTTATTAATTGTCAACCACCAATCCCAAGATATTCAACATACTTTCTCCTCCGTTCCTCATGTTTTATACTGCTAGAGTGCTAGATAGATACTCTTTCAGTTTTTTTTTTGTCATTTTAATACTATTTTTTTATTAATTATCATTTTATATTTTTTAAGCATGTTTATGTCTACTTTTTTTAATTATATCTTTAGCCATTAAATGTATATGACCATTTTTTATTATATCAGAATCTAATGTATATTGAATGTTTCATTCACTTATAAATCTGAGTCTACAAGTTAAAAAAATATTTTTTAGTTGTAGTGTTAAACTTTAGAACGACAAAAAATCGGAGGTAGTATATTAGAAGTAAAAATATCTCCATGTTTCAATGAGGGGTTGTTCAATTTTAGCATTTGAAGTTATAGCATTTTGCTTGAAATCAATAATTCTTTTATATGTATCCCATGCCTTGATGCTCTTTCATATAGTATATATTTGTAGGAGAGTAATGGACGTCACATTAGGTGGGAGAGAAATGAGACCACTCAATACATATTTTTTTCTTCTCATCTTGTGTATGTCCTTCTCCAACAGCTTCACATTGCCAACATGGTTTCCAGGTACTTCAATTTATCTTCTTATCGTTTTGAAGTTTTTCTTCATTGCAATTGTGATTGGAGGATTGAATTTAATGCTTTTAATTGAACAACTAATACATTTATTCTTAGTTTAATGAAGCCCGTTGAAAACAAGGAACTCTTAGTTTTAGTAGATTTTATTACAATTTTTATTTTATTTTTATAAATTAGCGATGACTATCAAATAAAATATGAAATAATAATCGCCCATGAAAGTTGAACGAGAAATTCTTTATAATATTATTATTGTATCTCAATCAATTTATGTTTTTTGTATATTATATAATTCTAAAATATCATCGGTTATGGCTTGAGTGTAGGTTTGGCAATGGAGCCATTGATCTAGGAGGATTGTTGATTTGCCAAATCAAGAATCTCATTGCAGTTTGGAATGCACATGAAGGTGGAAATAATAATATTGGAGCTAGTTTCTACGAACCATCTCCACTTCCAGATGGATTTTTCATGCTTGGAAGCTATAGCCAATCCAACACTAATTCTGTCCCCGGATGGGTTCTTGCCGGAAAAGATGCAACAAGTTACCCATCCACACCTATTCTAAAGTTACCAATTGATTATACTTTAGTGTTGAATAGCACATCTCTAGCAATCAATCAAGACGGGGTTGCATACTTTTGGCAGCCAATACCTCCAAATGGATACACCGTTGTTGGTAATGTAGTCACGGGGTCTCCCGAGAAGCCTCCCCTGGATAAAATTCGGTGTGTTCGCTCCGATTTTGTGGTGATTCAAGAAAATGGTGATTTTGTCTGGAGCGTTGGAGATGCAAACAGTTCTTACTCATTCAATGTGTATTCAAGCATGGGAGACAACGGAAACATGACCGCGCTTCTAGTTCCGACAGGGACATTTCTAGTTCAAGGCAATGGATCTACAACATCCTCTGTTCCGTATTTAAAGAATGTTATGGAAAAATTTTCTGCAATGCCAAACATGGCTCAAATCCAGGAATTAATCAAAGAATATTCTCCAGTGATATATTTTCACCCTGATGAAGATTTCTTCCCCTCATCAGTGTCCTGGTTTTTCGAAAATGGAGGACTTTTGTATACCAAAGGGCAAGAATCAAATCCTGTTTCAATAGACCCAACAGGCTCAAATCTTCCCCAGGGTGGTTCTAATGATGGGTTATATTGGCTAGATTTGCCAATTGACAATGCAGCTAGAGGTACGGTCAAGTCAGGGAATTTACAGGGTGCCGGCGCATATATACACATTAAACCTATGCTTGGAGGTACTTGCACTGATATAGCTATATGGATGTTCTACCCTTTTAATGGTCCTGCAAAAGTCAAACTCGATTTAATTAATATCGATTTGGGAAGGGTTGGGGAACATGTTGGTGATTGGGAACATGTAACATTAAGGGTTAGTAATTTCGATGGCGAGTTGAAACGTGTGTATTTTGCCCAGCATAGCAAAGGGGTATGGTTAGATGGATCGGACATTGAGTACCAAAATGATTCAAAACCAGTTGTATATTCGTCATTGCATGGACATGCTGCTTTCCCTAAGCCAGGAATTAATTTGATTGGAAATGGTAATATTGGGGTGAGGAATGATGCAGCTAAAGGAAATATGTTTATGGACACTGGAGTAAATTATACAATTATTAGTGCAGATTACTTGAAGCCTCCGATTGATGAGCCATCTTGGTTAAATTATGTAAGGGAATGGGGACCAAAAATTAGTTATGATTTTGCAAATGAGGTGAGTAAAGTTACCATGTTTTTGCCTGGAAATCTAAAGAGGAAACTTATGGATCTTTTCAATAGTCTTCCAAATGAAGTTTTTGGGGAGGAGGGGCCAACTGGACCTAAATGGAAAGATAGTTGGGGTGGAGATGAAAGAATTTGAATAAAATTCAAAACTTAACCATTTCGATTTAACTTCATTTTTATCTAATATTGTATGAAATTATAATGTATGATACATATAAACATGAGGCATGTAAAATCTTAACGTCTCAACAATAAATTTCATGCTCCAACATGTGCATTATGAAGTCTTACAGCATGTGTGTTAGCGAAAAAGCTTAAAATCGATAAACGATATTTTTGGGCCTCCTAAAATAATTTAAGCCCCTCAAAGTTAATTTGCACACTTTCAAATTGCATCATTCCCCTATATTATTTATCTTTTTTTCGTTGTTGAAAATCTTGAAATACTGATGACAAGCTGACACAATGTGAAGTTCGCTAAAGTACATACATAAATGGTACTCTAAAATAATAAAAATAATGATTATAAGTATATTTTAGAGAAAATTATAGGAAAGATGATACACATGCTCTCAGCTTATATGGAGTAAGAAATAAGCTAACAAATGAATAATTATTCAAAGTGCGTATCTAGACTGTGTTTCCTTTCCTCGTTAATTATTCATAAATAGATATGTTTCTCTAATTATAATTATCAGATTTGAGATTATAAGTTGTAGGTATATCGAGCCTAGTATGGGTTGAATGAAAAAGGTAGACAATCAATTAATTATGGAAACCATTAATTCATTGATGAGTATATTTCTTTTTACTTAATTATTGATAGAAAATTAATGATATTGAATTCTTAAATAATTAAAATAATGAATAATGAAAATTTTGAAAATATGACATAAAACTTGAGACTAACTAGATTCTTTTCACTTAACAACTAATGGACACAAAATCTTTATTTTTTTTATATGAACATAAAGTTGTTTAATATTATATTAATGATAATATTATATATTAATGATAAAATTATAAACATTACTGCATTTTTTATTTTTAGTTTATCCATGTATTTAGTTGGATAATATTACATTATGAATAATGTATAAAAAGAATATAAGATTTAATTTTGACTAAAATTCGTAATGATGATAAAAAACATGTAAAAAATTCAGCAAAAGGTTCTAACTAATAAAGCATTTGAAAAGTTTTATTTAAGTTTTCCTCTTTTAAAATTAAAATATTTGGTAAATATATTTTTTTTTTACCAAATGATAGGAATTAGAAATTACATATGATATCATACAACAATTAAAAGTTTAAACTAAGGGAGTGTTTGTTAAACTCATTAAGCACTTAAACTTAATTAATTCATCACTTAATTTATTAAATTTTTTTGTTAATGAATTATTTTAAGTGCTTAATAAATTAAATACTTATCAAAATCCTTAACAAAAAATTGCTAAAATTCTAGCTAATTTTTACCTCTAATCAAATAATTCACAATTCTCCTTCTTACCCAATTATACTAAAAGAAACAACTTCTTCTTTTCACCTTTTACACATTCTTCTTCCAATTTATCATGCGTTAATAATTTTTATCCTTTTCTCTATTCAATTTTATACTGATGTGTTATTTTTTAAATTTAATTTTGTATTTTATTCAATGTATTGTATTATTAATACGTAAGAGTCAATTTATTTTGGTTGTTTTTTAATTCTTTGTATTTTCAATTTAATTCTTTTGTATTTTATTCAATGTATTGTAACATTGGCATTACTTGGATTTGTTATCTCGTTAACTAAAACCGTCGGCTGACTTTTTTTCAAAGATGTTTTTTTTCAAGCGCTTATTTCGTCATACAATATCAGAATCGAGATGGCGCTGATTGAGTTCGATTTGGTGTCTTATATGTCAATGCGGGTTATATTAGGTGACTTCTAATTCTGTAGATTAGATAAATAAAGTCGTTACCGCTTTAATCACAGAGAATTCACGAGGCAATAATGGAGACTCTTTAATGATCAACACGCTTAATGTAAGACGACAGATCAAATATATACGATTAATCTATGGGATCAAATCACCAACCGCTTGTACTGGAAGTTAATTACGTACGGCGAGCTGCTAATCATGCTCGCTTTTTTTAACAAAGCAGTGATGCTCTGGGACATAAGGCTCAAACGAAGACAAAGCTGCTATTTTCTTATTAATTAAAAGACTTTGTGGCTATTATCCAATTTTTCAAGATGTACGCTTGATCAATTTATTGAATTTTATATGTTTTTATAAATTTAAATATTTATTTAATGATATTTAGAAATTTATTTATATTTTAATATTTATTTAATGAAATTATTATTTATATTACTATTTATAATCTAATTAATAAGATTTATTACTTAATTATTTAGTATTATAGTATTATTTATTTAATATATGATTCATATAAAGAACGAATCCAAGATAATTTTACAAAGCTTGGCCAAACAACTCACTTAAAGTTTTTCAACTCATATCAAACACCTAAATATTTTCAATATCTGGGATTCGCCACTATTCCGCTGCATTCCGCCATGATTTAACAAACACTTTCTAAGTATACCCATGTAAACATCTGTTTTCTCTTTAAGATAATCAAATCGTATTGAATTAAGTTTATTCGAATACCGCTAGGTCAGCTTTTGATAATATTTGGTAAAGATTAAATGGATGGCTAATAGATTAATATAATCCAATTCCACTATTCCGTGTAATTGCACTCAACATAAAATTTTAGAACTTTTCAATACAACAGTACATACAATCAATTTCGTGGACAGAGCTCAATAAAATTAATGATTAACATACACGATCCAATTGGTGATTTTTATTGTTCAATACTCAGACCGAAATGATGATAAGTGGAAATCATTAATAAAACGATTAACACGGTCCAAATCAAGAACAGAAATCACGCATTAACAATTAATAGAAATAAATCTTACAAAAATTCATTACAGGCAACATTTTTGAACGAAACATAATCCCATTTGGTAAACATCCCATAATGACAAAAATTAAATTCTCAAATTAAGCACCCCACGCTACTCATGCCAGCCTACACGTAGCAAGTGAAATCAGCGGGACGCGTCAATTGGATCGTGATTTGAGTTTTCCTTTAAACCACTTCAATAATAAATTCTCGCATCATGACTGCCCCACACCGCACGGAAGAGCAGTGCTGGCCGATACTTAACACTCAACCTCTTTACCGAGCTACGCCTTTGTGTGATAATGACAATATTATGATTCCATTAAATGCTTACCATTTTTTTTAATAAATAAACCTAACCAATCATTTCAAAAGCAACCTAAAGTTAACTTTTATCTTTATCAACATACATCTGGTCACTAACATATTCTGAAGGTCCGAACGTGCAGGTACAATTAAAAGTAAAACTCGTCTAATTCTAGTACTGTAAATCTACCAATGTTGTGACAAATAATGATATCAGAAATCAGAATCACGATCTTCTCACATTATTTTAGAGGGGGTGAGGGAAAAGGGGGGGAAAGGATGGTCACAATCTAAATTCCCATGTATTGCGGAAATTATAAACACTCTGTGCACACTAACTTTATCATTTTTGGTGGCTTAATATCTATTGATAGATATAGTAGGAAAAAAAACAATGGGGGAAATCTCATTGTTTAAATGTTTTTGAAGTTTCCCTCGTTATGCTTAAAATCGATAACTTTTTGTTTAATTTTTCCAATACTTGGTTGTGTTCTCTCATTTTTGTAGGAGATTAATAGAAGTGAAGCCAAGCGGGATAAAAATGAGACCATTTAATGCATATTTGTTTCTTCTCATTTTCTCCATCTCCTTCTCAAACTGCTTCACATTGCCAACATCATTTCCAGGTAGTCTATATTTAAAAATATATTTAATTGTGGCACAAGAGTTCTAAAAAACTCTTCTATTGTGTAATAAATGCAAAATGTTACTACCTCCATCTAGAAAGATTTGTACATTTCTGACTTTCACGATCTTTTATCACACGACTTAAAAACGTGAAATATTTCTAATTATACACATACGAAAATTATAAAAGTTAATATTTCAAAAAATATATTGAAACAAATCTAACAAGATTCACAGCTTCTATATTATTTTTATCTGGGCTATCGAGAATTCATGATCAAAGCTTTTATAAAAGCTTCGACCAAATAAATAAATAAAGACAATATTTTGAAATAGAGGGAATATGTTTTTTGTAAAATATCAAATGACTCATCCTAATGTGATCCCACCCAAATTTACCCACCAAGTATGAGTTGAGTTAAATCTACACTTCCCCTATACATGTACTTCTATTATTAGCCAGTTGCCCCTGAACTATCACTAATTTTCACAGTTTCGAACTATCGCTTATTTTCAAATGTGGGTCCTTTATACTATTATTCTTTTCTGGCATGGTTCCTGGACCTATAAATAACTATAATGCCCCCCCTATTTTGAAGTGTAGTGATTAAGGAAGTTTCAATTAAGGACAAAATAGTCATTTCACCCCTCTAAATTCACTATTTTGGTATTTGTATATTGTTTCTCATTTTACCCCTAACACATTTAAAATATTTTACATAATTAAAATATTTAAAGTATGGCACTTTTGAAGGAATTTGTGGAGAAATGTGCCACTCCGCAATCAAGGCTTCAATGTAGTTAATGCCATGAGCTGCTGGGGGTCTTGTGGGGCTAGCGGTTTATGTAGCCGGAAAGAGTAAAAGGGGCGGTGTTTGGCCAAAAGTTTAGGGGCGAAAGTGTGTAGGATGGCAGAAAGTACAAAAGCACAAAGCATGGGGTTTTATTTTAATTATAAACTATTTTAAATGTGTCCCTTTATACTTTGCTAAGACAGTGGCAGTTAGCCATTTATAAGGCCCACGGATCACGCTTAAAAGAACAAGAAGCATGTGCGACTACGCTTTAAAAAGAACACATAAAGCACTAAATCTAAAATTACCGTAGTCAGGGACAAACTCTGCTAATTAGCTTAATAATTTCTCTCTCTTCCCTTTGTACTTTTTAACTTTTTTTGCTTTCTTAATAGGTTAAATTTCACAAAGTACCTGAACTAACAAAATCATATTAAATAGTCACATGAACTATTCAACTTTTCAACAGTATCCGAGTGCATTTTTAAGCACTGAACTTCTTTTCAAAAATCGTTATGACTCTATACTTTTCAAAACCAAAATCAATTTTTAAAAGGCAAATTTAAACAAACAACATCCAAATAACTCACCCACCCCTCTAACTAACCCAACCACACATAATTCTTAAACCACCCACTCAATTTTAATTAATTAAATAAAAATAAAATAAATGCATCATCTTCAACCTTACACCCCACCCCTACCTCTTACCCCATCCCTACCCAACACCACTTCTTCCCCAACAACACACCCCGTTCTGGAGATTGTCCCAATTAATTGTCCAGTTTCGACAATTCTAAATTCCCAAATTGATTTCTAGTTTATCAGATTCCAAATGGTGCAACCATTTCATTTGTCCAATTTCTCTGATGATTTCCAGAATGGGAGGCGGTTAGAACAGAATTGATGGTTCAATTTGACATAAATTTGCAACAAAAGTTGCAAAACCCAAAACTTTCAGAATAATTGTCCATTGATGATAATTGGTTGGTTTTTCTAATTTGAAAAGTCAATGTTGATGAAGTTTGACTATGTTTTCAGCGCGAATTTTTGCACTTTAAGAAATATGTTTGTGTATAACAAATGATTTATTTTTGCAAAACTCTTTTTACCTTCATTCCTTCATCAATACTATGACATTTTCGTGATGAAGCGGGATGCCCATTCCATTGTACTATTCCATCAAGTAAAATCTACTTATAACATGTTATAATATTTTCGCAGTATATATTCATCATTGCCGTGAGATATCTTAGTTAGAGTTTGCACGTTAAACCTACGTAGAAATGGCACTTAGACTTTTTGTGATTATTGACTGTGTGTCGATTTGTTTTGGTACCGAACTTTCACAATTTTCCTCCAAAAATCAATATTTTCAATATGATTAACTTCGGGGTTGCTTTCCATTTCAAGTCAAATGGAAGTCAATAAATCAAAAAGAGGATTTTGAAAGTTCAGTGCCAAAATGCGGTCCGTGCCTATTTGAAAGGTTGAATACTAAAAAGGTTTATTTGAAATGATTTCATTAATGGGATGACGCTGTTGAAATTTAGCCTTCTTAATAGATTATAATTATATGAAACATATGCCTTTTAAAAATTATAGATATAGAATAGGAAATTTGATTTTTTATAAAAGTTAAAAGTTAGTTCTTAAATTTAATAAAGTGATATAAAAATTTGAATTTAGGTATACCTAAGTTGGTACGGATGCATGCTTGGTGGAAATTTAGATTTAATATATAGTCACAACTTTAACTAAACCTCTTGACCTATCATAAAAAACAAAAAAAAGTACAACTACACCTCTTGGATTATTGCTAGCACATTTTATCAACTTATTATGCTCTCAAAATATTGTTAACCAACAACATCAAAAACAACAATCAATGTTAATGATCAATGTGTGCAAAAGTTGGTTTAGGACCCTTTGGCAACCATGCATAGAACTATTAGTTTTGCTGGTATACTCCGTATTTTCTTCCGGGGCCAATGTTTGTGTGTTAATATTATGGTGTCATAAGGAATCGAATTTCATGTTTTCGTGTATTATATGTAATAGAATGTCGCAAATTTTGCAGGTGTAGGTTTTGGCAATGGAGCCATTGATTTAGGTGGTTTATTGGTTTACCAAATGAAGAATCTCACTGAACCACTTCCAGATGGATTTTTTGTGCTTGGGAGCTATAGCCAATCCCACAATAATTCTCCATCCGGATGGTATCTTGCCGGAAAAGATACAACAAATGACCCATCCAGAGTTATTCTAAAGTCACCAATTGATTATACTATAGTTAAGAATGTCACATCTCAAGCAATCAAGAAATACGGTGGTGCCTACGTTTGGCAGCCAATACCTCCCAAAGGATACATGGCTTTAGGTAATGTAGCCACGGGGTCCTCGGATAAACCTCCCCTGGATAAAATCCGGTGTGTTCTATCTGATTTTGTGGAGATTCAAGAATATAGTGATTATATTTGGGGTGCTGGAAATGCAACCACTTCTGACTCATTTAATTTGCATTCCAGCTTGAGAGAGGAAGTTGATGGAAATTATTCTTCATTGCCAAACATGACAACGCTTGACGTTCCAACAGGCACTTCAAATTCAAATACGACATCCTCTGTCACGTATTTGAAGAATGTTGATGGAAATTATTCTTCAATGCCAAACATGACTCAAATCGACGAATTGATCAAAAAATATTCTCCTGTAATATATTTTCACCCTGATGAGCAATTCTTCCCCTCATTAGTGTCCTATTTTTTCGAAAATGGAGGGCTTTTGTATACCAAAGGGAATGAATCAAATCCTGTTTTAATAGACCCAACAGGCTCAAATCTTCCTCAGGGAGGTTCCGATGATGGGTTATATTGGCTTGATTTGCCAATTGATAATGCAGCTAGAGGTAAGGTCCAGTCTGGGGATTTAGGGGGTGCTGGTGCATACATACACGTGAAACCCGCGCTTGGAGCTACTTGCACCGACATAGCTATATGGATTTTTTACCCTTTCAATGGCCCTGCCAGAGCCAAAATCAATTTTTTCAATGTCAATTTGGGCAAGGTTGGAGAACATGTTGGTGATTGGGAACATGTAACATTAAGGATTAGTAACTTCAATGGCGAGTTGCAAAGTGTTTATTTCGCCAAATACGGAAAGGATTTGGGTAGATGCACTCGAATCGAAAGTAACAAAGCCGTACAAACCTAAGTATTCGCTGCCGCACCCGACACGCCGCTTACCCTAAGCCGGGGACTAACTTGTTGGGTGATGGTAATGTTGGAGTTAGGAATGATGCTGCTAAAGGAGATAGGTTTATGGACACTGGAATGAATTATAAAAATTACAGCGCAGCATTATTCAATCCTCCAATCGCCGAGCCAAGTCAAGGCTCATATGCTAGAAACGGGGACCAACTATTAACTCTGATTTTTCAAATGACCTGGGTAAAGCTACCAAGATTTTGCCTGGAAACCTAAAGAAGAAATTTATGAATCTTTTCAACAATCTCCCAAAAGAATTATTGGTCGGTGAGGGCCAACTGACCTAAACGGAAAGTTTCAATTGGTTTTGAGATAAAAATGTTTCTGAATATAGTTAATATATAATTATATATGACGCATGCACACACGAAGCATGCAAAATTATCTTAATTTCTTAACAGTATAGTTCATGCTCCCACATGTGCATTATATATTCTTATCCCAAACAGAAAGGCTTTTAATCACTATGATATAAGTCCAAAAACCCTTTAAGTTTCTTTTTGTATCTTTCAATCAATTTAATTAATTTTTTATTTTTGTATCGATTCGACCATCAATCAATGTTATGATAATGAAAAATTACAAAAAAGTAGTAGTATGAAAATTTGTTTAAAGACAAAGTCAAAGATCTGAATATTAAATTTATTAAATAATTAATAAAAATAATTGACAATTAAAAGTTGATACGAAAGGACAAAAAATATCAATTAAAATAAATTAACTGTCATAGTAAATTGATTTTCGGTTTTTCTAGGATGTGCCTTTAAGGCACGGGTTAATAAATAAAATGCACATGTTAAGATTTTAAAATTCCTAAAAATTTGGGTTACTAACCATGATTTAACTTATACAAAATTTTATATTTAATCATGAACCGCAAAATCAATATCACTTTGGTATTGAACCTTGTATTGAAGAGCTACCCCAAATTGTTCCTGAAATATCTTGAAGGCATATGGCGTCAAAATGTCATGGGCTTGCTGTTCCAAAGGGACAAAGTTCTTAAAGACGATCCTCTAAATGTGTCTAACATTGTATTCAAAAATTGAGTTTGCTCAATGTCTTCCATTGCAAGGTGTACCTATAATAGATAGAAAGTTGTAACAAACACAATAAAAATTCTAAAAAAAATATTACAAAGAAAAAACTTACTTACTTCATAAGTTGAACCAATCTTGAATGAGATGATACAAAATGTTTGATGAAAGCATTTATACTTTCTGATCTGCCTGTAGTTGTCATACCACCAAAGAAGCCACGCAAGTATGCCGGTACCCAAAATTGCTTAATTTGGTATAACCCATTGACATGTTTATTTCCATCCAAGCTATACTTTGACATCAATAATGGCCATTGGTTTTCAAATTCTTCAATAGAATCCAATCTATATAGCTTATAAAAATTAACACACCATTCTGAATATTGATTACGTAAAATCGAGGTAAACCAACCACTAAACTTGAAAGTTATATGCCATATGCAAAATGCATGTTTTTTGAATGGCATTTATTTTGCAATTGCCTCGGTCATCCATGGATCTTGATCTGTCGAGATTGTTTTTGGTGGATGTTTCATCATCGTAACGTAGGTCTACAAAATAGATTAAACATCATGTTGTGAATAGTTATTGAAAGTTGAAACAAACATAAAATATACTCCGTAACAATTAAATTTTTGTTCTAAAAGTATGCTTAATGTATCTCCAACAATTTCGCTAGTTCTAACATAAATAAGTGAAGCAATGAAAAATTAGAAGTACTAATGCCTACCACTAACCCGACCTCAAACTCATGTTCTTTTATGTGGATTAAGTTTATGTCTGATCCAAGAAATGATTTTTAATAAAGCGATGTAAACATAAATGATTCCCCTGCGCCTACGCCTGGCGTTAGCGTCATCAACAACCCCGTACACCGTAGCCACCGATCGACGGACGACAATAAAAAGATCTTATTTGACATTAATAATAATACACTTTTGTCCATCGGTGAACAAACAACACATCACGCAAAAAAATGTATCGCCAACAAAACACATACATCAACCCCGAATAATACAACCATACAATACACATAATCTCCATAATGAACATATTCGTAGTAATGGTCACACACGATCCTCAAAATACAAGTCCTAAAGTCGGAAACATAACAAGAGGAAAGCGACCGCTGGCGATCTTCATGCCACTACCGCTCACCTACGATGTTTAATCCGCACCAAGCCAACGCAGCTCTCTCCTCGCGGAACTGACGATCAACCCCTGTAAAACCTGTGATAAACGCCCCCATGAGAATAGGAGTCGCCTATAAAGCCGAAAGCCGAATACAAATACCACCGATTTTATCCAATCACATATAATCATGCTTATATATATATAACATATGCATATACATTAACTCAGCTACAATAATGAATAATCGTCTACGTATCATATAGAATCCTCTTATGCGATGTCACATGATACTATACACACGAAATTTTATAACCATCAATAACGCATATTCATTTAAGCGAAACTGTCTCAACACACCAGATAATCAAATGAGGAATCCACCTCCACAACAATCGAATGAATTCACCTCCACAAATAAGAACAAACGAAGTAATCCACCTCCACAAACAATAAATAAACGGTGAATCCACTCACAAAACAATACACAAACGAAGAATCCACTCCACAAATAACAAACAGAGGAATCCACCTCCACAAATAATCGACGAGGTCTCCACCTCCATCCTCCCGACCGAGGGCTACCCCCCCTCAATACGCATATATCATACCAAACCTCCCAAATCCACTCTGGCTACCCACTAATATGCATACTAATTAGTAAAATAAACAATCAAAATAACTAGACAAATTCTTACTCAAGAAAGGGAGATATCCATGTTTTACTTTTTTCTCTAATTCCAAGACTCGCATTATTTGCCTAATTGACAAGCCTGCTTCTTTCAATAGTAAAATACGTTTTTCATCTTCCTTCAATCATACGGTACGCAGGAAGAAAACGTACCTCCTCACTTGACAACAAATTGTGATTATGAAGATCCACAAACTTAGTAACGTGCCATTCCTCTAAAAAAATTTCTGCTGATTTTTTCAAAGTGATTCTCATATGAGCCTTGCATTGACAACGATGTGATTTTCGATTTCTTTGTTCTTTTGAGGAATGAAAAAATTTAGTGTCTGGACTTCCTTGTCTATGACAAAAAAAATCTCGTCGAACTTTTCTTTCGTTTTTTGTTATGAAACGACCTTTTCTTATCGAAAAACCTTTTTTTTTTTGCATACTGATGATAAAATACATAAGTCTCCTCCTCACTAATAAAACATTTCCCAACAAAAGGTTCAAAAATTTCTTTAGAACTATCTTCATTTTCCTCCGTTAAAGATACCAATGCATCAACATAGTTATATATATGGGTGATGTCATTCTCTTCCTCGGACATAGTGAAAATAATGATATGTATATCTAATTTCACAAAGAAGATTATGATTCTCAAGTCACTGGGCAACGAAGATGGTGAATTTTTTTTGTTTGGCTTGTGCAATGAATACAGTGATTTTTTTTTGTTTTGCTAGATGTTAGAGACGTAATAAAATTTGTTAGAGACGCACAAAATTAGAGAAATTTTTTGGGATGATAGCATTTGGAGAATTTTGTTAGATTGTTTGCTTAAAATAAGGAATAGAATCATAAAAAATAAATATAAAATTTTATATAAGTTAATCATGGTTACTAACCTAATTTTAGTATCAAATCTTACATGTACATTGTTAATCCGCATCTTAATGGCACATTCTAGAAAAAACCGATTTACTTTTACCCTTCTTGTAATCTTTTGACTAAAGATTTCCTAAAATTCTGTGAGCTATTTCATTTAGAGGATTTTGTTCTACTCCTATATCTTTTAGCATAAAGAAACTACCGAAATAATTGCCTATTATATAGCGGAATGCGCATCTAAATATTTTAGTCGACATAAAGCATTCAAAATATATACCCTATGGTTCCTAACTACCAATTGAGGGGTTCTTTCAACATCGTTAATTAGGAAATGATGAACTTCATATTAGAAATATGAGATGTTATTATCTTATAAATATGTGTCCGTTCAACAATTAGATTATATAACCCATTATATATTTAAATAATAATAAATTCAGATATATGTTAATTGTTGGATAATTAATATATTAGAATTAACTCGATTGACATTAGGAAAGTTGGCGATGACATATTGTAGTTCTAATCTATATATTATCAAAGAGTTTGGTTAAATATAAATTAATATATTGCTAATTTCGATCGAGCCTAAGAGGTCACACAACAACTAAAGCGAACTATAATAATATTATAATCTCTTTTGGGGAGTAGCTTAAAATATAACTGTAAGAGAATATTGGGGCGAAATTTCAATTGTTGGAAATCCCTTAGTTCGACTATTACGTTGAAATGATAAGGGTTCCGGAATCTTCTTTTTGTAGAATCATTATTGAATATTCTACCTAGCTACTTTACGTGCCTTTATTTTAAGTGATAAAGGTTTGGTAAGATTCTAACACTACCAACCTATTTAAATTTTAATTATACGGGAGTAAAAATAGTGAGAAGCTTACATTGAAACTCTAATATTCTAGAATATTCTTTTAAGCGAGGTAAAGAGTTTTACCACATCTCTTCAAACCTTAAAATGTAGATTTTGAGCCCTATAAAGGTCACTTTTTGGAGATGAAAATCAAGACCAATTCTTTCAACTTCGTTATAATTTCTCTTTCTCTCTCCCCCTTAGTCGACTAGTAGGTGGAAGAAACCCTTTGGTTTTTTTGCCCAATCTCGCCTTGGCGCTTAATATTTTTAAAAGAATCCCTAAAGAAAGTTCTCAATAGCCAGTAGGCTTGCTCATATATCAGCGAAATATTCTTGGCTGCATAATCTACGCTGATGTTCGTAGCCTCCTCACATTTATTCCACGATGATCCCTCGAAGAAAGATACACACTCAGACGTTATTATTATTTTTATTATATTCTAATTCCTACAAGCGGCTTTATAATTGTTATTTTAATCCGTAAAACCTAACAAAGGGCATCACGAGGTGCATTTCACTAATTGTAATTACATAATTAAATACATGAAAATATTTATGTATTGTTGAATATGAATTTTATGTGTTAGAATTGCAATTAGATAATTTTAATTCAGATTGTAGAAGTATGTTAACTAATTAATTAAATATAATTAACTGTTAAAATTGTCTTCAAAAATAATTAATGTAGTTAAATAAAAAATATTTTTTCGAATTTTTATGAATTTTTTGAGTAAAAATTTATATCTTTCGAATAGATTAAAACTGATCGTTTCGGAACTCTTCTGAAACATTGCGTCTTGCACATTGCTTGGTGGACGGACGCATGGGCCACTCCACTCTTTGACCAGTCCAATCTATTTGGGCCAACGCTTGGGTTCCTGGTCACCGCATGTTTGGCAAAAGCGTTTTGCCTGCTCACGGCTGGCTTTAAATCGCTTTGTAGTTCACTTTTGCTCAAATTGATCTTTTTGATATTAATAAAATTAATTTAAAGAATTTCATGTTGAAAAATTAGTTTAATTAATTTAATTTAACTACTTTAATAGTTCCAATTCTATTAGAAGTTATTTTAATTAATATTTGATATTAAATTAAAATAAAGAATACTAATTAATTAATTTTAATTTGATTAGATTTAATCATTCGAATTAATTTAATTAAATTAGAAATCTATTATTATTTGATAATTGGAGTTTCTTAATAACTTATAATCTGAAATTAAATTTTATTAATTGTGTGAATTAAAGAAATGGTATCTTAAGAAATACTTATTGTTTAATATTAATTGTTAAAACACTTAAAATAGCTTTAAGCCGAATATTTTACACTTCATAAGTAATTAAATCAGATATTTTATTCATTTAATATACAATGACATATATTTATTTAGATTATTTGTAAAAGTTTTAAAATATAGTTCTTTTCATTATTTATTTATATGCTTTAATTTCATTATTAGATAATGCATTACATAATAATTTGATAATGGATAAGAAGGAGATTAGTGATATGACTTAGATGTATTTTTGGAAAATACTGCCTGATTAATCTTTACCTAAGATGAATGAGTAGAGAGATTTTAATTCATTATTATTTAATGTAAATATAATTAATCAAAATTTGGCATCCATCCGGTGAGTTTTAAAGATGATAGAGATATTAGTAGACTAGGCGTGAAGTTTAGAACTGGGGCCTAGATTTATGGGTCATATCACAAGTCTTTATTAATGCTATATTTTATGCTTGTAATCACGTTATATATAACCGCTGTGTATATACGCTTAACTCGATTATATTATTGATTAAAATATAACTAACCCCACTATAAATTAAGTAGTATTGTCATACCACTTCTAAAGTCGGACAACCTCATTTATGTGCGGACCTATCAGATTGGTAGACGTATCATACTTAAGACTTACTTTCCAACGGGTATTTATACAATTCCCAATTGATCGCATTCTGGCTATAACATTCAACTCGAATTTCACGCCGGGTAGACTTGGTTACTTAAACTGTGATTTTCAATTGATCTGACTTGGGCCCGTTGGATAAAGAGGTCACTATACGCCTACATTTAACTTTAGCCAAGTTTCCAAGTTAATCATGATAATACGATCAAGCGACGGTGCACCTACCTACGATTGAATCAAATGTATGCGTGTTGTCACGATTCTCATCATGTAGATTCGCATAATTAGTGCTTCAAAGGGATTGTAAGCATAAGTATTAATTATACTATATGATTTTTAGAATTATTTATTATGACACGAATAACTAAAACTATATTATTTTTACATATCTTTTGTTAATAGTCACATAGCCCCTATGAATAATAATTCTAATATACTACGGTCCACTTTGGTGAAATACAATATGCATTAGACTTCATCCGCTCGATTTAGAACGATCATGGAATGACAATAAATATACTGGCATTTAAAGATGACTACCACTCAAATACGTATATTTATGTCGATCACTAGCTTCTTTTACTTTCGACATACGGGCGTTGACACTGGATAAGGCCTACATTTGAAAATGTGAGGGGTCTACGTATCAAAAAGAAAGATAGTACAAGATGAAATAGACCTTCGGGTAGGCAATAGAGCAAAAGTCATGAATTATCACGCAGATCGTTTGTTTAAGTTTACTAACATGAATGGTACTTAAAATACACAATATCTATAACGTACCAGCTTCTAAGCGTAAACATCATTTCGGGCCACAACTGGAAAATGATGGTTATTACTTTTCGATTAATAAAAGTGGTTGTTGCATTACTCGGAATAGTATAGTTTATGGTACGACATCTCGTCAGAATGGTCTCTATGTATTGGATACAAATATTAAGACCTACAACATAAATAATAAGAGGAATAAGCCAAATGACTAGAATCCCTCTTATTTGTGGCATTGCATTTCGTCACATAAGCGATAAACGCATTAAGAAATTGCATAACATGGAATTTTCGACATCATCTCGTTTTGAATCATATGACCACGCGAATCCTCAAGCCACAGGGCAAGATGACCAAAATCACATTTTCACCGTACGAGCTGATAGTGGGCAACATATTTATCTGCATCATACATACCGATGCGTGTGGACCAATGAATACACCTACTCAAGGAGGTTACTCATACTTCATCACTTTATCGATTTATTACGCAGATACGCTACATATATCTACTCAAGCATGTTAACGGTTCAAAAGAGTTAGAAGTGAGGCCGGTAACTTAACCTCAAAGAAAACCATTAAGGTTCTTCTGCCCAATGTGAGTAGAATACTTAAGTCATGTATTTGGAGAACATCTCAAAGAGTGGTATCAGATTGAAACTCACTCCCGCTGAACACTCCTACACCAGCGTCCGAAAGGAGAAATCGAACTCTATCGATATGGTTCGATCCATGACGAACACATCCAACCGCGCCCGCCTGGGGATATGCTTTACGCACGCTATGTACACTAAATAAATGTCCAACTAAATCAAGAAGCTAAGACCCCACATGAGATGCGGCTCGGGGAACCGTCCCCAAGATCAATATATGAAGATTAGATAATAAGCTCACAAGAAATTACCACTGACAATTTGACCCAAACATGAAATGCTATTTCATTGGTTATTCGAAAGAAACTTAAAGGGTATTACTTATATCTCAAGCATGGAAATTAATATTTTCATTATGCTAAATGACGCTCTCTAAGGAATAATTAGCCAAGATATACACAAAAGTGAGAATCTTAAAGTTGTTCAAGATAGCGGTCAACGCCGAGAAAGTGACTCGATTCACCTCGTAAGGCGAGCCCCTCTTATATAGAAGAAGTTCAACTCGATCCACGGAAACCCGTGATCGAGTCCAACTAGCATCACACTACCCTGTATGTCGGATGAACTCGCCAAAACTGATACGGTAATGGGAAGCTTTCTTAATTGAAAATACTCCAGCCTTCTTCATACGAAGAAGCCAGCGAAAGAATCAAGCCGATGAATGGCCAGAGCGAAATCCGGTGATAGATTCAATGTACCAAAATAATATTTGGACATCACGAATCTACCCAAAGCGCTGCACCTATCTAGTCATAAATGAGACAAAGAACCGATAAAAAATGGAAATGTCCATGTTTATAAGGTTGGGACTAGAGCCAAAGGTTTCATAAACAAATTCAAGAAATTGATTATGATGAAACCTCTCCCTTTAGTTATAAAATTTAAATCCATTCGGATTATCTTAGCTCATCAAGTGGCTCATTATGATTACGCAGATTCAAGGTGATGGATTTGAAGACTACATTCCTTAACGGAATCTAGAAGCAGGACACATGTACATGACACAACCTCCACGATTTACATGTCCTAATTCGACTCCAAGTATGTACGCAGCCTACAAAGATCCATTTATGGGCCATGTTATCATCAAGAAGTTTGAATCTTTGTTTTAATAAATCGATCAAAGATTTTGGCTTCATTAGAACGAAGAAGATTTCTTGGTAGCTACATGTTAGCTGAGCAACATTGCATTTATAGTCCCCGTATGTGTATGACATACTGATCATAGAAATCTTACATACGCATGCTTGAATCTGTCAAGTCATGGCTATGTAAATGTTTCTCTATGAAAGATTTAGGAGAAGCTCAATAGATTCTTGAAATTAAGATGCATAGAGAATGATCTAAAAGGCTTATTGGATTAAACCAAAATACTTATATTGATAACGTCTTGAAAAGATTTAAGATGGATAATTCTAATAAAGGAAACCTCCCCACGACATTTACATTACTCTCACTGCTCCTATTGTCCCAAGCCAAACCAGGCCGAAGAGAAAGGATGATTTACGTTCTACGACGCCCATAGATCCATCATGTACGCCATGTTATGTACATGTCCGCATACTGTTGTCTTAGTGTAACAAGCCATTAAAGAATCATGTCTGTGTAAAATAATCGGATCAGCTGCCATGCCATACTTAAGTACTTACGTAAGTGACTAAAGATGTTTTAAAAGATAATGCTGTGATAGTAGTACCTAGCATTGAAGGTCCAATAGAGTTATATTGCGACAACACTGGAGCAATAGCTCAAGCTAAGGAACCAAGATCGCATCACAGATCCAAGCACGTACTCAGAAAGTATCATCTTATTGGGAGATAACCAATAGAGGAGATGTTAGAATATGTAAGCTTCCGACCGATGATAATGTAGCAGATCCCTTAAATAAACCACTACCTCAAAGCAAGCATGATAAACACATGTATAGTGCCGATCTTAAGGACATGCTTAGTGGGAGATAGGTTTTTCTTTATATATGTCATAAATGATTGTAAGACAATGATTGAATTTTAAGCTTCCATATTCAATAAAATATATCATTTATTTTTCAAACTATGATCTTTACATATATATATATATATATATACTATATGTATGGATCATTACTATGAGTAATGAAATTTATTCCATTTGCAATATAAAGTTTTCTAGAGAGGTCTTTCGAGTTAAGGACTCAAACAAGAAACCTGTCTGTCAAGCCTAGAAAACGATGATATTGTGGTCCCTAATCGATGTTCACTATTGAAATAGAACACCATTGATTAGTATGTGTTGATTGTCTGATCATGTTTCTTGGATCAGAAGGGAGAACTTTACCTAATCAATCACAGCGTATACGGCTCGGTGTTGTTTTAACCGCGATATCGACATCAACGTCACGAGAACTTTCTTTAAGATCGTATATACGTGTCCCAAGAAGCTTCTCATGTAACTGGCGTTAAACGATTCTTAGACTCGCATGACCGTTTCACTCCCTTATAGAGTAATGCACTTCAGGTAACGATCCGCTTCTGAAGTGGCCCCTCACGGTCGGACCGTCATCAACTCAGATAATCGTGAGTCACCAACGATGGATAATCTATTAAAAACGACTTTTATTTAACATCATAAATAAAACAATACAACTCGTCCATCGGGTGAACTAACCAACAATACAACAACTGAAAAGTAATAATATAAGTACAATATCAAACTACTTGTTTTACAACACGAGACAACAATAATTATTACATACAACAGAAACTTCAAAGAAGATAAAAGTATGACTGTTGAGGTCTTCAAGCCACCATCGCCATCTTCGCGGGTACGCAGCTACTCGGCCAATGCATCTCGGTCATCCCGCAACAACCTAGGCATAAAACGCCCGCCCATGTGAGAATGTGAGTCGCCTAAAAGTCAAGGAAAATAACGCCTACGTAATTTAACCTACCTTATCGCATAAATAAAAATAATTTAAATTTCTCACCTATTTAAAGACTATATACCCAACAGCTTATATTTTATATGTTACTTACCACAATTTAAATCTACTTAATGACTTTCCACTAGCAACGATAAACCCACACCACGCCAACAACCTCCTCTTTACAAGATTTTAGTCACCGGAGATATCTTTCTATCGGGTTATCTTTCATAAGTATAACACTCGCTATAATATCCAACACAACATACAACAACTCACATATATCTCAAACATTTCATCCTCAAGCCTACACCACTCAACGATCCTACCTAAGTTCACCTTAAAGTGCTACTCCGACATCGTTATACATCTCCTGTTTACATCTAAATGTTCCTCATAAATATCTCCAAATCATTTCATTTTCTTAATAATCGGAAAGCAATATATGTTTTAAATCAAGATAACCTAAGAATGTAATTATCTTCCCAAATTGTCCATTTATTATACCTTAACTTATTTACTTTAACGGTATCAACGCCGTGGTTGGGGATCGTAATCCTATATTCTAACACATTTGAATCCAGCTACCATATAAAATATCATCAACATCACCGATAGGTTAGCATAAACTTCGATTTATAATTTCTGTACCTAAGATTCTCATTCCAAATGTATCTCATCCATTAACCACTTAATATATATATATAACATTTCTACAAAAAGACAATAATGCCGCAAGATCACAACCGCGAGTAAATACCAGACTAATACAAAATAGTTGCCAAGGCTAAAGTCCAAATGAAGTACTACATCAAAGCATTGTCGACAAATACAACAAACGATTGTGAATAGATATCATAGTCAAAACATGAATAAAATACATATATCCAAGACTACTTCCACAATAAGGTCACGTGGAACATAATCTAATGTGAAGTCTCAAACATAACACACGAAGACATAATAGAAGGTTCCAAGAAGCACACAATCTTTAAAGAAATCAAGCAGACTCAACAATCCACTAAAACTCTAGTCATCAAACCTCCTATCTCTCATATCGCACAACCATACTCAACCTCTTAATGCGCGCATACGCTCAATCCGCTTCCACTGCTAGGAACGACCAATCGATAATCACAACAAGACTTATACCGCAAAGATAAGGCCAAACCGCACTTATACACATAGTATAAGGTAAACCGCATCTCTATACACTAAGTATAAGGCACACCGCACCTATACACATAGTATAAGTGCACACCGCACTTATACACATAAAGAGTAAGGCAAACCGCACTATACACATAGTATAAGCGCACAATCAGACATATACACTAAGTATAAGGCACCACACTTATACACATAGTATGTGGAAACCGCATCTATACACATAGTATAAGGCAAACCGGCACTTATACACATAGTATAAGGCCGATAAATACACATATCCCCGCAAGGACTGGCAGTCACCTAACTCCAAATCATCCCAATCCATGCCAAGTCAGCATCCTAATACTCAAGTCACCTCAATGTCATACATAACTCCAGCCAACACCTCTCAATAACCAACTACTTTACTCCCAACCATATTAAAGCACACAGCTAAAACATCACTCAATCGTAAATCAATCACAATCGCCGACAAGGCCACATAAATACCAAAAGAATCCCACAAGCACATAAATATAACAATAGTATAAGTGGGGAGTCTAAGCCCTCACTTACATCAAGCCAATCTTCAATGCCGTTGTATCGTAGTCACATAATCATATTATGGCTCACACATAATCGTACAACCATTACATGTATACCATTCTCACATAATCATACCACCGTGATTTGCATAATTCATTCACACATAATCATATTACAAGGACATGTACACCATTTACACATAATTATATTACAAGGACATGTACACCATTTACACATAATTATATTACAAGGGACACGCATACATTTACACATAATTATATTACAAGTGATGTACGCCATTTGGCTGTGATATAATTATATTACAAGGACATGCATACCATTTGGCAAGTACATAAAGTAATACACGCAGATAAGTACTCACCTTAGCTCGCAATAAGAAACGCCCCGCCCACCGATCCAAAGTTTCGACCTTCCCAATGCCCGCTGCCTAATCAAAACACCCTAAATTACAATTACTACTCGCAACAATTTTAACTCCTTTATCTTAATTAGATTCCCTGACTTTCAAATCCATTTTAGTATACAAATTGACAGCCTTAAGTATAAATGACTAATTATGTTTCAGACTATTAAATGGCGAATTCAACTACGCTTCTAATTCAAATCCCATGGGTTCGATCAACAACACCTTTAACCAAAATACCCAACATTATTAACCAATTTCAATCAACCCAAAATATCAACTTTTCCAACTAATCAAACCCGTTTAACAAAATTTCTCAACTCCGGCTTCATTTACTACTCAAAATCTAATAAAACTAATTTCAACATATTTTCTTCCAACAACCTAATACTCATAATTTCACCTCAAAACAATCACAATAAAGGTCCAATAACATATTTATACTATCGACCACATTTTAGATAAAGTCAACCCAAAATCACTCGAAAGTCAACTCAACCATAACCACACTTTCTACCCCAAATATCGATCATTATCAACTCTTAGATTATAATCTAAGCCTAAACAATAATTATTATATTCAATAATATCTCATAAAAATCAAAGTCAACCCAAAATTCCAAAAAGTCAACGGCCCTAAAAACGTCCGAAATTCCACATTTAACACGATATATCAACTCAAGAATAACTAATTTAGAACCCAAGAATCAATTGGAGCAATAAAATTCAAAATCCAAAAAGTCAACTCGGGAGATCTCACAAAATACTCAACAAGATCGAACCTTTTTTACCTTGAAACGACGAGGACGATGAGGAGAAACTCTCCCAGAAATTTGAGGTCCAAAGCTCGCAAGATGGAAGAGAAATCGAAGAAAGAAAATCAAAGGGGGGAGGAAGACTAATGTCAAGGCCTCAATGCATTGCAGGAAGAAAGTTAAGAAATGGTTTGGTCCTTTTTGGGCCTTTGGTTGGTTAACGGGCTTAAATGGTTACCTTGCTTAATTCTCGTGTGAAACCCGACACGTTTAATTCAATCTGATACTTCTCAAGCTTAACTTATTTCGACAACTCAACTTCCTAACATTAACATTGATTTATATACTCAAATTATATTACCGCCTAAAATAATGTCATTCCATTCGATTAAAACTTGGGGCTCTCAAACCAAATATACTACCAACCCGACCGATTCAACAGATTTCTAATTATTCAACTTCGAATTTTTTTTCGAAATACTCCACCGAGCAACTAGTATACTATTTCAATAATATTAGTACGGAACGGGTTATTACAATCTACCCACCTTATAAAATTTCGTCCTCGAAATTTACTCAGAACCCAATCTGTCAGATAATCTCAACACACCTTCGACACGCCCTTATCACTAACATCACGACACCTAATACCGCCAACTCTCTTTCAAGATAGTGTCTGCCTTCATAACTCCCCAATATCTTATGTCAATTGACTTAAGGCAAATAATTCTCTTACACCATAATACAACATTCAACCGAATTTTATGCTCTCAGTATCTAGTATTATAAACACCCTCGCTTGCCTCCAAAATACTACCACCTAACATTAAAATTCAGTATCACCGATACCCGATATCGTCCACCTTTACAATTGTCACCCTAATACTCCATTATCAACGATTAAGTCTACGCATGAAAAACGAATTCCCCTTATCAACCCAACTCACCCAATAATATCTCATAATATTCCCGATATTCCACATCATATTCTAACCCATTACATGTATTGTTCCAATATAACCCCTCATATATATCTACTCATCGTGCTGATCTCCATATATACCCAGCTACCCATCTCAACATATACATATAGCTCAACGTACGTCATATTAACATAATCAGTTCACACATCTCATAGTATAACACATCTCAATCAATTAACACCACAAGAACACAAAATTCAAAGTAGCTTCAAACCTAGGCACATAACCACACAGCATACCAAGAAACATAAACGTGAGGCCTGGAGCACAAAATTGTAATCACCCGCCCCTGTGGCCCCCGAGGTTGGGGACTGCCATCAACTCGATAATCGTAGTCACCAACGATGGATAACGACATAAATGACTTTGTTTTAACATCATAAATAAACAATACAACTCGTCCATCTAAAGCGAATTCAACCAACAATACAACAACCGAAGCAATAACATAAGTACAATATCAAATTACTTGTTTACAACACGAGACAACAATAATTATTACATACAACAAAAACTCCAAAGAATAAAAAATATGATCGTTCGTGTCTTTCGTCACCATCGTGATTCGCTGGTACGTTAGCCATTCTCGCCAATGCATCTCTTCGGTCATCCCAACAACTCCAGTATAAACGCCCGCCCATATGAGAATAGTGGAGTCGCCTAAAAGCCGAGTGAAAAAATAAATGCCACAGAAGTTAACCTACCTTATCGTACAAATAAGAATAATTTAAATCTCTCACCTATTTAAAGACTATATACCCCAAGAGTTATATTTTATATGTTACTTACCACAATTTAAATCTTACTTAATGACTTTCCGACTAACACCGATAAACCCACACCACGTCAACAACCTCCTCACAATACGCCTTAGTCACCGGAGATATCTTTCTATTGGTTATCTTTCGTAAGTATAGCTAATTTCCGATATAATATCCAACACAACATACGACAACTCAAGCATATATCTCAACATCTCATCACTCAAGCCTACACCACTAACTACTTACCTTAGTTCACCTTAAAGTTGCTCCGATTATCATTATACATCTCCCTATGACATCTAAATGTTCCTATAAGACCTCCAAATCATTTCATTTTATTAATATAACTCGAGCAATATATGTTTTAAATCAAGATAAATCCTTAAGAAACGTAATTATCTCCCCAAATTCTTCATTTAATATACGGAACTTATTTACCCCAAAGGTACCAACGTCATGGTTAGATCAGAACTTATATTCTAACACATTTGAATTCAGTTTTCCACCATACATATACAATATCATCAACATCATCGATAAGTTAGCATGAACTTCGGTTATTAATTTCTGTATCTATTGTTCTCATTCAAAAGGTATCTCATCCATTAACCACTTAATATATATATAACATATCTACCAAAAAGATAGTAATGCCGGCAAGGCTACAAATCATAGTAAATACAAAGATTTTGAATACAAAGAAGGTTTGACAAAGCAAGTCCTAAAACGAAGCATCACATCAAAGACCACAAAGACAACAACGATCAGGAATAGATACTATAGTCAAACATGAATAAAATACATATATCCATGACTACCTAATAAGGTCATGCAACATAATTCCACTGTGAAGTCTCAAACATAAATTGACATGAAGACATAATAGAAGTTGCCTTAGCAGTTACAATTCTAGAAAGAATCAAGAGACTCAACAAATCTTTAATTAAAACTCTAGTCATCAAACCTCCTATCTCTCATATCGCACAACCAGCTCAACCTCTATGCGCATATAACAATCCGCTTCAATTCGTTGTGAATGGACCAATCATAATCACACCACACTTATATCAAGCAAAGATAAGGCCAAACCGCACTTATACACACATAAGATAAGGCACACCGAGACTTATACATTACATAGTATAAGGCCGATAATACTACATATCCTGCTGCGAAATGAGTCACATAACCTCTAATCATCCCAATTACGGGGTCATATCCAATACCTTTGCTCACCTCAAAGTCATACATAACTCCGAAACCAACACCTCTCAATAACCAACTACTTTATCCCAACAATGCCAGCTATCAATACCTAAAACATCACACACAATCAGAATCAATCACACCCGACAAGTGCCACTTAAATACCAAAAGGCGACAAGGCCACGTAAATATAACAAGAATATATGGGAGTTCAAGCCATCACTTACCTCAAGCCAATCTCAACGCCGCATCAGAGTCACTTAATCATATTATGGCTCACATAATCATACAAACTACATGTATAATACCATTCTTACATAACTATACCACTGTAACGGTACACCATTCACACATAATCATATTACAAGTGATATGTACAATTCATTTACACATAATTATATTACAAGGACATGCATACCATTTACACATAATTATATTACAAGTGACATGTACACTATTTACACATAATTAAAGGATACGTAGACGCTATTTACACATAATTATATTACAAAGACATGTACACCATTTAAAGTAAGTACATAAAGTAATACACGTGAGATAAGTACTCACCTTGGTTCGCAATAAGAAACGTCCCGCCTAATCGATCCAAGTGCCTTTCCCACGTTCCGCGTCTAATCAAAACACCCGAAATTACAATTACTACTCGCAACAATTTTAACCCTTATCTTAATTAAATTCCTGACTTTCAACCCATTTACTTACAAATTGACAAATTTTAAGTATAAATGATCAATTATGTTTCGTAGACTATTAAAATGGCTAATTCAACTATGTCGACCAAACCTACACCCATCAACACCTTAACCAAAATACCCTACATTATTAACCAATTTCAATCAACCCAAAATATCAACTTTTCCAACTAATCAAACCTGCTTTCTAACAAAATTTCAAATCCGGCCCATTTACTACTCAAAAATCTAATAAACTAATTTCACCATATTTTCTTCCAACAACCTAATACTCATAATTTCACCTCAAAACAATCACAATAAAGGTCCAATAACATATTTGGTACTATCGACCACATTTTAGATAAAGTTTCTCAACCTAAAATCACTCGAAGTCAACTCAACCATAACCACACTTTCTACCCCAAATATCATCATTATCAACTCTTTAGATTATAATCTAAGCTTAAACAATAATTATATTCAATAATATCTCATAAAAATCAAAAGTCAACCTAAAAATCTAAAAAAAGTCAACGTCTCTAAAAACATCCGAAATTCCACATTTAACACGATATATCAACTCAAGAATAACTAATGAGAACCCAAGAATCAATTGAGCAATAAAATTCAAACCAATAAGTCAACTCAGGAGATCTCACAAAATACTCAACAAGATCGAACTTTTTACCTTGAAACAACGTGGATGCATGGCGAGAAACTCTCCACACCTGGCGGCCCAAAGCTCGCAAGACGGAAGAGAAATCGAAGAAAGAAAAATCGGCGGGGAGTAAGCATCTACGCCGCTGCCTCGTACTCGTAGGTTAAAGAAGAAATGGTTTGGTCCTTTGGGGCCTGGTTGGTTAATGGGTTTAAATGGTCATTCGCTTAATTGCGGTGAAACCCGATCATTTAATTCAATCGATACTTCGCTTTTAACCTTATTTCGACAATCAACTTCCGAACATTAACATTGATTTATATACTCAAATTTTATTACCGCTAAAATAATGTTATTCATTCGATTAAAACTTTAAAATTCTCAAACCGAAATATACTACTAACCTAATCGATTCGTCAGATTTTCGACTATTCAACTTCTCGAATTTTTTTTGAAATACTCCACCGAGCAACTAGTATACTATTTCAATAATATTAGTACTAACGGTTATTACAATCTGATCCACCTTATAAAATTTCGCCCCTCGAAATTTACTCAACCTAATTTTGTCGACATAATTCAACACACCTTTCGACACGCCTATCAACTAACATCACTACCTTGTCACCCGCCTCAACTTTTCAAGATAAGAGTCTCAGGTTCACAGCCTCCCCTAATATCTTATGTCAATTGACTTAAGGCAGTGACCCTCTTACACCATAATACAACATTCAACCGACCCTCTTATGTTCTTTGTAGTATTCGCATATAAACAATTTCGCTTGCCTAAAATACCACCCAACATTAAAATTCATATCACCGATACCGATATCGGCCCACTCATAATTGTCACCCTAATACTCCATTATCAACGATTAAGTTCATGCATGAAAAAAGAATTCCCTTATCAACCCAACTCACCCAATATCTCATAATATTCCAGATATTCCACATCATATTCTAACCCATTACATGTATTGTTCCATTATAACTCTCATATAAATCTACTCATCGCTGATCTCCATATATACCCAGTTACCCATCTCAACATATACATATAGCTCAACGTACGTCATATTAACATAATCAGTTCACATCTCATAAGAGAACACATCTCAACTAATTTATTACACCACAATAACACAAAATGCAAAGAGTCTCAGAAGACCTCAGACGCGAGTCAACTTAAATCTCTATGGCGCCCTCAAATACCAACGGATTCGAAATGAAAATGGACTCAAACCGTAGAACGGCTCACACGACAACACACTTACACCCCGAAATCCCAGGCACATAACCACAAGCACACCCGCTAAACATAAACCTAGGCTCGATACCAAAATCAGAACGACCCGCCTGTGGGCCCCTCGAGGCTGGGGGACCGCCATCAACCTGTATAATCAGAGTCACCAACTATGGATACCGATTAAAAACGACCTTATTTAACATCATAAATAAAACAATACAACTCGCCCATCAAGTAACTAACCAACAATACAACAACCGAAAAGAATAACATAAAGATAATATCAAACTACTTGCTTTACAACACGAGGCAACAATAATTATTACATACAAAAAACTCCAAAGAATAAAAATATGACTGCTGAGGTCTTCTAGCCACCATCGCTATCTTCGGGTACGCAGCTTACTACCTAACGCATCTCGGTCATCCCGCAACAACCTAATGTTTTATTAAAAAAATATACTAATGTTTTATTAAAAATATTATTCCGTATACGGTCAGGAAACCATTTATCAAATTTAAGCGCATCGCCGTGATTTATTTGTTCCTCCGTCAAATGAGGCCTAATTATTCAATCAAATCACGGCACATCCTCGATATAAGTTATTTGTTTAGTTAACTATTATAATAATATACAAATTCATTTTTATTGAACATTAAATATACACTTACCGAATGTATTCCCCAGATTTCGAGTGTGTTGCACAAATATACGTATGCTGTATTGTTCAAGGGTCATAAAATGTCGACAAGCTTCACTAAACGGCTCTGCCTGGTAACGGGAAGACTGCAAAGTAGATGCGTTTTCCTAGCTCATTTGGTACATCGCGCCTCCCGTGACGATTTAAGCTCTGTTTCAATCCTTCCTCGAAGACATTGGAACGTAAGTTTGAAACCTCTTTGACTAAATACGCCTCGTGAGACTCCCTTCAACACGTGCCTTTTGTCTTACCATTTTCTTCAAACCCCAAGACTGGCAAAGACGTGTATGTTGAAGCAAATAATTAGATGTATAAACCAAAGAATCAACATATATTAATAAAGTCAAATACTCACGACTCAAAAGGGTACATCCATCTATATTGCACGAGACCTCCATTCAACACTTCATAAAGCAAATGTATCATGTGCTCCATCACATCAAAACGCCGTGGAATATTGTCTCCATCTTGCAAATTATCTCTATAATATTACGCATAGCTCCTCCACGCGTCCCACATTAAGAGTTGTTGATGAAATGTCGCGAAAGAAAAAACACCACTCTGTTACTAAGCCATATCTTATTTCCGGGCAAGCATATTTACTTGCTCCCACAGAAGTAATTTCGCACAATAATACGCATATCGACTTTTCAATCTGGCTGAAGTTCACATTTCGAGCACATTCGAAATGTTTGAAGCCAGATTCATTAGGTAATTTGAGGCGCATTCAACCACTCCTAAACTCTTCGTCATATGGTGGTTACAGATACAAGCCTTTGGTTTCACTTTCTCCCACGAATCTCATGCATATGCAATCGTCAGCAATACGTTTCAAGGTCAACTGGGCCTGCTCATTATCTTTCGCTTCTCGAACATCTACTACAAAGGTGTAATAGGTTCTCACCATTGTTCTTTCTCTCATGTACTAAGTCGATGTCAGGTCTCGATCTTTTTGTAGACCACAACTCAAATCCCATAATAGACTCCTCTCGCACCGCTTGTGCATACGACATACCCCTCGGCAGCTCTGTTCCGCATGTCCGCCCGCCCAAACACGCCAGATCCACAATAAAGATACGAGATTGGGATACCTCGCATCCAAGAAGTCGCCTGCACAAACAAATTTCTAAAAGTTCGCCCTCGACAAACGCATTCTTTGCATCCTAAACGATGTCCGACGGGAAGAAAAGGACGGGTGACTATCAAAACCATGAAAATTTCCGACCCTCTCGTAGCGAAAAACTTTAGCATGCCTCCATACAATACGTGACAAGCTAATCTACTACGCTACAAGCTTCCAACCGTATAACATGTCAGATGCAGAAAATCACTAATCGTCTACATCAAAGAACCCGCATGTTGAAATTCTCGCCCCTAGACGCATCGAATGTCTCGACAATTCGTGATGCCACAACTCCTTCAACTCATCAACCAATGGTCGGAAAAAACATCTATATTTTTCCCTGGATTTTTTGGTCCGGGTATAATCAGGGATAGGAACATATATGGCTCCTGCATGTACAATCCCGGTGGTAAATTGAACACACAGATAACAACTGGCCAACATGAATATTGACGTCCAAACTTGGGCTAAAAGCGTGCACAACCATCCGCATAATAAACCGATGCGAACATTTCTGCTCAGCTTCCAAAATCCGGATATGTCAGATCAAATGTTTTACTGCCTCCATCCTCGGGCGCTACATCCACCGTCATCTCAGATGATCGATGAAAGCTACAACATGTCATGAAGTCGCTCTTTTCTTGACATATACAACAAGTAGTCGAGGCTAATGGCATATATATCAAAATTTTCTTGCAATCGGCTTACGTTGTTCCTCCCTTCTTTCCTCGCACTGGCTTCTCCACAAAACGACATGCCTCCAACTCTTCATCCTCTTTGTAAACAACATACAATTATTCGGCTAATACTCCATTAATTTTGTTTCAAAAGCAACAAAGGACTCACAATTTTTTTTGCCTCATAGAAATCAAGCTTGAATGTTCTCTCTCCCCTTATTAGGACAAGACCGCTGATTAAAGAAATCCACCTTTGAAAATATTGCTGTGGATATTCGTGGATTCGCACTCTCGCACTAAACCCAATTGTGCCGATTACTGATAACTTTGTAAATTCAAAGGCAATTCATCCCAATAACGGCCGGTTTACAAATTCCATTGTCATAGTATCTTCTCGCCGTTGTATTTGGACTTCTAATCCCGGCCATGTTCTTCATTAGTATACCCCAAAATCAAATCATGTCCCCACGACGTAAGTTTAAACCATCTTCAACCATTATATGCATATATCGGTTCCCTCAAATCCAACACTAGAAGATGTTTCGCTACATCGTAAAACATCACAGGAACATGATAATCTTCGGTACCCCTGCATGTAATATCTTTACACAAAGCCATTAGACATCAAACGCCCACTTGACTAATGTCATACACTTTGCCGTTTCTGCACCTCCTACACGGACATCTTATCATTCTACCTAATCCTCTCGACAAAGCATGATTTTCTGCAACCTCACGAAAACTCACTAAACCTTGTAGATATGCAGGATTCACATAGCCATCCGAACCATAACGATTATACATCCAAGAACGATCTTCAGACATTTTCCCTAAATATATTGAAATTAGACATAATTAATTGGACATAAATAATTGTTGTAGTTAAACCCTAGATTTGGAATAAAAACGAATTAAATGAAAAAAATGAATACTTGGGCATAATTGAATATAATTGAACATAAATAATTGTTATAGTTAAACCCTAGATTTGGAATAGAAATGAATTAAATGAAAAAATAAAATACTTGGACATAATTGCAATATAATTGAATATAATTTAACATAAAATATCAAACATACCTAGATTCGGGTCGATAGAAGTGGGGAATGTGTATGCAGGAGAAGTTTTTTATTGCTCGTTTCAATCCGATTTGCAGTTCGACTTGATATATTAGGAACCGGCGGCCGGTCCAAGTCAGTCTAACCCTACCGATACCTAACCGACACTACAAAGGACCTAATAATAACCAAAACCTCGATACTCCATTTTTCTTATTTTTTATATTAATCTAATTATTCAAGCGTATAATAAATATTTTATTCAATATTAGTTATATGTTAAGTAATATATATATTATAAATATAAAATATTCACGCCGATAATAGTCATACACGGTATATTTGATGTGTACAAATAGTCGAAAGTTATACTCGACTATACGATCATGTACCCACTTTCTAATATTTTTATTATACTTTAATAATATATCTAATGATTATTGCACATAATAATTAATTAGGATCACTTAAAACTACATTAAAAGAATTATTTAAAGACCGACAATCTCGACCGACGCCCCTCAACAACTACCGACACCCGACCGACGCCCAAACCCTCTAAACCCTGTATTAACGACCCCGACGCCCCCAAACCCTCGAGACTTAACCGACACTATACCGACACTTATCGACACCAATTTTGCAGAATCAGATGACAAAACATCAGCTATTTTATACAACCTATAAACACAAATCAAACCATAAACACAAATCAAACTATAAACAAATCAAACTATAAACACAAATCATTCAAATCAAACTATAAACAACACAAGCATAAACATCAAACTATAAACACAAATCATTCAAATTAAAAATATAAATATATCCATAAACACAAATCAAACAATAAATACAAATCAAACCATAAACATAAAATATCCACATAAAAAATCATTCAAATATCCATACAAAACATCTAACGCCTCCGGGGGGGGCTTGGGTCACTAGCTTGGGTCTCCGCGCTGGGGCTCTGTGGCTCAATAATGGGGGTCTCAAGTGGGGGCCGGGGCGGTGGGATTGGGGAAGATGGTGGTCTGGGCGGGGGCCGGGCTGGACGGGGGCTGAATGGACGCAAACAGCCTATCATAGCAAAGAAGCCTCCTATATAACCCCTCGAACAAATAAGTGCATTAAGTCGGGGCTACCATTCTTGAGGCCCGCAATCTCTTCCTCATTTGGGCATCGGAAGCTCAAGCGTTTGCTCTCGCCGATTCCACAATGACGCCGCATATCTCAAGGGCCTGACCGTCTCCGATGGACCAAAATCCATCAACATCTCAGCTGTTGAAGGGGTATAATCGGCTCCAAGCATCCGGCCTTTCTCCATCCCGACGCTGTGCCGAGTTCCCATCCACAATCCGTTGTCCGACTTGTTTTTAATGGATCCAAGTCCGCCTGCATTTCGGAACAAGACCGCATCATCCCCGCAGTTATGTAAACATAAGAATGAAATATAAATATCGAGTAAATAACGTTTAAATTTAATTTATAAAAAATTAAACTTACAAAAGCGCCTGTACTGGTCAATTCCCCTCGTTTGCCTCGGCGCCTTGTCCTCTTTCTTGTTAAGATCGAGATCACTATTCAACGGGGCGGCGAAGCTTCCCAGTCCTCAACACCAAACGCAATTAAAATACATACTTAATAACCCGAAAATAAATAAAATTAAAATTTAATAGTAAAAATCCAAACTTACCTCATCACGGAGCCTCCATGGCCCTTGTTCCCTGTGTGAATGCTTCATGAGCTCCCATCGTGCCCGCCAACAGAGTCACGCGGTTCTGTTTAGTTCTTTGGGAGATCGACCGCCGGTCATCCCGATACCGCACTGACATACTTCTCCAAACAAATAGTCCTCCTGATCCACTGGGGCACGGAGTCCCAAAGAGAAGTGGTCGATTTACCCTTCGCGCTCGCTAGCCGCATCAGGCTTCCCTTTCGTAAGAATATCTGCCACCTCTTTCTTTTTCGAAGCTCCCAAAGCTACCCGACATACGCAACGCCCCTCCCCGAATCTCATATCGACTCGAAATAAATACAAAATTAAGTTAGTCTAATTTCACAATTCGAAAACCACAAAACTTTTATATTTGGGGGCCTTACCAAAAAAAAGCATTCCATATACTATCCTTCACGCTGATCGACATCTTTATAAAGGTACACAGATCTTCGACTGCTCCTTGCCTCTATCAGCTGCTAATCTTTTCACCCTACCCCAACAAGCCTAACATAAACAAATGTGATTTCATTAGATACAAATGATAAATATAACATACCAAGACAAACCTAATAAATAAATGCACTTACGCTCCCTCAAAGCACGCTGCACCATCCTCCCGGTCCCGCGTAGCGAGACGAGATGGGCTTACCGGGTCCACGCATTCAATCGCTAGTCTCCTGACTTCATCCAAGGTCATCGCCACTCGACCCCGACTGCCACCGTGACTGGTCATCGGCCAAGGATCTATTGTGTGCCGACTATCGGGCCCGCAAGGCCAGCAGATATGTTCTGGACGAAGTCGACAAGAGCCGGGCAGACATGACGACGCTAAGCCAGCCTATCGCCCTAGGGTCCAAAGAACTTAGTTCCGCCTATACGGGAAGTGGGGCCTAAAGGATGGCTCTATCACAAGTGGCCTGGATGACTACCCTTAGGCCTCTTCAAATGACCGGCCTTCATGCCTGTCGTATACTTTTTCGTCCGAGTTTTACCGCCACTTGCGAGCAATAAAACCTCGCTTTTCAAAATTCAAATTTATCAAAATTAAACAATATCATTCAAATCAATTCAATTCGAATCAAATCCAATTGGACGTATTCAAACTCAAATCTAATTCAAAAACATTTCGACGCATCTAAACAACATTCAAACTAATTGTTTATCAATTCAATTCAAATTCAATTCGATGCATCTCAAATATAATTCAAATCAAATTCAAACTTAATCAAACTTAATTCAAATCCAATTCAAATTTAAATCAAACTCAAATCTAATATATTCAAATCTAACTAATTCAATCTATCAATAATTCAATTACCTAATTCAATCAATTAAAAACAAATTAAACTGAATAAATCCAACATTCAATTCCCAATTCAATCTAATCTAATTAAAACCGAATTAAAATAAATTAAACTTATAACTATATAAATTAACAATTAAAACGAATAAATCCAAAATAATAATTAATTTAACAACTAATTAAATTTATAATAATACTAGAATTAAAACGAATTATACAACAACCAATTAAAACAATAAAACAAAAAAAAAAACGAATTAAAAGAAACTAGATCATAATTAAACATATAATAACAAACAATTAAACATACAAGTAATTATAAAAACAAACAATTAAAAACATTAAACAAAAAAACAAAAACAAAAAAAGAAAAAACCGCACCTTTTCTCTCAAGGGCGCCGTGTTGTGGGCCAAGGGCTGGTGTGGGCGGGTCGGCGGTATTAATGTCAGTCGATCAAGGCTCTAAGGCGGGTCAGCGGGATTAGTAGGATTTGGGGACTGATGTCATGAAAAAACGAAATTTTTTAATATATGGAAATAGTGAGGCCGGCGCGTGCTCCAATACTACCTGATTTTTTAATTAAGAAAGGTCCCGGCACCACTGATACAAAAAGGCCTAAATAAAAAACGGGCCTTTAAAAACCGACACCGAACCGGGAGATACTATACCGACTATGGTGCCTGGCTAATTCACCCGACACTATGTGCCTGGCTTTCTAAGAAATATATCACTAGAAAATACTAAAATTTGATACACATTATTAATTTTATTCCAAGGATTTCTTTCAATGTTCAACATTATTTTGATATGTAGGAAGTATATGTTGACAGTGTATTTAATATATAACCAAAGCAACCTTTGTTAGTATTAGAATATAATTTAGTATATTTGTACATTAAGTATTATTATATTTTATGATATTTGCCATTGTAATGAGCAAATTATATTTATAGCAAAAATATTAGCCTAGTAATCATTATATAGACATGTATAAATCATTGTATCAAGATAAATATCAATTAAAAAATTACATTATATCATGGTATCAGAGCTATAATAGTTCACACTTCACAGTGATAATATTAACACTGTTTATTTTGCCGGTAATCATGTTCAACATCAACGTACCAGGCACATTGCAATGGACATTCATTTTGTTCAAAAAAAAATATCCCGCAACCAAATTCGAGTCACTCATATCTCTTCTCGCTCAAAAATAACGGACATTTTCACCAAAGGTCTTCCGTTGCAACTCTTTGAAGATTTTCGTTCTAGCCTCAATATTCATCCATCTCCCCTTCCGACAAGGGGAGAATATTAGAATATACTTTAGTATATTTGACATTAAGTTAATTATTTTGTAACTATTACATTCCATAATATTTGCCATTGTAATGATCAAATCATATTTCTAGCCAAAATATTAGTCTAGTAATCATTGTATAGACATGTATAAATCATTATATCAAGATGAATATCAATAAAAAAATTACATTCTATCAGTTAGAAAAGGCCACATGTATGTCCACATGAAGAAATGCCAAACATCACGAGGTGCTTCAAGTGGACATAAGTACGAAATCACAAGTTCAAATCTTCTAAGAGGATTATATCCTGCTCAATTTGCAGGCATCGTTTCATAAAAATTCATCGTTTAATTAACCAAAAAGAAAAAAGTATGAAATCACAATCATATTGCTGCAACCTATTTCTCTAATCTTTTTGAAATCTATTAATAATATACAACGTTTCTATGGGAGGTCAGTAATAATCTAAATCCAAAAAATTATAGGAAAGACATAAATTTGGAAAAAGATGCAACATGTATGATGTAAAAGAATTCAAATAGAAGGCAGAACATTGTTCAACCAGTGGGCATATGACTTTTCTGTTGTGTTAATCAACTTCATTGAGCTCTTGTATGCGACTTCGTGTAAACTAACTTTAGTCGATGACTGCTGATTTTGGCGGTTCTATACTAGCAACGGTTCCTCTATTTCAGTGGGAATGCTTACAAGAGTAGGTCGTTCATCAAGATCCATGCTGTATGTAACCAACACGCCAACAAAAGCACAAACTGCAGGGAACAGACCTAATCCATATCTTGTGTTGGAAAAACAGAGATTTGTTGGATTACAATCTTGAAGTTCTCGTATTGAATCTGGATTATGTGAGTCAAACGGAACAGGTTAATATTGAAGAACTAGCAACCATTACAAGAGTCGACGATAACTCATCAAGATTTAGACGACATCTATATATGCATGGTGGGAACAATACTAGACCTTCTAAACAATACCCCTACACGGCTACATCCTTTATCTAAGGGATATTCGTTAAATTTAGAAACATCAAATTTCGTTTTACTATATTGACCAAATTGTGAGATCAATGAATGAACGGAATTTAGTATTGAGGAACAAGTTTAAAATTTTATTAAATTGCGTGTATAGTCAAATATCCCTTTCATTAAGGGATGGATGGAGTGTTCAAATTACTTCAAATATAAGGGCATACACAGGTCTGCTAAATTATTGAGGACCATGAAATTTAAGATTATGAAAAGAGTCAAAGACAACATAAAATCAACAACTTACTTTGATAAGACTCCAAAATGGCCAACGCCACCCCACAAGATATTTTATCCAACAAGCTCAATGAACCGTAGACAAAAGCACAACCATGTAGGTCCTTGCCAACAAGGAAACTCTGCATGCCCACTCCTGTCACCTATTACCCCATAAAGAAAACTCAAAATTGTCAACAAAATTTATTCTAATCTCCGTATTTCTTCGTCATCAATTCAATATGATCATATGTTGTAGGCAAATAATGAATGATATTTTACATGTATTCTGATAAATGAGTTGAGAAATCTATCAGAGCCCAACAAATAAAATTAAATGCTGAGAAACATAGCAGAAAAAAGGAGTATAGCCATATGCGAATAATAATCTAAAACGTTGAGGGGGGAACGAATTCCTTAAAAGACAGAATAAAGGGAAACCATAAGAACTCATACCATCATCAAGGCATTTGCAACACCAATCAGTACACATAAAATGTACATTAAGTAACTCAAGGAACTAGGAAGGATGAGTATTGCGGCACCACAGCATATCCAGAGAAAACCTCCCGTAGAGTAGAAAGCCTTAACATGTCGGCCAGTCCATGAGAACTCCTATATTATACATGAAGCCGATTAAGATAAAACATCGATATAAAGAAATTCATCATGAAACAGTATCATAATATATTTTTAAATGATGCCGAGAAAGAGTATAACCTGTAGAAGAAGAGATACAATGAAGCTGAAAATATAGATCACTGCAGGAACCTGTTCGAAAATTTCAAGAACATTTAAGAATTTTAGATGTCAATTCTCTAGCATTACCTTCTGGTTTCACATAAAGAGAGGTCAAATATGATTGATAACGATCACCATATCAGAAATGACATACCAAAGCTTTAGATGACTGGGACATGTGGAGATCGTTGATAACATAGAATGCAAGAAATGCCTGAAATAAAAGAGGTCTAATGCATAAATCTAATGAGGAAGAAACTATTTAAAGTTTCAGACATCTGAAATAATGAGCTTGAGGCTATTAGACACAATCTAAACTGACCTGTGAAACATTTGTAACCAGTCTAGTAATTACATAAACCAGGGCAACTTGGTAATACAGAACTTTCTTAAACCAATACGTCCACAAAATCCTAGCATGGCCTTTTTTATGAGCTTCTAATTTCAATCTGCACAAAACAAAGACACTGATTTAATGAACTTCTGGACCAAAATAGAAAAACAGGAATAAAATGACAATGGTGTTGAGATGAAGCACGTTGTTTAACCATTTAACTACTTTTGACCTCAGTATCATGCTATGTTGAACAATGAGAACTCAATATTTAATGCCTTGTTGGGCTTTGATGAAGTAACAGAAGATAGTTTAGGAACTAACAGAACATTGAAACGAAAATGACAATGTAATTTCGTAATTCTCCTACAGAAAATGGCAGGGAAGCAAAAGATTATACGAACTAAATATTTTAAGACTTCAAACGTTATTAATCAAATCAAATGAGGTTGATTATAACTTCTAACAATGATGATGCTTACGCAAATAGTCATATCACCAATATGTATGAACCAGTAATGAAAATGAAAGATATATGCAAACCTTGGCTCCTTAGTCCCTAGATGAAATAAACCAACAAAGCAACCTCCAATGAGTACTGATGAATAAGCTATCCAGCGGTACTGCAATTATAGAAGCTAAAGTAATATCCAGAGTAATGTGGACAACAAATTTAAAATTTTCTTCTGCATCATGTTCCACAAACCTGATTTTCTACATCTTTATGAGACCCTGATGAACTGACGGTATTGAAGACAACCAAAGCAATAGCATATAGACTGAGATTGGCAACCTTCAAAATTTGGGGGAGGGGAGGGGGGGGAGAGAGAAATTAGTCAATTGCATATGAACTGATATATAATATGCATCAAGAATATACAAAGAGCTTATAACCATTGTAAAGGCATTTCGACAGCTTGCTAATGCTACTCTGCTTGTTGAGTTCAATGTGATGCAATTAACCATGGACCTACAATAAATATAGTCTAGTGTTAATCACTTACCTCATGATAAAGATTATTTTCAAGAAATTATAAAAATCCATGAAGAAGTACCAAATTCAGGAGAATTAACTTACTGTAGTATTTATTAATTTGTTAAGACAAAGTAAAAAATGCTCGATGAAGGTTATCACCAAGAATAAAAGAGATTAAGGGTCAGGGAAACTATTACATATGAGAGACTTGAGTAGCAGCCCATCCCATATTGAAGATTGCAGCAAATATGCAGTATCCTATAGTTTGAAGAAGTAAAGAATCTGATCCAAAAATTTTGCAGGGAATGCAACCACCAAAAACAGAAGAAAATGAAACAGCAACAAGAATAGCTCCTGCTGCATGCCATTTTTTGAAGTGCCCAAACCTGTCAATCTATCATGAGAAAGTAAACATCTCAGCAGTAAGTAATGTTTTTAAATATTTGGATTTTGAAATTAATAGTCCATTCATTTGAATTTGAATGAACTGCTTCGACTTTGTATAAAAATTAGTTGTTAGCAGTTTAAATGTATTACTATATCCTTGATTTAAAATAAAATGATTCTTAGGGAAAATATTTAGGTCAACTAACACAAGGTGGAAAAACTTGAATATGGTATTACTTTTAAAGACGAATTGAATAAAGGCTTCTCATTAAAATGGCAAACGTTTTACAAAAGCATATAAGTGCATGATAAATGGAAAAGTGGAACAAATTTAATTTTCTACAGATCAGCTCCTAGTAGAACAACTAGTAGATTTATCTAATGAGATTATGCATGCTTCGTATACAATGCTGCAGATTTGTACTACAACAGTTAACAATAGTACTAATAATTTCTAATGGTTTCTAAAATGACTTAAGAGAAATTGAAGATCATCGGCATACCAGAACCAGAAACTCACTAATTAGCGAAGACATGAAATAAGACAACAAGTTCCAAATGGATTTTCATTATATGCTTCTATGAAGAAAGTAGAAACCCAAAGAATTTCTAGTTTGCACATCGAGTATACGCCTACTGTGGGAAAATACACAATGAGGCTAAACACGAAAAAAATATTTGTAATCTTATTGTTTCCTTGTCTTTCAGATGCACCCAAAAATCAACAGTTTGCTACGGAGTACTTACCATGGTCGTTAAGGAAACCCAAATTGATCCTTTTATTTGGAAACTTATGTAGAGAACCAAGACGTACCAGTTCACCAACAAATACAGTTGTCAGTCCATCAGCCATCTGACCCGAAAACATGACAGCTGCAGCATCACTGAAATTTAACGAAGGGGAATAGATCAATGAAATGATCTTCCGCAGCACATCACAAGTTATCATAAAAACTGAGAATCTGGCATATGAGAAGATGCATTGACCAAGACACAGTTCAAGTTAAATGCATTGATGGAAACAGATAATATCTTAGTTGTATAAGTAAAAAGTCGGCTTTCAAAGGAAGGTAACTGTAACTATAAGTAAGCGAGAGACAATTAACCTCGAAGATAATCCGATGTCTGTTAAGAAGACTAAGAGATATGTAAACCAACAGGCAGCTGTTATGTCATTTAACATATGTCCAACACCATAATACAATATAGAGCCCCTTCCTAAGAGATTAGACCTCGTATCTTCATCTTCCATGTCACCGGACATATCGTTGAACAGGTTTGAAGTAGAAGTATTTTTGTCAATTGGACCTGGAATGAGAAGAAAAAAATACCATTGAAGCAAACAGCTTGGATAATAACAATGCAGCAAGCTCACAGCACTGAATTCATAGTTTTGACAACTTATGGAGGCACACATTTCATTCATACTCTGGAATGTCAGATCACTCATTCAAAAGACTGTTTAGAAAGAAAAAAGAGAAGATGGAGCTGCTTTGATTTATGGGTTAGTTGAATCGATGCCTGCAAGTCATGGCCAACTTTTACCATTGAAGGATCACAAGATTTCAATGTCTTGGTTCTATTAACACTAAACAATTTCTCTAGGAATCAAAGCGACTTAAACATAGACTTGTACAGATAAACCAACCCTAGATAGCCAATTCAAGACTAAGAATTCCTTCTAGCATTACCATTCTACCATTGTCAGAAATTCATTATTATTCAAAATCCATTCTTGGAATTCGTCTACACCTTTTATATTTGAGACGAGGATGCTCTACCTCCCCTTTCAGAGTCACCTCTTTGTTTTAAAATTTGAATATCATACATCATGCATAAAGTGCTTACATCATAACTACTCATAATTTCTTCAATACATAATGTCATTAGATAAGTGATATATTATATTTTAAAACGGAGAAGTAGATATACAAGTAGACATGAAAAAATGAGGTAGATGATCTTTTAACTCGTTAAGAAACCCTTCATAAGTTATCTATGATGTGTATCTAAACTGTAAACATGATATCATTCTCTCAAATTCAAGTGTCAAGAAAAGTCGTACTTCAACTAATAAGTGGCAATAAACAAAATACTTATAAAGAAAAACTTCCTAATTTAGAAAAAAAAAACACTGTATTTAAAACTCAAAAAGGTATGAAAAAGATGAAATAAGTACTGGAGTTTCCAAAAACCGAGTAATTACAAAAACAAAGATATTGTCAACCCCTGCCCTCCTCGAATAAACCGCTAAATTCCATGTTTTCAGTGATCAAGAAAAGTTCAACACCATTTTCAATTATGGTCGAGAAAATCATTTTGGAAACATCAAACACACATGCAAATCATAAAAAAAAATCTTGGTATACCATATATGAGAAAATATATATAGAAACTTTATGACATACCTTAAATGAAAGTGGGAATAATAAACTGCTCAAAATCTTTGAAAGTGCATATATGAAGAGATGTTTAGAATATTTAATATGTGATGCAAAGGCCTTATCTTTGGAGGAAAAAGAGATACTAAAGTGTAAATGAGAGATGGAAGATGTTATTCTGAACTTCGTGAAGTTGGCGGTGAAGGAATGGAGGATTTTTGTTCTCTTTTGCAACTTTGCCTCCTTTTTTGGACCGCTTTAAATATTCTCTTTCTTATTGCATGCAAAGTGCATACGCCACGTCGACACCTATTTTAGTTAGAGGGTGTAGCTTAAATAAGATAATCTAATGGTGATCGACCTATCTGATTGCCTTCATCCTTGAAGTTTAACGGTTTAAATCTTATTGTAATCTTAATTATTAAAAAAAAAAACAAAACAAAACACTTTTAACATACAAGTCATTCAAGTGAAACAAGTGAGAGTTAATTGATGGAATTAACCTCGTACCCTTTATTTTGTTAGGGGTTGACTCGTCTCAAATCGGACCCGAACCGAATACTACCGAATTTTGGGTGGACTTGAATTGGACCTAGGCCTAGGACCCAATTGGTTAACCCCCTGTCAGTCCCACTTCTGAACGGAGGACCAGGGATTGTTTATGGGACTGGTGGACCTGGATCGGACTCGAACCGAATTAGTGAGCCGAGCCTCGAACTGCCCGGTTCGTTATACACTACTAAATTATATAATCAAATCAAGATACCAATTCATACCAAGGGTCTAGATCAATCTAGATGCAGGTGATGGCTGAGACATAAGTATCAGATCTATTATTCATGTTAACTATTTGATTGGTTCCTCTAGATAAAAAAAAAAATATGTTCAAAAAATCTAACATGCAATAGTATACTTCCTCCAATTCAAAATATACTCCCTCCAATTTATTTTAATTGATGTTTGATTTTTTTGAAATTAAACTTTGACCATCAATTACTAAATATTCCATATTCTAAAAAATATAAACTTTATCTAATTGGATTCATCTTTTAAAATACTTTCATAATATTAATTTTTAATATAATTAAAGAGTAATTGATGATCAAAGATTTATCTCGATATGAGAAAATCAATTAAAATGAATTGAAGGTAGTAATAATTTTTCATTTTCGATGTCGACTTTATAGGAAATAACTAGATAGTTAATTATACTTGATGAAATTACTTAAAAGAAATTTGCTTTTATGAGAAATATATTTAGAATAAATTTATTGATAATAATTTTATTTTTTTAAACTAAAAGAATAAAGAAATGTAGTTAATTATATGATGAAAAATTATAAAAAATTACTTTTATGAAAATATATTTAGGGACAAATTTATTGATATAAATTTTATATTTTTTCAATTAAAAAATAAGAAATAATTGATGATCAAAGTTGCACACTTAAAAACGAAAACGACTAATAATATGAATCGAATTTAGTATCTCAAATCGAGATAGCAATTGATTAATTCCAATTTTTAGGATTAATTTACATTAGTAGGGATATATGCTAAGTAATGATAATTAATCTAAGTATAGCTTTCCATTAACATAATAAGAACGCACATGGCATGTCGACGGATATGAACTGTGAGAGTGTGTCTACCAGCATGTCGGCCGGGTTCGAGCGCCGGCGGTCTTTCTACTGCGTTTGTTGAAGTCGTTCACCAGGTAGTGGTTACCCAGATCTGAAGCTGACATTTGTGTGGCCCGTCACGAGGCTTGTCCGGTTTATCTCTGTTGGTGAGGGTAAGCCCAGCCAGGCGCTAAAATCTTGATATCATTTTTTTAAGAATGCACATGGCATGCATAGATGTTAATCTCAGTCTTTTGACTCAGACATGCACCCGCCCGTCGGCATCAGGTGTCAGTTACCCAGTTGAAAGCATCATATGAACAAAGAGGGTGTTTGACTAAGCTTATTTTTTGTCAAAATCAATTTATAAGTTGATTTGATAGAAAATACATGTAATTTATAAATAAAAATTAATTTATAAGTTAATTTTAAAAATAACAATTCTCAACTTTTTTTTTTCTAACATTTTTTATTCAACTTATAGTTGGTTTGTGAAAGTAAAATTCATACATTCTCTCGATATTTAAGCTTTTATCTTTATTTGCTGTTCTTAGTCATAAAGATATATTTTTAATTCTTTTAATATTTTAATATTTATTCTTAATTGAAAAAACTAAAAAATAAAAAATATTATATTTTTAGTCATAAAATATAATTTTTAGTTATAATTAATTTTTATTCTTTCAAATATTAAATTATAATTGTTATCAAAGATTAAAAATATATATAGATGTCATTATAAATCATTTCACGCTTACCAACATAAGTTATTGTTATTCGAGCAATAATAGGGAAAAATTCATTATAAATTATGTTAGCAAAACAGTCAAAATAAATTTGACAATTTATAAAAATGACACATATAAGTTACATTGTATCACTTATAAGTTGGTCACTATAAATTAAAGAAAAATAAAAATCCCACCACCGACTACTTTTGCATGTTATTTGCTAGATCATTGTAGGAAGGATTCCCATAGATTAAAGCATCTAATAATGCTTTTTGAAGGTAAACTCATAGTACCCTTTGCACCTCAATAAACCTTCCGCCTGATTGGCTGAAGAAAAATGTTTAACCACTTGCTTCATTCATCACTCACAAATAGCATAGTGCACGCATATAATTAAAAAAAGGTTTTGTTTAGACAAATTGAAAACTGTAATATTTGCTAGATACATCATACTACTTTACCGATTACTTTACCGATTGTCACTTTATTTTATCGATATTTAAAATTAACAAAATATGTGTTATTAATCGATACAAATAATTTTGATTCAAATTAAAATTATTATATTAAAAGTAACGTAGGTTGAAAATAGTATATATTGTTTTGTTTAGACAATATATTATACTATGTAGAACATATGTAAATTTAAAATTGAATATTTTTTAAGGACGGAGGGAATATAGAACCAAAATTTGCTATATTTATAATTTAATGCAAGATTTGGAATTTGGTGAATTCATCAAAATGGTGATTGCAATCTAAAGCAACCTATTACTTATTTTTTGGTATAGCTACTAGCTTTATTACTAGTGTAAGATTTGGAATCTGTTATTTTCATCAAAATGGTGATTGCAATCTGGTCGACTTGCATAAACATGTCAAACGGAAGGAGGCCCTGGCGTGCATTATGACATGAAATTTCTAAGTGCTTGTCACATTCATCAAGAAAGCGACTAAAGTTTTTATTGTAATCAAATCAAGAAAAACATTAAACAATTAATAACCACAAACAAGCCTGGTGGACTCTACTTGTATATAAACCCATGACCACCACACATTAATGAACTAAAAGACCTTCTCTACATACACATTCAACAAGTTTCTTCACAAACCAATTCTTGATTTATCAAGATGTCCAACGGCTACTACTCATCACATTCTCAATCTCCAATGCCAATCCACCTAGTCTTCTTCCTCATGATACTATTCACTTTTGTTTGCTTGACTTGGTACATCAATTATGAATCAATCTTTGAAGGCTTGTTTGATCAAATCAAGTTAGTCCTAATGATATCACCTTTAATACTCCTACTAGTTCTCCATGTGCTTTCAAACTTGGAGAAATCATTGTTTTTCATTCCATTGCCTCAGCAAGATTCATTTCATAGAGCTGGTGGAACTCCATGGGGGGTTGGTTTTCTTCTTGTGCTTCTCCTTTTCATGATTTCTTATCAATCCGATTTTAGGGAACGATGGTTTCCTCTACTCAGCAGATGATGATAATATATGTAAGAAAATGGAGATAAATATTTTGAGTAATATATAAATTATGTGCCATTGTAGTACAATTAGTGGTGGCAATTTTTATTGTAATATCCCATCTCGTTTATGTGTAATATTTGCGATTATCAACACTCTTTCTTGAAATTTTGTAGGGTTTTCTTTTCTAATAATCTCTTCCTTTATAAACTTTTATTTGTGACTTTCATAGCTATGTTAATTTGAAGTTGACCCCATTAATAAATGTAGGGGAACTAGTAATAAAGATCTTACTGTTTCAAATGTAAAAAAAGTTTATATATAGTTTAAGAATAAATATAAAATATATTTTAATAAATATAAAATATAAAAGATTTTTATTATTCTAATAATAAATATAAAATTTATATCATTAGATTCGTCTTTAAAAATAGTTTCGTAATATTATTTTAACAATTTTGAGCATATAGTTTAAGATTGATTGATAGTCAAATAAAAGCTCCACCTCAATATACAAAAATGTCAAATTAAAAAAAAAGAGGAAGTAATAAATTTATTTTATATAAAAAAAACTAAAAATTAATGTCAATAGAAGTATAAATAAGAATAAATAACTGCATCAAGCAAAGGGATTTTATAAATAAAATATAGATGTCAGTATTCCATATCTTGCTAGTATCTATTGGTACATGACTAAATAGCAAATACTCCATCTATATCCATATCTAAATATCCATTCGTACATGACTCAATTCCATAAACACAAACAAAAGGAGAGGTATGCCGTATGCATAGCGAATTCTCCATCTACTCTAATTGTTTGAGATGTTATCCATTTTGAGAAATCTCATAATTGGTTAAGTGGAGGGAAAATTAATTATGTGAGATCATGTTAAATTTTTTTTAACATTTGTACATAAAATAAAATCGAGGAATCCGTAACATTTATTCGTCAAGTGTGTACTGAGTAGATCTCGAATGACAGGCTCAACCTGTCGACCAATAAAATATTGATAGTACAATATGCATAAACGAACACTCACTGCTGTCCGATTATTTCATGTAGTATCATTTAGTGGTTCGTCTCAACTCACCTAATGTTTCTTCTTTGCTGAAGAACAAATCTATGCATGTAATTTTACATAGAAAGATTTTTATCGACTAAATCCTCTGATTGCATGTATTTTACATAGAAACACTCGAACACACTCATGAGTACAAATATAATTGATAGCTTCCAATTGTCGAGATTTCAAGATGGATTTTGTTCTCCTAGCTTTCTTCTTTCAGTTCATGTCTTCTCCAAGTTGATTTTACAGTTGGAATGTTGAATTTGATTTCTCTCGGGTGCGTTTGTTTCGCGAGAAGTGAAGCTAAATTAAAATCAAATTCTGTGAAATTCTAATTCCATGTAATTTCATGAAATTTCAATTTCGGTATTTGATAAAATTATAGAATTCAAATGGATTTACAATTCTGATAGAATGTATTGATTTTTCGTCTCCTTTACAAAGAGAGTTGCCGCCTATTTATAGATCGCTAGGGCATGCATGCCACAATCCTACGGGCTTAACGTAACAAGACAATAATATAATATACGCGCTGTACACCCCCGCGATTAGTAGCGGGAGGAGGGCGAATCTTGAGGCTATCCCAAAAATCAATAATAAATAAAATCGAGAAGGCCTTGGTAGAAGATATCATGATCGATAGCGGGAAGGGACATGAAAAGAACGTACATGGCCACGCTCGACTTCTCACGAACAAAATGAATGTCGAAGCTGCATGTTTAGTACGTTGATCTTTGAGGCGAATTTTTGAGAGGGGTATATAGCTTTAACATTGTCCACGGTGTTTTACAATAGTGTGGCTGCGGGCCGGTGGGCTCAGCGGAAGGTTGCGTAGCGGCATTGCCTCGGAAACCAGTTGGCAGCTCCCGCGATCTTCGAACACGCACTTTAGAGCGAGATAGTGGCTGCGCTGGAAGACCATGAAGCAAGGTTGTCGCCTAAAAAGAACCTGATAACTTGAGAGGTGGACTTTCACGTATCCGGAACATCGCGCCCAATTGGCATCGATATAAGAAATGTCGAAAGTACACGAAGAAGATTTATATAAAATTGAGTCCATGTCGAAGGTGCCTGGATGTGAAGCAGCGCTTGAAGCGTGTGATGCACTGTGGGGCGTGCATAAATAGACATAGTTCAACGAACACTTAAGAGAAATATCAGGTCTAGTAAATGTGAGATATTGCGGAGACGCTGACTTGGACTTAGTATCGATAGGAGTAGGTGAGGCTTGCATAAGGACATTCCAGCAAGAGCAATTATGGATTCTGCATACTTTGTCTAAGATAAGAACAGACCACCTGAATGATGGGTAACAGCAATACCCAAAAAATAACTGAGTTGACCCAAATCTGTCATGAAAAATTCTGCATTCAAGAGAGACATAAGAGACCGGTGAAGAGACTCAGAAGAGGCAGTAAGAATAATGTCATCCCATGAGAAAGAAAGATAAGCCATGTCACCGCTATATGTCAACGCCTAAAAGCTGACCCAGTACCAGCTACCCCGAATTTTTGGCATCGTACTCTTGGCTTTACCTTAAATATCTACCATACCCTCATTAAAACACACTACATCACGAGCAACCCGACCTACGATCATCTCCGTATGTTTGGTTGCCTTTCTTATCCCTCTCTTCCATCCACACAGTGTAAGTGAAACCCCGATCACCATTCGTCTTCTAGGCTATCCCTCTAGTAAATGTTATGACACTATAAATCAAAAACTGCTCGTTAGTCGACTCGTAATCTTTGTAAAACCCAATTTCCATTCCGCCAGTAGCCAACCCCTCCTAAATACGCTTTCTACGGCCCATTCACCGCTTCACTCCTAGACCATGCATGCGATAATTTTGTAGCTAACGATCCATCATCTTCCACATCCCATTTAGCCTGGCTTTGGCTTGGCAACCCACGACTGACGGCTTCCCCGACCACTTTGTTCGCTTTTGACCCCAACGTCGATCTAGTACGGTCCGTACCACCCCTCACGAATCTGGCGACTCTCGGCCCGTCCCGCAATCCCACACACCGTCCGAGCACCACTCTGACCCCTACAGACGATCCACCCTTTGCTAGAACTGTCGCCCGACCTTTATGGCATTTTTAAGCCCAATTCCAAATATCTACTCCATGTCTCCACCGAACCTTCCCCCATCCCTAAAAATCCCGTGCATGCACTTAATGATTCGAATTGGAAAATGGCCATGTATGATGAATATGCTGCTCTAATTAAAAATAATACATGGGACTTAGTACCTCGTCCCTCGGGAGTTAATATAATTCGTTCTATGTGGATTTTTCGCCATAAATTCAAATCTGACGGATCCTTTGAGCGTTATAAGGCTCGTCTTGTAGGTGATGGCAAAACACAACAGGTAGGCATTGATTGTGGGGATACTTTTAATCGGTGGTCAAACCGCCTTTATTACGCCTTGTTTGGCGTTGGCTCTTTCCTCGGTCTTGGTCCGTTCGCTGGTTAGATGTTAAAAATATATTTAACTGTGGTGATTTACATGGGGCAGGTTTATATGTATCGGCCTTTGGGTTTTGTGACCCTACTCATCGAGATCATGTTTGCAAGGCTGCGCCAAATCTACGTATGGCTGTAAACCCAGGCGTAAACATCATAGGTCCGGCGACTACGTTTGTTAATGGCCGCCCGCCTTAAATCACGATCACTCTCTTTTCATATATCGGCGTCGTTCGGCTTTGCCATTTTATGGGGAAGTGTAGGGGCACGGAGACGAAGAACAATGCCATTATTGGCGCATAAACTTTTAAAAGAATTATTGGTGAATTCTATACCATTGTCACATTGAAGGATTTTAATTTCTCTCGTGTTTGTCCATAAATGTGGATAAGGAAGAATGGGAGGAGTTAGACAGGCAGGTCTTGGGTGTGATCTTACCGTACTTGTCGAGAAATGTGGCATGAGCATTCTTTAAGAGACTACGACATAGGGCTTTGATGAAGGCGTTGTCAAGTTTGTATGAGAAGCCGTCGGCTAACAACAAGGTACGTTTAATGAAGCAGTTGTTTCACTTGAGGATGTCAGAGAATACTCCCATAACTAGGCACCTTAATGACTTCAATAGTTTGATAAATCAATTATCTACTGTTTCGGTGAATTTTGATGATGAGTTACAAGCACTGATATTATTGGCATCTTTGCCAAATAGTTGGGAGCCGATGAGAGGCTGCCGGTTGAAATAGCTTAGGTAGGTAATGATAAGTTGGAGCTTAAAAGGTAGACTTTAGGCGTGTTTTTCTAAAAGAAGTAGGCAAGGCGATATATGAGAGAGAAGGGTTCTACATTGAATGTAGATAGAGGTAGGAACTAGGACAGAGGAAATAACAAGAATAAATGGAGGTCAAAGTCGAGGTGTAGTGTTGGAAATCAGTATTTTGATTTATAATTATCTTAAGATTGCGATAGCTTGTTGTAACAATTCATTTACTAGTTTTAGTTAAATGAGATTACTCAAACTAAGTGTTCAATAAATAGTAATTGCAAATTACTAAAATGGAACTCGCGATAGTATCAGGGGTTATGCGGTTACAGATCTACATGCATGTCGATATAGCGTATAGTCAATTATATATTATTATCCCCGACTAATATTATCACGAGCCCAAAGGTCACACATCTGATAGCGTTGAGTTATATTCCATGTATGGAATTAAATCGAGGGTAAATTGGGAGTTGATTGAAATCAGATGCAATCGAGTTTTACAAATTGGACAAAACCGAATCAATTAAATTTCTATTTCAATTGATGGTTTTAACGAGGAAGCTTATTAGTAACTTGTTAGGATTACTTACTGGATTTAGTAATAAGTTAGTTAGCGACGCGGGTTAACTGTTTATCAAAGCGAGTCAAGTTGATAGGCCCGAAAACCAAGAGGTATATGAGGGAAAGAGATGGGAAATGAAAAACCTAAGAATTTCATTTCATCCTCTCCCCAAAGAACTCGGCCGCCCCTCCCCTCTCATCCCTTTGGGTTTTTAGTCAAAGTTTTGACTCAAATTCTTGTCCAATTGCTCGTAGATTCTAGCAAGTCCAGCGAAATGATTGACATTTCTTTGGTGTGTGGACTAGCTGGGCGTTTGTTCACTTGAGGTGTTGAGAGTTGCTTGGAGGATTCGGGAGATTGAAAGTTCATCATTTCCGCTGCGTTTGTAAGTACTCTCGTATTCATACGTGTATGAATTATATCGTATATGTTTCGTAATTCGTTATTATACATTTATTCGATCTTGGTTGCATTTGTTTATTTTTTTATGAACAAGTTGCGTAATGTTCAGCCGAGGTAGGAGTAAGTCAAAATTTGGAGGGCGTACTGCAGGTCTTTGTAGTTGTCTTGTCTGGTCACATGAAACAACTGCCAAGGTTTAAAGGAATTAGGAAAACAACATAGAAGTAGCGTCAATGTTGTTGATGACTATCTGGTCTTTGCTTTCATTCAGTTGATTGTTCTATTAATTCTTGGATCCTCGGAATGCAGTGCATGTTCATCACACACCTAATCGGGATATAATGTTGAATTATATAGTCGGAGATTATGAGACGGTTCATCTTGCTGATTGTAAACCATTGAATATTATGAGTGTGAGAGATGTAAATTTGAAGCTGTCAAATGGTTTTGCCTGAAAATTGACAAAATTGAGACATATACTAGCTAGTGAAGGCAGTTTACGTTAGTCGGTGGATGGAGATGGTTATGCAACATTCGATGTGCTTGGCCCCGGAAAGTGGCGCACGGAGCAATATTTGTAGTTCGATGTCGAGGAAAATGGGTACATTGTATCTTCTTGGAAGTTCTCGGAGGATGATAGGCTGTTGAAGATTACGAGAAGGCGAGGTTGCTCTTGCAATCGTTTGGGTCATGAAGGCATGAAATTACTTGTCTCAAATAATTTGATACCCGAGTTAAAATTTATTGATCATCATATATGTGAGAGTTGTGTTCGGGGTATGAAGAAAGTTAGATTTGTTAAGCTGGGGTTAAATTAGATTACATCGAATCAAGGAAGAACATGATGGAAGTAAACGGTACAAGGCTCGATTGGTTGTTAAGGAATTTCAACAGAATTAAGGTATTGACTATACTGAAATATTCTCACCAATAGTCAAACCAAGTGACAATCAGGCTGATTCTTGGATTGATAAAGGTATAATACGCATCTTCAGCGGATGGATGAAATTATATTTTTATGGCGATCACGGATGAAAAATATTCATGAAACAACCTCGAGGCTTTGAGGTTAAAGGAAAAGAATGTATGGATAGGTTCATATGTACGGTAGAGTAGTCTTATGTATGCGATGGTGTGTACTAGACACGATATTGCACATGCGGTGAAATTGTTAGTAGATATATATGTCTAACCGAGGAGAGAATATTAGGAAGGCTGTGAAGTAGTTTTTAAAGATACACGAATGTAGTCTTTGAAAAGGCTTTGTGTTTTTGAAAATCTGAGTTGGGGTTGATAGGATATTTAGATGCTAACAATGGTGGCGATGTTGATAGTAGAAAATCTACTAGTGGATATGTGTTTGCGTTTGGAGGTACTATGATTAGCTGGAATCTAAGTTGTAACCTATAGTGGCATTATTTAGTTGTGAAGTTGGTATTGCTGGTGGAAATTTGTAAAGGGGATAATGGTTCTAGACTTTGGAAGGAGGCTGAATCTTGAGCATGGTAGTAATCGTTTAATAACTGTCATAGTCGGAGTGCTATTTATCTGGTGAAAATCATGTGTTTAAATGCTAGGACCCGGCATCTGGGGTGAGTGCAATTTATCGTTCGATATTGGAGAATGGAGTTCTGGCTGAGAAGATTTAGGTGGATCGTAATCCGGCCGGATATATTTATGAAGGTGGTGAACAAGGGCGAAGTTGTGTTCGACTTGATCCCGGTCTTGAGGCTTGAATAATTTGAAGGGCTAACTGCGAGCGGTGCTTGAAGATGGTGATTCGAAAATGTATTCAAGTGGGATTGTTGAGGTTGAAGACCATTTTGAGTCTTTGGAGAAGCTGCATGTTAGAATCTAGTATGAATTTCATTTGTGATAAACACCAAATTCATACATCACGGATCCTCAAAATGATATAAATTAATCTAAAACACATAATTAACGGTTATGAATAAAGAACACTTCTGATGATACCCGGTGAAGGCTATCAACACATTCTTTCCACGAAGCCTCCTTTGAATTCCAAATTTAGGCACTTCAAATGTAGTGCCTCTGGTCAGTTCTTAGCGCGGGGAGAGGTTGAATCCTACATTTGTGTTTGCTAGAACATGGGTTGATTGGATGAAAATCAAGAGAAGAATTTTCAATTGCTTCCACGTTTATTTGACCATATGAAGGAGAGAAAATGGAGGAGGCTTTTGTTTTTCATTTCATGAAAACATATTATGATGAAAAACCTAATAAGTTTGCTTATATATGTCAAACCTAAAAGCCCAACCGAATAGCTTAATAGGCCGACCCGTTAACTTTAGAAATTAAGCAGATTAAGTAAAATCAAACACTAACAAGTTGTTAATAGTAACTAACAGGGTACTAACAGCTCAACTACTTCTCAATTAATTCAATTGACTAATTAATTAATTGAGTTCATCCCAATTTATATTTTACATTATCAATGTAAAATCCCAATTGAAATATTAGATTGATTACAATCAACTCAATTTAACAAATGTAGTTTAATTTCATACATGAAATATAATCGGCAAATCCCCCTTCCTTATGTATGTGACCTTCTAGGCTCGAGATAATAGTAAGTTGTATAATAATAATAATTGACCAATTACTATTATAGCGATTAATAAGTAAGATCTAACATCGCTCATAACCCTTAAATTACTCATGAAGCACAGCCCAAAATATACAATTATAAGTGAAACGCTAAGTTCAATAATCACGTTTAACCCGGCCGGTAAATGAATTGATACACAATTGTCGCGGGAATAATAAAATGAATCTAATTCTCATTGATTTCCAACACTCCCTTGCCCTTGGACTGATTACGCCTGTATGCGTTATAATCCGCAGCTTAGGCGGGCGTTTGGTATAAGTCAAAAGAAATCTGAATCTTATATAACAGGATAGTTATATATGTCGTAGGTCTAGAATTGTCGAACCTAAAATTCTAAACAAATATCATAGGACACGGATATACATATGTGGTGAATTCGTTTCGGTCATGCGGCTCGGTCTGGAAACCGGCCAGCATTATTGATCTAGTCTGGGCTAACGTCAATCTTGATCGCTAATCAAAAACACCGTGTTAGTCATTTGATGCTTGTGCATACTAACTTCTCGGCATGACCAAGACTTGGCTATCCTATGTTTCTAGGCTTGAAGGGTGTTATCAACAATTCATATTTACCTCTCTAGAAGAATAGACTAACCTAGGGATTTAACTTTTCACTCATCGGATACAATACATGTATATTATAGTATTTCAACGGCATGTGATAAATAATGAGTAACTATGAATGAATCCCAACGCCAAAGCCTTAGTTTAGTTAACTAATCGATTAAAACACAAATGAACTTTTGTTTTTAATCAATTATTCTTATTCCGAAGTGAATGAACATCCCCTTTGAACTTTGCCACGTTCGGTTCCTTCGGTAATCTCGTGAAAACCAAACTTGGTTGAATCACGGGGAAGGATCTCGGCTCCGAGATGCATGCTTAAATCCATATGGATCCTTTAAACTTGCATAAAATCCTAGGTCATTTAAGACATGTAAAGCAAAGGATAGTTATAATCATTCTTTATAGAATACTGCCTAATGACCTTTACATTCATAAACTCCGAGATGCATGCTTAAATCCATACATAGATCCTTTAAGCTTGCGTAAGCCTCATAGGTCATTCGGGACATGTAAAGCAAAGGATAGTGATGATTATAATCGCATTCTTTTGAATACTACTTACTAGATTATCGACACCTTAGTTATGCGACTACGATCGAAATGGGTTTGACCACTTCTCGGGGGTTCTATCGGGTAGGTTTGCAACCTGACTCGAAGTGTGTTAAAACACATCTGTCTTATTAATGCACATTATTTTAACAACATTTACCCAACACAAGCAGTTGGTGGTCCAAGTTGTAATCTTGAGTTCAAGCTTCCTTTTAGTTTACTCGTCGAGCATACTATTTCGATCATTATTGAAAATTCTTGGCTAATAGCCTTTAAATATGGTCTATTTGTCCGTATCTTTCTTATCGCGTCAGGTTAAATTGAAGATCAACAAGCGATCCATTCCGTAACTATAGTTACCTCTATTCTACTTAAAGTTACTACCAAAGTATTCCAGAATCCGGCGTGAATACCTTTAGTAAGAACTTCCTGATTCCAATCACGGGGAATGCGTGCTTTCGTCATGGTTGTGGTGTACAACGCATGACCAGCATGACATCTGATTGAATCAGCATTACTATGTAATAGACTTCAACCACTCTCATTAATGTGAGGCCACACTAGTGGGATTAGACCTCTAATGAAGAGTTAACATCTTGTCAATAAGAGAATACATTCTATTTATAGAATTTAATCTATAATAGATTTCAATCACCTCGAGCTTCATGACATCTTAAACTTAACAAGCTAATGTCATGCAAGCTCACATATATAATGTGACTGATCATAGCATGTGTCACATATATGTTGGGCTCACAAATGTACAAGAATCTAATCACTACTATACCCTTTAAGGTTGTAGGAAGATTTCTTCAACATTTAGTGTATAAAACTTCATTTATGCAGTCGTCTCCTTTAACCTTAAGGAACTCAAGGTTCTTCATCACTCTTGATCAAGTATTAAAGTGAGGAATATAACTCCATTATACTCAATCTTAAGTTTAACTTTAGATTCTAGTAGTATAAAACTTTCTTTTACGATGCAAGCTTGAGATGTGGAGTTCGATAAATGTCGAGTATCCGTAAATCCTTTGATCATTCTTGGGAACATTCTTTGGATAACTTGCTTATACCCACATGTTACAACTTGTGGAATAGGAATAAGAAAGTTTGAAATAAACATGAGCCTGATCAACTTGATGAATATGTTTAATATTGGTTTCTCGACCAAATGTATGATTAAGCGTTCATTCGCTTATTTGATTGCTTTCGTTAATGAAACTCACATTTATTACTTACGATGATTCACCATCCGAGAAAGTAATATAGTATAGCTCTTACTCACGATGAATCACCAACCGAAGATAAAATAGAGCTTTATATACTCCAGCATTGTATTCGCGTCTTATTTTACGCTTAAATGACCTCAAGTATTTATTGGAGTATTTATTCATGTTGTCATTTATTATGTCCTTTGCATTTAGCTTTAAATGCTTCAGAGTGGATACTCCTTGATATAACGAAGGGTTCTAATCTTGGTTTTAGTATCTCCCTACGGAGACACTTAAGTAAATTCAAGTTACATATTTATTTCCACTATTTATGCTTCATAATGAAGACTACTATATGTACAATAAATTGTGGTTATACGTGTCACAATATTATTACTTGTCTTTGCGTGTGGGCTGTGTCTTTGTGTGTATATCGTATGCGGATGTATTTTGATTGCTTTGTTTGTTATTTGTGGAGCGGTGGTGACCCGTCAACTGGGAGGTTTGGTGTGGTATGCATATTGAGTGGGTAGCCCGTGGATTCGGGAGGTTTGGTGTGATATGCATATCGAGGGAATTCAGCCTCGGTGGAGGATGGAGGTGGAGGCCTCATCACGATTATTTGGAGGTGGATTCTCGTTTGTTTTGTTATTTGTGGAGGTGGATTCCTCGTTTGTTGTTATTTGTGGGCTGGATTCCTGTTTGTTTTATTGTTTGTGTAGGTGGATTCCTCGTTTTGTTTACTATTTGTGGAGGTGGATTAACACCATCGATTATTTGTGGAGGTGGATTCCTCGTTTTGATTATCTTGTGTTGAGATGATGCTACCGCTTAAATGGATATGCGTTATTGATGGTTATAAGCTCATGTGTATAGTATCATGTGATATCATATAGGAGGATTCTATGTGATTTATGGGCAGGTTATCCATTGTATATGGCACAGTTGAAATGTATATGCGTATATTATATATATATATATATATATATATATATATATATATATATATATAAATAATTATATATGTTTGGGTAAAATCTGTGGTATTGCATTGTATAGGCGACTCCACACATTCTCTATCATTTTATGCACAGGTCTCTAGGGCGATCGTTGAGGTGGTGAAGAATCTGCATTGGAGGAGGCTGGCGTGGTCGAGGTGAGGCGGTGGTGGCATAGGAGTCTGTCAGGTCGTTCCCCTTATGTTGTCAACTTGTTATATTTACAGACTTTGTATATGTGGTATTTTAGGTTCTTGTATATTCTTGGAGTTTGTATGTATTATTGGGGTGGATTTGTGTTACATTTGTCTTTTGTTTTGTTGGATGTGTTGTTGGAACACCATGATGGAATAGAGAGTTTGTCTTTGTTAATGTCAGCGGGTCGTATTTGTTATTGTATCCGTGATTGGTGACTGCAGGGTGTGAGGTTAATGATCTTAACCTCGGGCGGCCGACTTGGGGTGGAGTCGTTCTGAACACAAAAAGTTAGTTGTCGTCTCCCGCTACATCATCCCTACACATCAAGGTAAGAAAGGTTGAATCTTGTTGGATATTTCATAAGTTATGAAAGTTTGACTTTTGTTGACTTTTATGATTTTGAGTTTTGGGACTTTAAATGGTATAGAGGTTTCATCTAAGCTTGTATTAAGTGATTTGAGGTGATTATAATCGATTTTTGGGGTTGAAATGTGTTGATTTTGAGAGTTGACTTTTTTCCAAATTTCCTTAAATTGTATTATGATGTTATGAGACCTTAATATAGTTGTTTTGAAGTATAAGTTGTGATTTTGATATTGATTGAAAGAGAGTATGTTGAGGTAGGATTTTGTAAGTTGATTAATAATTGGGTTTTTGATTAAAGGTTGTTAGAAATGGATTAATTAGTTGGGAAATTGATTGTTGGATTGATTAGAAATTGTTTAGAGTGTTGGAATTGGGGTAGGGGGAGGGGGCCAAAATTTATTGTGTTGGGGTGGTTGAAATTTAAGTTGTTTTATTAGTGGTTTTAAATGCGCATAATATTTCCACCTAGGTTGTTAAGTTGATATATAATTGTTGTAAGTTGGATGGTTAAAACTAAAACGGAGTTATGATTGTAGTAAGTAGTAATTTTATTTTTAGTGTTTGAGATTAGGCGTGGGCGTGGAAGCTTGGCAGCAGGATTAGACAGGCGTTTATTATTGTTAAGCCAGAGGTGGTAATTTATCTCACGAGTGTAAATTAACTTACCAAATTGTGAATGTATATATGTATGTATATTTTTTGTGTTGATATGATTGCATATGATTCTTGTTGAGTATGGATTGTATGTTCTTTTGCGGTTATTAGCATTTTTTGAGGTGAAGTTAGTCGTGATAGGATAAGTGGTTTCAGGGTTGTTTGGTCATTTTGGATGTTTAGAGTGTTTTGTTGGTTGAGTTGGTGTAGGATGAGTTGTATATGAGTTGATGATGTATGTTGAGTTGTATTATCCGGTATTTGCCTTATACCTCGGTATAAGTGTGGTGTTTTTGCCTCGTACCTCGTTACGAGAGCGTTGTTAGCTTATGTCGACGGACATAAGTTTCTCCTGAGTTGAGTTGATTATATGCGCGTCGTTGTAGAAATCGGTTATATTGAGTTGATTAGTGTTAGGGGTGAGGATTTAAATGTTGAGTTGATTGAGTTTTTGGTTGTGAGCTAGAATGTTGAGGTTGATTGGAGTTGTAGTTGTGGATTTGAGTAGTCTTAGTGTTGTTAAAGCGAGTTGTGAGTTGGATGGTCTACTAGGTTAGTCATGATGTCTATGGTGTTGGTTGATAGAGTAGAGTCGTGGACTCGTTTAGTGTGTGTCATTGATTTCTTTGGAAGTAATGTATGATCATCATTTTATTGTCTTTATCGAGAATGTTTATGTTAGTTGATGAGCACATAAATTTATACATTTGATAATGAATTCACTAATGACTTGTATATTATGGCCTTCGTTGTATAACATTTTGTAATACCCATCATCCTATCTTGAAATTAATTATGTTAATTACACTAAAGCGAGTGGAGGCTGTGCCCATTTCTTGAAATAAGTATTCTTTAAGCTTCATGACTTACACCCTATTAAGCTATGGGCGGCATTTTATTTGTGTCAGGTTGGCGGGGTGGTGCTGGCGGTATTCGGTGCGTTAGGGTATTCGTGCCTTGAGGCCTAGATTGAGCGTGGGGTGTGGGTGATCCTTGATCTTAATGGATTCTTTTGTGTAGTTCGAGTTCTCATTTTGTTGGACAGCCGATTTTAGGCGGGTTGTATGTTGATATTTTGTCTTTGGCGTATTTGTTGTTTATAGGTTGTGTTGTGTGATTTAGGAAACACCGCGATGCAGTCATTTCTTACTTATTCTTTTTAGGATGTATTTTTGTTTGTGTGGTTTATTTGGACAGTGTGTCTTTTAAATTTTAGTCGTCAATCGAATTGGTAAATGGGTGTGAATTTGGATGATTAATGCCCAGTGTGGAAACTTTAGAGGCGAGATCGTTATATATATATATATATATATATATATATATGTGTGTGTGTGTGTGTGTGTGTGTGTGTGTATTCGGCATTGAGTGAAAGTAAGGTTCTCAATGGTAAATTATTCATTGTTCAGATCATCTCGGCCGCCCCCGTTCTCAAGCGAATCGATTCAGCCTCTCCCGCCGATAGTGCAGCCTCTCGCCCGTTAAATGTCATTAAATTTTGCAATAGTAATAGTTAGTTTTTCTTTGCTTAACAATTTTAAATTGAAAATATGTTTGATTTTTTTGCTAATTATTTTAATTTCCTGTAAATGTGTTATTTTTTGTGTGTTAGATTCTGGTGTTATTTGATTTTGTGTTATTAACTTATTATTTCGAATTATTTATTTTTTTTTGTATTTTAATTTTTATTAGGTTAATTATTTTTTGTATTTTCAATTGATAAATATGCATTAATTAGTTTATTTTCAATTGTTTTGTATTTTAGTTTCGGTTTTTGTTCAAAATTAGGTTTCGTATCACAATTACAGTTTCGGATCACGAGTTTGATTCCGGATAATACGGACGGACCCGATTACAGATAAACCGGTAACCGGACCGGTTTGGGCGAGGTCCGGTCCGATTGAATTTTATGCGAATCTGGTTTCGATCCGGTTCCGGATGGACGAAACCAAGATCCGTCGATTCGGATTGGTTGAAAATCGGTTTGAACCGAGCAGTAACAACACCAATGGTATGTTCTTATAAAGTGTCCGTGTAAAACAATAATCGGTAAATAGACAAACTAGACGACTCCACACTAATCAGTAATCAATCCAACGTTGGATTCACATTCTTAAACCAAGTCAACGCTCAACCCTTTAGCTAACCACCCAATCACCTGTAGCTCCTTTTTCCAAATCTCACCATCTATTCAACTCACCATTCTCCTCAATCCTCGAGGTCTACAATGACGAAAGCAACTGAAGACAATAATCCCAAAGTCAACGACTACCCTACTCCCGATTCAACCCCCAAATCCACCCCCCCTTTCATCCAAATATTTTGCCAAACCTCAGGCAAGAACACACGTTTTGCCCCCGGAACAAAAGCTGGATTTGCATTGACTTTTATGAACAACAAACTTATTCAGATTCAAACCAAAACAAGAACCCATCTTCCCTTTTCGTCTCATATTGAATCTGTCAAAGATGGCGAAGAGCCGATCGTTTTTGGACCTACTGCAACTCTTGTGGATTTTGGTCATGGATGGAAATTGATGAGCGTTTCAGATAAAAAAGAGATTGATAAGGGCTTGTTTGGTGACTCGGATTTGAAGAATACTACGTCGACTCAAGAAATCTCGTTTGTGTACTTAGGGAAGATTTTGGTTTCTTTTGTTCTGATTTTTCTGTTTGGAGCTTTGTGTACTTTGTTTCTGGAAAATCTTCCACAATTAATATTGTACATTGGTCAATTGACTTGAATATTGAGTTATTTGGATGTTACTTATATTAATCCGTATCAAATAAGATCAAGATGATGTTTGGAAGATACCCTTCGTCCTCTAGAGGTTTTCAAATTCATGGTTCACTTATTCGATGGCGATCCAGATTCATGGGTTTTTTATAGTTAAAAGTCTTCAAGATGAAGATTCATGGTCTACTTCGGAAGAAATTTGATACTGTATTATTAGTATTGTTATCGATCCGGATGTGACTATCCCGGTATCTATCCCATATCTTTATCCGGACCGAAACCGACAATTATCGGGTGAGTATCTGATTCGGTCCGACAATCAAATCCCAAAACAAAAAACTAATTCAAATTTGAAAAATCAAACTTTAATTGAAAACTCACAAAATCAAAGAATCCCAACATCGAAACCTTAATTGAAATCTCAAAAATTGAAAACAAATTAAAATGCATGCAATTGAATGGAAGATGAAGACCATATAGAGGGAAACCGCTGATAACTCGTCAAATCGATCACCAAAATGAAGAGAAAATCCAAAAACAAGCTTCAATATGTTGTTTATATGCTTGGTCTCTTTTTATCTTTTTGTGGGAAAGGAAAGAGGAAAGAGATTTTTGGGTTTATTTGAGGAATTAGAAGTGCAACAGGAGAGGAGGGGATGGATTCTTGGGGTTGAATGGTTGATTGAGGAATTAAGAATAGAATCAGGGGAAGGGGAGAGGTAGATTTACGTTTAGGAAGTGAAAAGAAGGGATAGGGGAGAGATTAGAAAATAATTTATTGAAAATGGTTTTTTCCTATCGGATAATTAACGGGTAACCGGTCCCGTTCTTATCGGATATTTGATAAATTTTGTATCCGTTCCCGGACCGTTTGACGTAGCGGATGGGTATCGGTCCGGGTACGCATGTTCGGATCTCGGGTGCTTATCGGTTTACCCGGAGCACTAACAGCACTATGTATTATATTAAAGTATTGGAAGTCTACTAAACTCTTTTAACTCTATGGTACGATTATGTTGGGTTCGAAAATAACCGGTACTTCCAAGTTATATATTTTTAGCGAGGTTCGAGAAGAAACATGTTGCTTGTTTGACTGAATTTTGAAGGGTTTGAAATCAAAGATGTTCCCTTATGACTAAAATCTGACAGGTTCGAAAACAGTGACGTTTCTAATAACTATCGTCTGGCGAATTACACATTTGAATTAGCTGGCGAGTTAATACGCATTGATCTTGGTCTGACGAGTCAAATACACACCGATAAAGATGATGAAATTCTATGGAGATCTAGAAGATTTTAAAAAAACTCATAAAAATTTTAACATCAAATTGAAGTTTTTTAATTATTTTATTTTAAAGTTGGACCTTTCCTGTTCATACTCCAACTTGAGAAAGGTATTGATATGATCTGAGATACATATTGTTATTAGGCCACAATCCAATTATATTAAGTTTATGTTTAGTATTTGGTTTGGTTATATATAATGACATCTTTTATTATACAATACGATAATTATTCATCAATAAACTATCTCTTGATATATTACCAAACATGTTCGGCTTTAATATTATAAAATCAAAAACTTAATTTTCTTTTTATAAACTATAAACAAAAAAGTTAACACATAAATAAAAACAAAAGCGTGTAATGAGAAAGCAAAAAACTCTCTCCAAAGTCTTCAGCGTACCGAGTACGCAATAACAAAAAGCCATATCAGTCAACCTTTTCTTGCCGGAATATCATCGGACTTCTTCCGGTGATGAACTCTCTTCATCTTATCATTTCTTTGGTGAACAATCAAAATCATCATCTTGTCATATAAAATTAAAAAAGCAACCAGGGTCTCGATGTCCTTTCATTGGCAGTTTTCAAAATCGAAAAATGGTGTGGCACCAGCAATCTCTTAAAAACGTTTTAGTGCAAATGTGACGTCGTTATAGCAGTTATTTCAATACGAAGACCAACTAAGTTAGCATTCAGCACAATTCACCTGCTTATTAAATCGCTTAAGTAAGCATGTCAGTTAGTTTCGATTAAAATTTCAAACATGACAAGGAAATAACAGGGAGATGTGAACAAATGTTCTCTCTTAAGCAAAATAATCAAATTGCAAGTCCCTTTCTTCGGTCAAAGTCAACTCAAAAGCAACACCAAATTGAATCATCTTCTTCAACTTTAAACATTGAGTTGTAGAGAAGATCTAAAGCTTCCTTTGTTGAAAATGCACAAATATTCCACAACCAATCTAGCTTTGATGTCAACTCAGCCTCATCTTACCTCCAAGAAAGGGAGCGGCACTACCATTCTTCCGCCTCGAAAAATTCTAGATCTGTAAATAGAGGTCATCATGATATAATTTAAAGGCGATTGATCGCGAATCTAAGCGAGATAATAGCAATTGCTAGAAGTAAATCTGAAAAAAATAAATAACACACGATTTATATATGTTCACATTTCGATATGAAAGATACGTTACACATTCTTTAGCTGCGAGAAATTCACTAAAACTAAATTCGAAGAATTGTTATAATCACCTATTAAGCTAAACTCCCGATTGAGTAATATTTTGCGCTGAATGTTAGTAATTACAAAGCCTCATGATATTATTGATGATGATTCAATAATATTCATTCAATAATTATTTAAGATGATTATTTTTGTAATGGAAAACATATAGAAAAAACTTTTATATATAGGAAAACTTGCTTTACTTGAGCAAAAATAGGCAACAAATAGAGTCAACGGCCTCAAATCGCCTCGGCCATTAATACAATCGAGAGACCCCAGCCGAGACCATAGGTCTCAACGGCTCCTTCGATCCGGGTCTTCGTGCACGAGACCCCCACTTCGAGACCAAAGGGTGCCGATGCCTAGATGGCGGTGTTGAAATGTGAAATTGATTCCCTTTAATATGCGTTGCGACAATTGTGTCAATTCATTTACCGGGTTGGTTAAATGTGATTCTTGGAACTTAGTGTTCACCTTAGTAATTGTATATTACTAGTTTTACAGGTTCATGATAATTTAAGGGGTTATGAAGCGAAATTGCTAGATCTTCTTTCGTTAATCGTTATAATAATGGTGGTCGGTGTATTGTGCTCAGCTCTTATTATACGAGCAGAAGGTCCTACGCTATCTGATGGCGTTGGATTATATTTCATGTATGAAAGTAAACTACATTGCTAAGTGAGAGTTGATTGTAATCACTTGAATATTCTCAGTGGAATTTTACATTGATAATGTAAAATATAAATTAGATGAACCGAATTAATTAATTAGTCAATTGAATTAATTAGATAGTTAATTGAGCTTGTTAGTAAGCTTTGTTGGTTACTATTAACAAAAAACTTGTTAGTGTTTGATTTCTTGCGGTTTATTAAACTTGAATTGACTCGTTAAGCTATTCGGTTGGGGAACTTTAGGTTTGGCGTATATAAGCAAGCTTTATTAGGTTTTCATCATATGTTTTCATGAAATGAAAAACAAAAAGCCTCTCCATTTTCTCCTTCATATGGATGAAATGTTCAAGGGAAGAATTGAAATTCTTCTTGATTTCATCAATCAACCCGTGTTACATGAGGAAACCTGAAATGTAGAAGGATTGACTCTCTGCGGTGTGCAACCAATTAGGCCTTGTTGAAGTGCTCAAATTGGAATTCAAAGGAGGCCGTGAAAGAATGTGTTGATAGCCTTCGGCGCGTATTCACAGCCTTCTATTATTCATAATTGTTAATTATGTGTTTTAGATTAATTTATATCATTTTGAGGATCCGGGATGTAATTTGGTGTTTATATGAATGAAATTCATACTAGATTATGAGTGGCCTCAGAGCCTACTCCAAGGTTATTATATTTTATCTAATTTGATTGTGTGTTGACATAGTTGTTAGTTAATTTTGATTATTTCATGATTTATATATTCAATTGATGAATATATAATATGAAAAAAAATCAACCCATTTTATATATGTTTCACATGGCTAAAATCATCATTTTATGTATTGATTTTGATGATTTGAAATTTATTTAATTGTTTCATGAATTGAAAGGGATTAAAAATTGATTAATTTGCATTTTTAATTTGAGGTAGAATCATTTTCGATTTTACAGTGAGGTTTAGAAATTTAAAGAAAAGTACGAAATTAAATACGTGTGTTCTGACCACTTTTGTACTTCATGCCCAGTTTTTCTGAATTTTTGAATTTTTAAGTACTCCAAAAAAATCGTTTAATTTCTAGATTGTTTTGGGTTTAATCGAAAACTAGAAGTGTTTTTGATAAAATTCCACTTGGACATGTTCAATAATGATATTGTTGATGTTCAAGAAAAATCCCATAATTTTTTGAATTGTTTAGAGCCTCCAAATCGTTTTACAAAGATTACAGGTGTCATGGCGAAATGAATTGCAAAAATCGGTCGCCCGAACTTGCGGACGATCTCCCGAGCGCGTCCAGCTGCGGAATTTCGTTCGGCCACGGGCGCGCTCACCCCGGCGATGCGGCTGGCACCGGCGGCTGTCGTCAGTGGGTGTCACGGAGGCCGGTCGTTTGACCGTCGAAGTTAGGTAGATCGTTTTAGAAACCTAAGTAATAACATGTAATTATTTTGGTTTAAAATTTATTGGTAATTATTAATTTCGGTTTTAAATGTTAAATCATAAATTTTGTCATTAAGATAATTGAATATATATCTTGAATGACATTAAATTTGATTTATATTTCCATTTCATAATTATTTTCATTAATTGATAATTTTTGAAAATATTTTCATGATGACTTTTAAATTTTGAATTTTGGAGTTAATTGCTTGTAAGTAATTATTCCATGATTTAAGTGCTGATAATTATTGTAATAATTATCATTAATCATGTGAGAATGAGCCCCCAGAATTCAAAATTTACATTAATTGATAATTAATTATAAAATAATGGGTAATTAATTAGTCAATTATGAACACATTTAATTTAATTTCATTTAATATATATGAAATTAAGTGTATTTATTTGTTTGAATGTTTTTCCTATATATAATTGTTATGGAATGAAAATGTGGTATTTAGACATGACTCAGTTTCATTTATTTATTTATGGTACGTCTGGAAAATATATGACACGATTGAGTCGTATTTCTTTTTGTATTCATTTATCCCTGGCTTCTGCGTCTTTGTCTAAGATTGGGTTAGAGTAGTAGTATGTACTCTGGTGGCATTGAAGATAGCATTTCTACAAAGGCGGCGCTTGGAGAACTGAGTTTCGAGGTCTTTGAAGAATACAAGACTTGTTAATTCTTGTAATAGGACTTATGTTAGCATTTCCTTGTTAAGTGATTTAATAGGTCCTAGGGGTCATATATATATCTCCTAAATGTATTATTTATTTATTTATTTTCATGTTGTGCATCTTTGGCAGATATGCTATCATGCATGGTCAAATAAAGTTAAATAACATTAATGTCTCACGATTAAAATTTAAGCAACGTATCGAGCCAATTTTAAAGTTGTAAAATCGGTTGCATTATACGGAGCACACTATGATGGCGAGGTGCTACGGTTTACCTTTGATATGACGTGGATCATGTTGAAGTGATTTCCACTAACGTTGTGGGCTTTGGATGATCACTCCAAGTAACTATTTGGTTTAATTTATATGACAATAGGTCTGTATGGTATGCTAGTGACACAGAGTTATGTAGTTTCGTAATTGGTTGGTAACCTACTATTGTCTTTGGATTCAAAATGTATGCGGTGTTGCCGTTTGAATCACGGGCATAATAGACTTTAGTACCTTGCGTATTACTTTGCGTGGTGGTTGATAACCTCTTATTATACTTGATTCAAAATGTGCGGTGTTGCCGTTGAGTCGAGTATAAACGATCTTAATCTGTAGCACATTTTGTGAGATTTGAAGTATGGATATTATATTTCTAATTCATTTTGTAAATACGTATGGATTGTGTTGAACTCGCTATTATTTTAAGTTGCATATTTCACATTATGTTTGGCACATTAAAGTTTACCTATTTTATTCACCATTCATTGGGAAAACTAAATACATGACTTTATAATAAGAAAAAAAATAAGTTAAGGAGAAATCCGAATGACTTGTTGATACCTGATGTTCTTGATCTTCTTGACCATTCTGTCGGTTGTATGCTAATAGAGATAAAACTTTAAATACCACAAACATTTAAGACTTGATTCAATCATGTTGTCACGTTATGAACTTTGGTTCAAGTGAACAAGTCACATGATGATATGATTGAAGGATAATTAATTTTAATTGTCCAAGAAGGTGATGATGCTATGAAGACCAATATGTCATATTGTCTCTAGCCATAAGCAGTCTTAAATAATAAATAGTTGATCTCTTATAGCTTTCGATTGAGAAAAACTATTGAATGATCTTGAATGTTATTATGTCTACATTTCGAGGACATGTGATGGGTATTTAATTTCTTTAACATGATGAACATAGTTCATGGTGTGAGAAACAAAAGCAGGTGTAACCAAATAAGCAAAGTTATCTGTCGATTCTGCGTCGCTTATGCAGTTGGTAGACATGGAACTATAAGTTAAAGTTAATGATTAAACCGTTATTCCAGACTTTAAAGCATAGAAGAAGGATTTTAAGTAACATTTAGGAATTAAAGAGAGATTTGATTAAATCTCGTATCTCGAATAATTTTATTATCCAAGAAACATATTAATGCTTGGTGGGCTATCGATTATCGAGAACACTAGTTTGACTCGCATGATTAATCATGATATGAGCCAAGTATAACGATTCTTGGAAGACAAGATACAATCAAAGTTATCGAGCTCTTGTGTGATAGCGACTTCCATTATAGGCACCACGGTTTTTAAATCCTCCGTGAAGATGGTTGGGATTCTAAACTATTTTCTTTGCACTTGTAAGAGTAGAAAGAGTGTAATCGCGTTTAAACTTGCGTTTCCATATCATGTGATTACGATTAAAGGAAACATTACTCTACACTCTTCTTTAAAGGACACCTTGAACAATAAACGATTGAATAATACTTATGGATAATATTCGAGCAAGACTTGAGTATAATCTTGAATAGATGAAAAGACTAAGTCGACTCTTATTAGACTTGAGTGGGAGGTTCACTAGTCTAAATTAAGTTTGTATGTTTAAACATACAAATTAATTAAAGAACAAGACTTGAGTATAATCTTGAAGAAGATGAACTAAAGTCGACTCTTACTAGACTTAGTGGGAGGTTAAGCTAGTCTAAATTAAGTTTATATGTTTACAGCCTAGACAATTGAAGATTTGAGTCATTGAATGATACATCGAGAGTTGATAAAGGGGAATGGAAAGGGCCATATGAATACTATCAAGTTACAGTCGGAAGTATCATCGATATAAGTAGTATATCATCAGAAGAATGAGACATCATTATAATCTTAAAAGCGTGCTTGTTAAAATCGTAATTAAGGGTATGTTTAAAGAAGTTAAAACACGAGATGGATGAGAATCTTTCAATTTCATATACGAGATGTTTCATTACAACCTTAGATGTGTCATTAGTTGATGATACAAGTAAGGATTGTTTAACGTCATTTGAAACACAAAGGAATGAAATAATTTCACATGTTAGGTTGCTACACCTACCTTTAAATTAATTTATTCATATTCAATTTGTGAGACAAGCGAAGAGTTGTGTTTGATAAACAAACTTTAAGCGATACAAATATAGGATAAGTTAGTATTATGTCGCTGTAGTAGACATAATTTAACTAGATCCAAAGTTAATACCTCTTCACGCTATCTCATGATATAAATCCATAATCACAACTATCTCATAACATGGATCATAATCACAACTTCTCTCCTTAATATAAGTCATAATCTCAATTATCTCGTAATATGAATCAAAATCACAATTATCTCATGTATAATCATGTCCATTTCCGTCTGGCGTATGTGAAAATAGTCTCATGACAAAACACGTACAAAATATAGGGTATAATATATATGTGGGTTCCCATAGTAGATTGCTCACCTGAGCCAAAAGCAATAATGATAATCTCTAGGTAGTCCACGTGTTAGGTCCGGGCTCAACTCCTATTCAAAGAAATTATACATTATAACACATTCCGTAGAATAACCTCTCTTAACATCTATTAAACCCCGAGTATTATACCACATCTCACAATTCAAATTAACTTTTAGTAATCATCCTATCCCTAAGTGGTATACGCCACAAAATTCCAGCAACTACATTCTAATTACCAACTTCGCAACTCCCCAATCTTGGTCATCACTTTGTGTCCGACAATAACACTTTGCGTGCATTCATCAGGTCAACAATAAATACGCCAACTAATTAACCCATTATAACCAACATTTAATTCAAAAAACCCCGATTACAACTTCGACTTAGAATAACCCAACTCAAACAATATCCTCTACGGTATCAACATCAAAACATCAAGCTTTACATTCCAAAACAACTAGATTAAAGTCCTTAACATCACCATACAATTTAAAGAAACTTAGAAAAATTCAACCGATCAATCATTTACTTGACCCCTAAAATCAAGTAATCCTTCTTCTTCGCGTATTTGAGTTTGAGGATCTTACATACCGTTTTCACACTTTTAAAAACTCAATTCCTCAGAAGTCAACAAAAAGTCAACCTATCAATTTCTACACATTTCAATCTCCAAAATCGATTGTCGCAGCCTCCCAATCATCGAATCTAAGCCTAGGCGATCCATATATATCATTTTGAGTTCCAAACTCAAGGTCAACAAAAATCAAGTAAATTGAACTCTTCAAAACTATTGAAATATCTCAAAGGATTCAACCTTCTTTTGTGATATGATGAGGATGATGAGGGAAGATATTGACAAAGATCTTTGTTTTGTTGAAGAAGAAATGGAGGAAAATTTTCTCTTTTCTTCGCTAGGCTCGGCCAAATGGAGGGGGAGAAAGAGATAGGTTTTATGGATGAGGATGAAGAAGTTAGTGGGTTAGGTGGGATTTTAGGATGGTGTAGGCCATTTGGTTTGCGGTTTTATTTCTCACATTCTCGTGTAATTCTCAATGAAACCAAGTTTCCAAATGTAAAATTTTCCACTTGTGACATAAATACTACTCATATAATACTAAGTCTCGGTACACCGATTTTTTATTCGAAATTATTCATACTATCTCCGGGTCCCACCACAAGCCAGAATTATGCGGCATTTGTCGACTTGGCGTAACGGGTTATTCGTTGGCTGCACAAAGAATGGAAGAAATGGAAGAAAGTTTCAGAGGGGAGGGAAGTGAGAGTTCGGCCAGAATGGGGAAAGGGGTGGGGTTTTTGTGATAAGAATGAATGATGATAAGGTTGAAGAGATATTTAGAGAATGACTTAAGTCCCGTTTGGTTGCGGTTTTATTCCTCCACTTTTTGTAATCAAATTCTCGTGAAACCGATTCTAAATATATTATTACCCGTGAAATATAATACTACTCAATTAATACTAGTCTCGATATATCGATTTTATTCCGAAAGTATTTATACTATCTCCGGGTCCCACCACCAAACGATATATAACATTTTTCGGATGGACCCTCGGGATCGGTTTCGGGTCGAATCAAGTTGGACCGGTTTGGATCGGCAATTCGGATGGCTTTTCAGACCGAGTCGACCGGGCCGGTACCGGAGCGGTTTCCGGATCGCCCGGTCCACCAACAGCACTACCTTACATACGTACCAAAATTCTACCACATCACATTAATTTGCACTCCCTCAATCCCAAATTATTTGAGAGGTTTTCCTAAAATATAATTCCCATAAATGGTTATTACTTTGACCAAGTAGTGAGTAATGGAGAGGAGGAAAAATATTTTTTGTGATAAACATTCAAATTGGCATAAAAATCGTGAAGAGTCAAATCTCCCAAACAAAATGGGATGGAGCCATGGAGGGAGTAATTTTTATCGTTAATGTAAAAAAACATACGGTTGTCTACTTTAGAGATGGCCATAATAGAAAAATACCGAATGGCACCAATTTGAACCGATTAGGTTCGATTTTTCTTTGAAACCGAAATAGATGAGGTTTGAATAATTTCAAAAGCGAAACTTTTTTGCGGTTTTATCCTAAATCGAATAGCACTGATCATTTATATTTAACTTATTTTTGAATTTATTATATACTTCATATAAATATTTAATTATTCATAATATATTGGTATTTACATTTAATTGCAATTTACATTAGGCCTAGACAATTACTTTAATAAAATCATATTAGTATGGTCAATTTAAATGGAATGGAACAATAAATCACTAACATAGTCCATAAAATAATAAATCAATGATTTAGTGAGCACATCCCCACACCAAGAGACACATTCCATGTTTCTCTCACTAATAAGTAAAAGTAAATTATCTTTTCAATTTTTAATTTGAGTTATTTAATTTTTAGTAAAATTATCAATAGTGTACAAATAATCCTTAATTATTGATTGTTTTCATATCTATAGATATTGAATTACGGAATCTAGAGTTAATTTTAGATTTTCACAATCTTGAAATCGATTTACACAACGATTTGCACAGGCATCGATTGTCTGTAACCGAGAATAACACTAGCAGAAAGCAGAAATATGCGATTTAGTGCGAAAATCTTACGAATCCTGCTTGATGGTAAATTATTTAGTCAACGATGGATATAACCATAGAGGTAGATAGAAAAAGATGTCAGCACTACAACGGTAGACCTTTATTTGTGCACAAATCTGCCTTGGGCGACCTCGGTGGCGTATCCTCACAAACTCGCCAACCCGGGTTGAACTACATAAGCCCGTGTGGCATGCTCGATCCAGCGTTGGTAGGAGAAATCAAACTCGTGACCTTACGGTCTCAAGCTCACCTGTTCGACCAACTTGACCACACTTACGGATGCAAACAAAAACAAAAACATATCACTGTGGCTAGATGACTTCCTCTATGGCTCTATTCTTACCGCCCACAAACCATGGTGGACGATCGAGTTGATTTTTTAACAAACAAGTCGGACTTGATCGAGATTGATTTTTAACGAACAACGGACTTAAAACATTGTCTTAATTACTCGTGTCTATAGCGAACCGAATTCGGACAGATAAGACTGCAAAAGTCGGGCCGGGCGGACATGCGTATTCGAGGGCGGGTTTTCTTAGCAGATGGGCCGGGCCAATCCCCAATTAAGGAAATGCGGGCGCAGTCGGTTTGAGGCCAATGGATCGGGGGTAAATTCAGGATAAAATAAAGTTGAAACTTTTTTCGATTTTAAGCGGTGAATAGTTATAGCAAGATTAACCTAATTGGCATAGAATTTAATAAAAGCATTACCGATTCAACAAATCTTATAGCAATTCCATAGTATAAGAATTACATACACAATCAGCTTTATAGTAATTTCTAGAAATAACAATTATATAAATTGACAATAAGTAAATAGTATAGGATTAGAAGATACAGAGAATGATTTAACGACCTTTGATAAACCTAATGTTTTGAACATAGCTTTCCAATTTAGGAATTTGGAAAACAACCTCATGTATTATTTCATATACTGTGACCACTAGAAAACTTCTCAGCAACCTCGGACAACCACCGAGCATTGAGAGTCAACACAACCTAGAGCTTGACCTTCCTAGTACACCTAAACTAACTAGTTTTATAACTAGTCAACCCTTTCTCAAAAGAAAGAAAGAACTCTTTTTTATGATGAATCCACACAAATGGATTAATAAAGGTGAACAAATATAGCTTCCCAATAGAAATCCCTCACAAACTAATTGCACAAGTATGATTAAGAGAGATGGACTTTTGCTTTGGAATAATTGAGTATTGATTGAAGAATTTGATTTGCAAACGTTGGGGTTTGATTAGTGATGAAATGTTTTTATAGGAACAAAACCCTTGATGGAATGCCCCTTGTCGGCTCTGTGTAAAGCCTGCAGGAGCACGTCAGAACGTTACTATCAAAAGCGGTGAGAACAATCGGCTGCCGGAGGCCAATTGTGACGGTTTTCCTTGAATTTCTCTGGAAAACAATCGGCTGCTGTATCGGCCCTTATCGGCTCCTGTAGGGGCGATCTGACATTCTGATTTGTAATAAGAATTTCTAGTTTGATCCACCCCAGCTTTGATCTTATTCGAAATCGATACTAAGATGACACAAAGTCATTTTAACTCGATTCTGTAGAAGTTCAAATGCGATCAATCAAGACAAAGTTTCTACAAACGATTCAAGAGAAAATCGAACAAGCAATTTAAAGAGATTTTCCATTTTAAAACATCTCTCTAATCAAACTTAGTAATTTCATAAGTGAGGAATTCCTTACACACGCATTAAGATCGCATAAGGACAGAGACTAACTACGGCGTTCTCTTGACTTGATTCTTGTGCCAAAGTGCCAATTAAATGAAGCCTTATTTGTAAATCGCAAATAACTGTTAGTGCTTAATTATAATTTGTTATTATCAAAATAAAGATTAGAAACTCTTAAGTCAACAACAAAGTCACCATAGGTTAAGTCGTGACGTTGCACAAATTCACGCCACCCATCCGTGAAGAAAACATGATGTGTTCCGTCACCATCCTCGTACCTTCCATTTTTAATATTGACATCATGAAGCTCATCATCGATGGCCAACACACTCACCTTGTACAAAAGTTGACACCTTGAACAAAGGCGGGGAGGTAGTCGATCCTTTTAAATCGGATCAGGTTTAGAATAACCTTGAAAAATCTATTACAGCTGACTCACTTGAGAATTCTTTCTCTTGGAGGCATAGTGAACAATATTTTAAGAAACAATTGTAAATTTATTAAGTTGATAGTTGTACTTATCGAATAAGAAAAATGCTTTCTAATAAAAAGTGCAACTACTATTTGATCCGGTGAGTTTGAATGATTGTTCAGCGATTCTTAACAATGGTGCATTATAGCTAGAACTTCGCATATATAGCGTATAAGTACAATTTGAGCGACCTTGAAAGTTTATTTGGAAGGTAGTTCAGAAATCCTTTCAGCTAATAGTCAGCGTCGAACTTTACTTTCATACGTGTGTTTGTTCATTGAAATTTGTGTGAATGATAGGGTTAAAGGTCGATTTGCCGCGTATGATCTGACTACATGAACTATCGAAGGAAATAGCTTCATTATCAATAGCTGGGATGACCTCTCTCGTTTGTTAGTCCCAGTCATAAAGTGTTCCCGTTTTGAAAATCATGACTAATTGCTTTGTAAGAAGGACACTATCATAGGAAAACAAGCGTTCTTTGCGGAGGTTGTATATGTGGGAAGATAAGTTGCTTTCTACGTGGGAATTCTAGCGATTAAGTTGTGAGGGATGTGGTTGTTGACAAATGTCCCGTCTGCTTGATAGGATGATTGCAAGTGGCGGGGAGGCTACTTACTATCCTGACCCCGTTTGTTCCTCGGCCGAGCGAGGGTCCTCTTATGGATCATCATTCGAGGCTTTCTTGGAATCCATGAACACCAACATGTTAACAATGTTTGGTGAGATGAGGACAGAGATCCAGGGGATGAGGCTTGAGATGGATAGATACGGCGATGCGAGGTGGAAGAGTATGGATGATAAATCCGGATGCCACCACGACCGCCACCGAATAAACACATGAGTGAATGTGTTTTGTTTTATGTTATGTACTTTCAAGTTTCAAATAATTATGGTTCTTTTTATTTTATGTCATGTACTTTGGTATTCGAACAATTTAGGTTTTATGTTATGCATTTTAGTACTTGAACAATGATTATGTTATGTGGTTGTCGAACATTTTAGATTTGTGTTGTTACTTGTCGGTAATTTCAATTTATGTTTATTACTTGTTAGCAATTGTTATGGTGTTTTAATTTCTATTTTATTAACGTTTATCACTACTTGTTAAGCGCGATTTGTCTAGCGTTGCCACGTTTATGGCGAGGCCCCTACTTCGTAGTACAACATGTATGTATTGTACTATTTAATGTGTTAAGGTAGCGTTCTGATGGCATTTACATGCGTACCGCTTGATAGCGGACGGGGCGGTTCGTGGGCCCGGACCGGGCTAGGAGGCGAATAGGTGGGGCGGGTGCGTTGAGCCCGGTCGATAGACACGTCAGTGCTTAATGGACCACCAAGATGAACTCGGGCATGTCATATGTGAAAGCGAACTCATGGGCGTTAAAGCCCAGATAGCAGTCTCTATCTGTTAGAGACAGCGCAGGGCTATAAAGGAGGCCAGGAACCCACTACCCGAACTTGATGAGGAGTTGAGTTTGGCTCGACTATTGTCGAACCTAAGGTTAACACATTCGAGAAATGGTCGAACGCGGATTTGATGTTTGAGTTCGGGTTCGATATGCAGGCCAAACACGTTTAGATGTGTTACGCTCGGTATATTAAAAAAATTGAACCAAAACAATATTTAATTGAAACAATTGAAAAAAAAACTCAAATTGAAATCCTAAAAATCAAAACTCAATTAAATCTAACTCAAATCCTCAATTAAAAGCTATTGAAAAAAAATCAAATTGAACAATTGAACTAAAAAATATCAAATTGAAATCAAAAATCAAAAGCTAATTTAAATTTTGACTCAAATACTGAAATCAAAATATCAAATTCAATAACTAAATGAAATCTGAATTCCAAACCTTTAAATCTATCCAAACATCAAATAAATATACATGCATCACCCCCTTGGCCCCTTGTTATTCTTGTTGTCAAAATTGAGTTGAATTCATGAAGTAGGGATGAAAACAAATTACGAAATCTGAGTTTAGGTTTTGGTATGTGTGTGTGTGGAGAGGAGAGGAGAGGGAGAAGTGCAGCCGTCCCGAAAATAGGTTTTTTGAGGAGGATGATTTAATAAGTTTTGGGCTTTAAGGGTTGGGGTCATGGGAGTAATGTACTAAAGATTAAAGCGATTAAGGGGTTTGGGCTAGGGGAGGTTTGATTATTTGAGGCCAGTGCTTCAACTGTCAGTAGAACTTTTTGACAGATTGATTCGATTCAGCCAGAATATTGATTTTAAGCGTTCGGCTCTACATTTTGATGCTCACGAGCGAATCTCGAATCAGTATTCGAATCGAATCTTTCGAATCGAATTGAGCAGCCCGGGTTCATTTACAACAACTAGTGCCATGCCTAAATAAAACCAATGATTTTTTAACCAGTGCCAGTCAGGAATTCAACCTTGCTTATATGCAGAACGGAGAAGCTATTCCTTTGCTATGTTTATACTAACTTGTTATAGTTTTTTATTTTCTTTTGAACAATGAGATGATTCGAACCAGTGAGGTATTGATTAGAAGTGAACGGTATTTGTTTACTATGCTAGACATTTTCGTTACTGGCTAACTTGAGCTCAGACTTGAATCATGTAGTGTTTCATTTGTTGACTTAATCAATAATATAAATCATCCTTTCAAATTAAAGACTAGACACCTTCAATAATTTTTATATTCTGATCCTCCCTTTCATAGATTTGTCAGTTGCGAAAAATTGAACGTAACGAACAAATTTTCCCAACAACCAAAGGACCCACAAAACCAACTTTTTTAGACCGACCATCCAAACATAATAAAGGTCTAAAAAAGTAAGATAATAGTTGATTGATAAAAGAATTAAAGTAATTAATCTTATCGATTTACGACTTTTTAAATGCAGGGGTTAGAATGCCATGAAATATGAATCTTACATTAAAATGATAAAATGAAAGTTTTAGATCACAATTAATTGATGTACGTTCACTGATATGACTAACCGTAATATTTGAGCAGTAAATTCAGGGACATTACATTTTAAAAAAGTGAGATAACCTCTCACAGACACATAACAAATTAACAAGGGCGCCCAATTAACAATCAACAAACACCCTCATCTCAATCTCACCCACATAAAAAAAACCAAAAAAATGTCATCTCCACCACCACCACCTCCCACCACCACCACCACCACCTACCACCATACCTATTGGTGCCAAGAATGTGACATGAGTGTCCTCCTATCTCCTCCACCTCCTCAACCCAATTCAACTCACCCACCCCTACCCCCATCCCCACCACCACCTCGTTGTCCTGATTGCCAAACCTGCATTCTTGAACGTATGGATGTATTTCCGCCTATTGGTGATCCACCACAAAATGACCTCTACCATCTTCCTATCTCCCCCTCTCCTCCTAATAATTTCGCTACAAGGGACAACTTCCTAGTCAATAGGCCTTACTTACAACGCCTCATCCATCACCTCTCCAACGTCGAATATGATCCCCCGACTATCACCCCGGGTTTAGCCCGTTCTTCGAAAAACGCTATTGCATCGCTTATAATGATTGTGGTTAATGGTGACTTGGTTGAGAATTGTCCCATTTGTAAGGACCAGTTTGGTGTTGGGATTGTCGTGAATGAATTGCCATGTGGACACCTTTTTCATAATGAGTGCATTGTTCCTTGGCTTGAGATTAATAATACGTGCCCGCTTTGTCGGTTTAGGTTGGAGAGTGAGGAGGAGGAGTTGGGTGGGGGGGATGGTTTGGGGGGGAGTGAAGTAATGAGGTTGGATGAATTGTTGGATGATGATGATGATGATGATAATTATGAGAATGAGTTGAGGCAGTTGATGAGGATTGAGAGAGGAGGTTGGAATAGGAATAATGAAGGGATCGGGGAAGGTGGAACGATCACGTTCTCACCTACTCCTATTGTCGAGGCTGGGACTAGTTGGGTAGTCGATAGGGAGAATAGTATGGAGGGAGTGTCGGGTTGGCCAAACGTGGGAGAGAGGGAGGTTGGCACAAGTGATGTTGAGAATGTGGTCAGGGCATGACGGAGGGGTTTTAACCTCCATTTTTTGGCAAACTAGAGGAAATAATCGGTTGGTTTTCTATGTGACACTTCAACAACTCTGTGTTCTATGTTTATAACATTTGTTGAACTGCTTAATTGCAATTGGAACTGAAATTGTAATGGTATACTCTTTTTTTGGTTTTATTACGAAATGTGAAATAAGCATATTACTTGTGTATGATCGATGGGTTGTCCATTTATGATTTATGCATAGTACCGTGTAAGTGTCCAGATGAATTTATCTCAAAACTAATTGTTGTGTGACCTTAACTAAATCCTTTATTTTAGAAGTAGAAGTTAATTGAGATGGTAGGGTCTGAGCTGTTTTCCTTAATTCGACTGAAGAAGGCAAACAAAAAGCACCACAAAGCTATTATTTACATGATGCACTCGACAGATTCGTTACAGGGTTCGGTTCCTTTTGAAAGTAACATAAAAATGATGTAAATTTATGTAATTGTATCTACTAGTATAATCATTAGTGTATCATACTTGAACATCGCATCCTATTGAGGGTTCAGTGGTTTTTATTTCTATCCTATTACTTTCTTCCTCTGCTTTGGTTCTTAATGTATTGTTGCCTTAACCTTCATTTGAGACGAATGTTCTCTCAGGGGAAGTAAAATGGTCAGTTCTGTTATTTTAATCTGTATTTGCCGTTGCCTCCTTTTAGAGAGATTATTGCTCATTGGATGTCGAATCTCCATGTTTGATATCTTCCTTAGGTTCATAGTTCTGTTCTGTTGTTCGGACATCGATAAGTGACAATAGAACAAAACTATTGCTACATCAGAGCTTTTGATGAGATTTTTGTTTCTTAAGGGAAAATCGTCATCAACATTCTCATTCCCTAATGCCTTATCTTAAGGGAGAATCACCAAAAGAAAAATTTATATTGAAGATAAAGAAACTCTGCATTTTGAATGATGTAGATGAGCAGAACCACATAACACAGGCGCCATTCATTTGGTTGAGAGGCTTTGGGTTAGTGTTGTGTACGCCGGTCTGAGTGATGAAGGTTCGAGGCTTCCGAGGATGTGTTCGATCCAGGAGTTCTGATGGTAAGAAGGAGGCCCAAATGTACGGTCTGCAGGCGTATCGATTTAAGCTCGCCGTGATATCTGAGGTTTGTAGCGATGGGAGGCGCGTCGGGTGTAATTATTTTTTATAGGCAGAACAGTTACATTCACTTTATATTGCTCGAACTTGTAGGATTGAAATGATGACTGCATGAGTTTGGTTCTAGACTACTGCATGAATGTAAACTATGATATTTTTCAAAATACTAGTAGTATATTAAGTGCGTTGTACGTGTACAAAAATGAAGTGAAGAATTACATTTGTTTTTATAGTTTATATATTCTATTTATAAGACATAATATTGATAAATTTGTGTTTTAGTTAACTAATATTTTAATAGTAAATAGATTTTAAATATTTTAATAGTAAGGTAAAATTTTAAATAAGAATTAAGATGAACTTAACTTTTGTTCTTCTCTTTATATGTCATTTTTTTAAATATCATATTTTATTTTTATTCTTTTTTCTTCTCTTTCTATGCCAATTTTTATTGAAAAAAAAGATCAAAGTGATATAATAGGATTTTATTTTTTGGGTCAATATGTCCCGATTTTCCGGAGGTAGCTGGGGATGTGTAGCAGGTTGATCAGCTCTACGTTGAGAGTGAATCAGGTAAAATTCATTGTGTTGTTTTGTTTCCATAATTTTCTTATGTATGTTGTTTGCATATTACTGTTAATCTGAATTAGACATCGTCATCCTGGACGGGATCTAATTATTCGATAGATTAGAGAACGTTTTAATAATTAACTTTATAACGATAGTAGATCCCTTTCAATCATTTTACAAAACCAATCCCTGCACATTTACATTAGAGTGGCAAAAGAATCTAGTTTAGCTTTTACAAAAAAAAAAAGAAAAAAAAGTGATTATTATGCGCATCAATAACAAGCAAACTTATCAGGATTATATGCTGCACAATGAGCGACTTTTAACATTTCTGTGCATAGCATTGTTGCTCTGAGTCCTACCCCCGAATCTAATTCGCTTATTTGACTGGCCACTTGATTAGATGAGAAGCCAGCACGCCACATTGATTTAAAATAAATTAATTGGTTGTTGAACTGGGATATTACAATTTTTTTTTTTAAAAGGTAAAAAATGTGATGTCTTTTCTTCACATACTCGCAGATTTATGAAAATGTCGTCTACTTGAGCTTGACTTTAAATAGTGTTGTTATGTCTAGCTTTGTTTGTGTTTTATAATATTTTAAGAAAAATATATCGATAAAAATAAAAATTAAATTTTTTTCCATTAATATATTTTTTAATAAAGTATTATAAATAAAAAATATTTATTATCGAAGTTATTATAAAAAAATTGAAAGATAGTGGAGCTTGACCCAACAGATGGAGAATGAAGCAATGTCTTCCCCTTTTGTTCCATGTTTTCACGATTCTTGAATTATACTCCGTATGTATGATCCCAATCGGGAAAGTGATATTAGAAGGAAAAAATAATGTGTTATCAAATATAATCATCTTGTTTATATATATGGCTCTATGCATTCTTCAAATAATTCATATTCTCGATCTATTGCTCTAGGCATGCTTGAAATGAAGTATCTTACGGCATATGCATTACACACCTTATTATAAGGCTCTAAATTGTTATTATTGGGGTTGAATTTTATCAATAGTAACTAGTCTATCATATTTCCTAATAAAAAACTTTTAGAACGCATCCATCTTCATTTTTACAATTATTCACTCGAATGCGTAAGCGAAAAGCTTTGACCCTATGTAAATTAAATCTTCCTTCCATGTTCTTCTTTCTTTATTGAACTCAATTAGTTTTAGAAGAAAAAAAACATATTTAAATCAGTTGTTACGAAATTAGAAGGAATCATAAGAAGATCATTGATTCAATCAATATACCTATATGAATAAAGGAGTGTTGGAGACGGAATGGTCTCTCCTACTCTATTTTGGCTTATTCCAGCCCTTTAAATTTTTTTCATCTAGTATATTATATTTGGACAATTATATTATCGTTTGCCTTTTTTCAATGCAATCTTATCGTTTGAGTAAAAAAAATATTTATATGAATAAATTATTTTGAAAGTTTAAGTTTATATTTAGTTTTTTACTTGAATTCCTAGCTCTATCCGATCCTTTTTTCATTACCATTTGATTGCCACCTATTGACATTATTTAAGAACATAAACAAACAAGTATATATATTTCTAGTCACAACTAACCCTTATTTGCAAGAAGCATCATTGGTAGTTGGATCACAAGTGTAGTTAAAAAATACTGAGTATATACAAACTCGCACCTTAACTAATAGGCATTTCATAATTCTAAAAATATAGCGTTTGAACTTTTAGCTTTTTCATGAGTGAGCTTTATGATAAATATTTTAAATTTTGTGTTATATAATATTTTATAGAAAATATATCGAAAAAAGTATATTTTAAATTTGATATATTTAAATGAAATATTATATAACTCTAATAATATCCATGATAGTTATTATAAAAAGTAAAAAATCAATGTAAACAATCTTTAGGAATGGAAAATAAACAAATAGGAAGATCAAATCATTATTGGCTTATTTTAAATAAATCACCAAAATGTGTAGAGTATTGAATCCACTCCAATATGGACTATTCATCAATGCAACCAACTTCTCATATTTCTCAACAAGCTAAGTCAAAGTCTTCTGCCAGCATCTATCTCGTGATTATATAAAGACCTTCAACTTGCATGGGACTTCTTGCCATCCATTTCTTTTCCTTCTCCTCCACCTAACTCAAATATATCATTTTGCTAATAGATAGATATCTCACATCTCTATTCTAATACTTTGATTTGTTACTATACATATTCTCTTAAACTATTATACTAGAAGAAGATATGGAGATTGAAAGCAGTAGCTTTACAGGCACGTTGTCTAAGATGGGAATATTTATAGCCGTCCAAGCTCTAGTGTATATCATTTTGTCCAATTCCTCTAATATCTTCTCCAAGACAAGGCCTCGATCGACCACCATCAAGTCCATTCGATCGATTAGCATCCGTCGGATAGAGGCTTCGCTTGCGGACTTACCAATCGGAGAACCATTGTCACCCCCTCCTCACGCTTGAGCAACAAAGTCATCAATAGCTAAGGATATTAATTCATATGAGAAATACTTAGCTTCAGTAAGCTTTTAATTTGAGTATATGTAGTTATGTAGATGGGATTTGCAAAGGTAGGAAGCACACTTTGTTCAAGACTTAAATTACATGAACCATATCATGTAAATAAATTTAAATTTCATCCGATAATGGCTGCAGTTATTTTTGAAAGTATAAAGGTCTGTTAATTTATCTAAACATAAATTGGTGTATATCAATTATTGTACGTGATGAAGGGAGAAATTTGTAATTACCCCAACAATGACGTGGCTCCTTTTATAGACCATGAATGTTGGTATTCGAGGTCCACCAATAGGTGATCCGCTTTCTCCATCCGAAGCTTGCTATCCATAGAGGACCTGCAAAACAAATTGGGGCATACTACCCGTAAATATTCGGACCGCCAACATTATTATAATATGCGATATACATGTGAAAGTATAAATTAGATTAGAGACATATCTTGTACATTAATGTAAGGAATTAATAGAAAGCAGGCCTCTGGCAAGCTTTCAAATAAATGAAACTCATGCGAAAGTTACAATAACGATTACAAACGAGACAAACAATTACAGCGAAATGAAAGCCAGGATGGTCGCGTTTACAATGACTTTCTGGCCAAAGCGTATTCGACCTCTTCATAGGTCTTTAGGGCGAGCCGAGCGTCTATTCCACGGGATAAAACCACCTCACGATCGACTTCACTAGCACTATGGACGTCGGCCAGTACAGCGAGCAGTATCACTTGGGCCAGAAAACCAATGGAAAGAGTTGGGAGCTCTCGGATTTTATGACTGTGTGTTTTAACTTTTGATTTGCTGTGTATGTGGTGATCGATCTCATTCGAGGAAATATGTAGAACAACCTTTAAGCGTCTGCGTTACGGTGCACTAAACACCCTTAATGAGTAAATAAGCATTATGTAGCGCCATTTTGATTTGAATGCTAAATCAAATTGATTTCAAATTTAGTAACGCAAAACCGAACTTCAGGCCGGAAGCAAAGATTGGCTTGACCCCCCACTTTTGGCGCATTCGTGTCCATGGTCGCGCACCGCGCTGGCTTCCGCGATTTCGAGCTCATTTCTGCACGGTTGTACCCCCTGGCGGTAGCGTAGACATTTTGCGTGTGGTCAATCGCATGCAAAATTTCTTAAGCCTTCTTTATAAAGTGTCATTTCTCCTGCCGTCGATGTGGTACAACATGATTTTCAAACTTTTATGGTTTTGGTACATCTTTCTTGTAATTTCATTTAACACACAAATGAGAGACAAATTTGGATTCATGGCTTATTTCCCAATATTAACATATCCAACAATGAAGACTCTTTATAGGGTGGAGGTGTGAAATTACACTTAAGTATTTGTGAACAATGTGGAAGAATTTATCTTCTCACTTATTTGGGCTTGATTTAACTATCTCAAGTGCTCATCTTTGAGAGCTCATATCTCCTTCAATACTTGTTCAATTTGCTTGATCGTTATGTCAATGGAAAGCTCTCCATATGTAGTTCTAATAATATATAAATTACCCATATATTATACCGGTATCTAACTCGGAATGTCAGTGATTTAGGTGGGTTTCGTACCCGTATATTTCATGCTACATCATTCCCCTCTACTCCTTCAAATTCATTCTTCATGATTTTGGAGGAGTATTTTAGACTAGTCAAGCGTATAAGGAATTTCCCCAAGGTTTTGATTGTTTAGAGACTAATGAGATACACCATTTGTCGAGGCGAGGCGTCGGAGTTGGGCTAAAAAGGTGTATCTTCTATAAGTAGAAGGATCACGACTTGACTAGTGTAATCGAGTGTTTGTTTCATTTTGTCGTGTGTTCGTGATCGTAATGGTAAAACTTTGTAGTTGTCGTGATCAAGGGTGAACCGATGTAACTAAGTTTTATTGAAGTCCGCGTGCGATCAATGTAACTTAGCTTTATCGAGATCCGCTTGGCGTCGATGTAACTTGTTATATCAAAGTCCGCTTAGGACCGTTGTAACTAGTTTTATCGAGGTCCGCCTGCGACCGATGTAACTAGTTTCATCGAGGTCTGCCTGAGATAGATCTAACTAGTTTTATCGAGGTCCGCCTGGACCGATATAACTAGTTTTATCGATGTCCGCGTGGGACCGATGTAACTAGTTTTATCGAGGATCCGCCTTGAGCAGATGTAACTAGTTTTATCGAGGTCCGCGTGGGACCGGTGTAACTAGTTTTTTCGAGATCCGCCTGGAACCGATGTAACTAGTTTTATCGAGGTCCGTCTCAGACCGATGTAACTAGTTTTATCGAGGTCCGCCTCGGACCAATGTAACGCCGTAGGTTTTAGGGGACCATCTTGGGTCATTCTTGATTGGACCTAGGGTTTAAGAAACTGTATCGGGTCGTCTTCATCAAGATCGAGGTTTTAAGAAACTCTCTTGGGTCGTTTTCATCGTGACCTAGGTTTGAAGAAACCGTCTTTGTTCATCTATCTGACGTCTGGATAGTGCATGTTTAATATGCTCCCGGTCTTGTGCGAAAAAGAATTTGCCCGTCGCTTGTTTGCATTCTTGTTGAGTTCCAATATCATCAAGTATCAAAGCGAATCTCACAATATTGGGTTAGTTCAACATATGATAATTTATATCAATTTTGATATTCAAAAAATAAGTTGTATTGATTGCCCTTAATATTTAACCGCAAGTGTAAAAGATAACAATCTATCACATGTGTTTGCTAAGTGAAATAAGCATCCATAATGTCTCAGAAAAAGAACCATGTCATGATACTTAGCATATTGCATATATCATTTTGTACACATCTGTGTATTTTTGACATACAAGTTATTATGATATTTTTACAATGTCTAATTGACAATATTAAATTTCACAATAGTGAAGACATACTCCGGCACAACTCATATATAATGTGTAGTAGCCTCTAATTAGAGTTTATTATTTTTTTTGATGTGTCCTTACACTACGAAATCTGCAGTAACATACTTTAGTTTTGCACTTTGAATGGGTAGGTCCCTTGTGAGAATTATCATGGTATTGACTTATATTTAAATCATGCATGGTGTATTTATAAGAAGGACACATCTTCACAAACATCGTTATATCATAGTACATTGAGATCTCAAAAAAAATGCCATGTAGGGTATTAAGACATTTAAATGGTGGATACCTCAAGATGGGGTACATCTTTTCACTTAACCAACATTGTATGATTTGAGTGTTCTCCTGTTAGAACATCTGTATGATTTGAGTGTTCTCCTGTTAGCTGACTAACATCTCAATTAGCGGGCAGTTTGAGGTGGGTATCCGAGAGCTGAAGGTGAGCGACAGACCCATGAGTTTCCTGCCATAAAGTGAGTTCCTAGTTTCTTGAGCCTTCGATTCTGTTTGCGTTAAATACTTGTTCAGCTCATTGTTCCAGAGGGCTCATTGTTCCTTTTTGGCCGCCCACGAAGATGGCCCCAGTAGCTTCATTTCCTGAATCCTGATCATGCTTGTCCCCTTGCATTTCTCTTTTGATTTTAAGATTAGAGGAGAAATACAAAAACAACGAAGGAATATGCTAACCGTTTTACTAATTCTTGCAATGCCAATTGAGTTGCTCTTGGTTTTGAGAACTAGAGTTGTCCCCATATTGAGCATTTTTCTCGCAAGTAAAATGATAACATTAGTATGTAATCTAATATACATGTGATGATATAATTAGAACATCTATTCATGTTTGTCATAAATATTATTTTAGTTGCAGATTTGCCTTTTAAACAAGGTGACATATATAAGGTATATGTCCGTAATATGATGAAAATATTACCTACTAATTTTGTTTTGCCGAAGAGATATTATCACTCGTTTAGAGGTATTGTAATAAACATGGTACTCAGGTCATCAATGGGTGATCGACTTTCTCTATCCGAAGCTTGCTCGATCCAAAGAGGACCTGCAAAACAAACGGGGCGCACCACGTAAACACTCAGGCGTCAAACATTAGTATATATGTGATAGCGTACAAAATCATAAATTAGATTGGAGACATACCTTGTACATTGAGACCTTTTTATATAATGGAGAGTGTGTTGGTTTTTCATACGTATAAATAATGATACAACAATGCTATTTGGATAGAAGCATCGTGATATTCTGAGTTGTATAAATAATAATTAAAGAGGCAGAGAATATGTGTACCGTTCTTACGGAATAAAAATAGCGGTAAATATTTAGTAGTACATCGAAATAGAATCATAGATTATTAATACGGCGAAGCGAACAAGTCTGCTTAGGAAGTTTATTTAGAACCTCTTTAAAACATTGAACTATGATCGAGGTTGGGCGAGAAAAATTGATAGATTTTTCTACCTACTGATGTGAAGAAAGAGGGAGATAGAGAACAGTTTTTTACAAAAATGAATGAGCAATTTTTCTTCATGAAGAAAGAACTATTATAGGGGTTCAAAATCACTTTTTAGGCTTTTGTGATGTTTAGCAAAAACTCTTCTACCTCTTTTCTCGTTGCCATTCAAACAAAGGTAGAATTTTCTTCCGACTTCTTATCCAATAAAATATAAAATTGCTTAGAATATTCGAATAATGATTACAAAGAAAATTTAGGAGCATGCTTTAATTTAGTCGAACAAGGGCCTTTCAACAATTGGAATTTTCTTGCACGATGTTCTGTGATTCAATTTAAACCCCAGTTATAATTAAATTATGACAGCTTTTGTTTGTAAGTGTGTGACCTCTTGGGCTCGATTGACAAATGACATGTACTAAATAATATTAACCCGGTATGTATTGAAATGCATTTGATTATGGCGGGCCTGTGGCCGTATGCTTTAATTATGTCTATTATCGTCACGAACATTACTACATAATCGACGTATCAGACTTAAACTTAAATAGGTTAATCGGTTTGTCTGTCCGATTGTTATTGTGTTATTGAAATATCTCATATTTCTAACAGAGTGTGGACTACTTCATGTTGTGAGTAATGTGGGAGAATTTATGTCTCCTTATGTTATTTGGAGTGATTTAACAATCTCGATTCTTCGTCTTTTGAGGAAGGCTAAATATCTCATTGATCTTTTTATCCGATTTCTTGATCTTTGTATCGATGGAAGGCTATAAATTATGTAGTTTAATAATATACTCCTCAATCACAAAGATTGTCAAACTTGACATTTTTTTATCTTTAGCTTTGGTAGTAAATATTTTGTTTGTATTGTATAATATTTGATGAAAACTATATCAATAGAAAATACATTCAAACTCTTTCCATTGATATAATAAAATATTATACAGCCTTGAAATAAATATATATTTAAGGTCCAGTTTGAAATTCTATTATAAAAATGGGCCAATCTTTTAATGGGATGGATGAAGTATAAATTACTCATATATTATACCGATATCTAACTCGGAATGTCAGTGATTTAGATGGGTTTTGTACCCGTATATTTCATGCTACATCAGTACGTATTTTATCTTTGGAATAATACTTCTACTTAAATATTCTTTATGTTGGTTGGAAATTTGGAATCGAATTCTGAATTGATTAGAATAGTTATTTCAATGAGAGTGTGTGACAAGCCAATAATAGTATAGATAATCCATTTAAGGTACGAGTACATAAAAATTGAAATTACATGTAATAGTAGTACTTTAGTTATATTGATAACTAATTAAGTTTTTACGATAGTATTGGGGTTATGAGGGTTTGTTAGATTTCGTTCATAATATTTATGATAATTATAATGGCCAAAATTATTTATCATATTTATGTGTAGCTTGTTTTGTTATTTTGTATGTAATAAAGAAATTAATAAAAAGCAAGGTTAAATTTCATTTAGGCACCTGAACTTAACTTTGAATATTTGATAGTATAGTTTATTAACATTGGGCTTGGGTCATTTTTGGCTGTTTCAATCGTCTTTTTAAGTCGTTGAATTCCATTTGATTTCTAAATGGTCCTTAACCCAAGGGCAAGTTACTCATATTGAAAGTATTAATTTTTTGGAGGGAAAATTCGTAAATATTCAAGTGTCACTATAATAAAAATTAATTTTTTATAAATAATATTCGCAAAAGTTCAGGTGCCACTATAAAAATATTTTTTATTTATAATATTATTAATTATATAATGAATTAAAATTAAAAACAAATGAAGCCCCCCACCCAATTGATATCATACTAGAATCTGGTACATTTGTCGAGGGCACACATGTAGAGCTAGAAATCCAGTTGGTAGTAATTAAAATTCTAATAGTTTGTTATGTGTGTTGAAAGCGTTGGGTTAGGTAGTAGATGAAATATTTTAAGTAGTTCGAATGTGCGGATGAAATTTAGTCAAAACAATACTTAATTAGATATTAACTTTACTTTCTTGCTCTCAACCTTATTCTTGATGCTTGTTTTTTACAATGGAACTTTTTTTTCCAAAGTACATGACAACATCATCAGGATTTGGTGTTTTAAAACAACCAAATTTATATTTAAAAACTATGATAACATCTATATATAAACCTAGTGTATCCCATAAACATTAGTTTGTAAATTACGTTGAATTAATCATGATCAATTCCTGTTTTTTGGTAGAGAGTATTAACTTTATGTCCTAAATTTGTATTATGAATTGTCTTATTGTTATTATTACTCGTACTTTTATTAACTATAACAACAAATAAATTATTGTCCATATTCAACTTTAAGACATTTAATCTAGACACATTTCAAACGCACGAGTCACGACCGCTGAATACATTATGCAAATTATGTACTTTATGAGTCGCGCATTGGGTCTAAAAACAAGTTCGACCCACTTCAAGCCTGTTATAGCCCATCAGACTCGATAAGGGTGGTTTCGGCCCATCTATTAATGCGACAATGGAGTTGACATGATTTAAAAAATGTGAAACCGTCCACACTTAAAATATTTGACAATTAATTCAAGTATTTATTTGTTCGATGGACATAAAATGGAAAATAGATCACACGTACAAGTCTTGGTATGGTCTGGCTTCGTGCGAGAATTTTTAATAAATGTCGACCGTTGATCGTGGAATTGGTCGGGGTTGGCCAAGTAAATCGGCCAAAGTGACCCAGCGTTGACCGGTCAACATAAAATTCATCAATATATCTAGAGTACATATGTACTCATACACGAGTTCATTTGTACTCTATATAGAAATATACAAAGTTCTAACGTTATAGTATATTTGTTATCATTTTTTGTTCATAAATTTCTTTTTAGAGTACATTTGTACATGTATATATTAAAAACTTTAAAAATTAAATTTGCACCGTAACCTTGCCTCATAAAATGTGTATTAAGTTTTTATTCGTAATTGTAATACATACATTCCAGTTTACATGAAATAAATAAACTACTTTCAATCATAATATTAAGGGAATTAAAAAAATTATGTTAAAACATATCTACGCCTCTTCTTTTATGTTTTACCAAACAAGGTATAAACCTTAACCATCCCAAAAAGATTTTGAAAAATGGAAGCACCAATTTAACATTGATGAAAGAATTAAGACTCATCAAACTAACCATAAATAACCATTTTGTAAATATGTATTTGAGCGTAAATTTCCATTGGTAAAATTAGAGTGTTAAGTACCGGCACCCTCGCCTCTTTTTAAATGTAGTATTGGTTCATTTCACCCATGATCTTGGTTTTACAGGGCGTGAGCACCAAATAAGCCGTTAGTGTAACATTTGTGACTTTTAGATTTTGCAAATATGTGCCTAATTTACTAAATTGTTGTAAAATAGAGGAAATATTGCATGTTGTGCCAAATTTTGGTGGCCATGTTTGTAATTTAGTAAGTTGACTATGGTAAGTAATCAATCAATCGTTCGCCCGCCTTATTTTGACGTACTCATTCATGTCTCGGTTAAGCAACAAACAATATTGATCACATCAAAGCCTACTCAGCTACACCCACTCCCACTTTTTGCACACACTTTCTTTCAGGGTTTCAGTCATACAAGAAGTGTAACTCTTTACTTTTTCCTTTCCCTCTCAAAAGTTAAAAGTAGATATATAATCAATCAGTCGAATTAGGAGACTTAGGGAATCAGTTCTCTTAATTTTTCGAAAAATATATATATATTAATAATTTAAATAATGGTTATATTCATTCTTTAAAAAATTATGTTATTTGTCTCTTCACATTTTTTTTATATAAATAATATCAATTTATTCATTTTTTTATAAAAAATCCTTGTTCCGTTACAATAATCGAATAGTTAATTAATCTTGAATGCAAAAAGTATTCAACGTGTAGAAGTCTGTCTCTGTCTTTTCTTAGCTAACGCACCCACCATCTTAATATAATTTATATGATGTCCTGAAATGATGATTAAGCAGAACAAACGTACAAACAAAACTGGACAAATATTTTTATGAATTTTGGGACAGAGAAGTTCACATGAAGGATCACTTCAGAGTCAACACTTGATAATTGCTACTGTTTTTTCATCGATAGTTGGTAACTCTTTTCCAGTTACTTGTACTATAAGTTTCTTTTTTTGTGTTTTAATTGTACTTTAAGTTTTTTTTTTCACGTTGTGTTTTAATTGTACTTTAAGTTTCTTTGTTTTGGTTGTGTTTTAATTGTACTTTTAAGTTTTATTTTTTTGGTTGTGTTTATTTGTACTTTTAACTGTTTTTTTTTTTGATTGTGTTACATGTAAATATGTAAAGATTTATCTTTTTGGGTTTCAATTGTTTCTGTCTAGTTTAATCAGTTTACTTGGACGAGATAATATTACTTAAAAAAAAAAAGATAATATTATTCCCATTGGTAAAAAAAATTTGTTCCAGTCTTTGAATTTTAATCGTTAACTTTTTAATTTTTCAACTAAATGGTTTTCTTTATTTATTTTATAATACTTATAGAAATGTATATAAAGATATTATTTTTCTAACATATTTTATCGTAAACATGATATTATTGATGGCGTTAGTTTGTAAATAAGGCTGTAAAGTTTGTTAATTTTTACCGCGAAGTTTGTTAATTTTGACTATTGAAAGTCGAACTAGAAAGTCTTTCTAGAGATGTAGGGAGTATCTGGTTGATCAAAGTTGAAGAATTTTTTGTTTTTTTTCTTCATCCTAATACATGGTTGGTGATTGGTGAAGTAAATTTGATAAGATGAAATTGTTAAGGGTTTATTTTAGAATTGTTTTTTAACATCTTATTCCTCAAGAAATTAAGAAAGTTCGGTTTTAGTTTGTGTTTTTTAATAGATACACTGAAATGAGTAATTCAACTGTTTGTTTTACTAATCGAATACAGAGAGTTAAAACATGCTGGAGTTGATGAATTGATCAATCTTTTTATTTTCTAATGTTATTTGGAGGAGTTTGCAGGTTAATTTAAAGAAGTCAAGGAAGGGTTTGAAGGGAAAATGGCTTATCAGAGGCGGGGGCCTGACCCGCAACCTTCAAGGAAGATTCTGCGAACTCAAACAGTGGGAAATCTTGGGGAGACAATGATGGACAGTGAAGTCGTGCCATCTTCTCTAGTTGAGATTGCTCCCATTCTGCGTGTTGCAAATGAAGTTGAACCTATCAATCCTCGTGTTGCTTACCTTTGTATGTTCCCTTCAGCACTCCCATGAGTTTGTCCAAACTATACTGATGGTCAATAAAGTAGCGGTCACTTTAAAACGCTACAAAGGATATACACAATATGCTAACTATTTTGTCACAAGTCATAACTCCTTGAAATGTCGGTTGATAATTCCCTGCATCAGCTTTTTGTTTGCTTTTTTCCGCCTTCCAACTAGTTACACACTTACTCTAGTAATGACCTATCAGCTCAGTTTAGTATTATTGGATGCCTAAATACATATTGGTGAAGCTCTTTGTTTTTACTAGATAGACAATATTCTTGAAGATAAATGTTATTTGGGAACTTACAAAGCATAGTTTTGACATTGGTGAACTTAAAGAAGACATTGAACTGAATTATATTGACCATGTCATTTACAATTTATAAGATGTGATGATATTATTCAAAACTAATTTGTCTAATAACTTGGGGAATGTCATTTTATATTTCATGCTTCAATATTCTTCTAGCGATTCACATGGCATCATCAAATGATACACTATTTTTTATGATTAGCATATAATGTTTGAAGCCAATAAGCTCCAATGTTCAATCTGTCATATCCTGCAGTAGTAAGCTGTTTTGAGCACAACTGTAGATTTTTCTATTCTTGTGGCTTGTCATAATTGTTTGTTTTTGTCAGAACTGTTTGATAATGATCATGAATTGTTTTGTCCTACAATATTGATTTCATGTTGGATTTATTTTTTAATTTATCTGCAAGTTAACTTAAATTTAAATGTGCATATTTGTGAACCAGGTCGATTCTATGCCTTTGAGAAAGCTCACAGACTAGACCCGACATCAAGTGGAAGAGGTGTTCGCCAGTTCAAAACTGCTCTTCTCCAACGCCTAGAAAAGGTAAAGAAACTGCGTTAGATATACAATCCTCCGAGTTTCATGGTCTAAAATCTGCAATCTGGGGAATATAAGTGATGTGTAAGGCATGGTTTTTCATTGATTATAGCATCAATACTCGGTAGTACAGTGAATAAAGCCTAATTAATGTTATCTTACTTTACGCATCTTGCTTACTGTTAAGAGTGTCACCAGAAAGTGCTGTTAGAAGTGTTGGCTAGATGCAACATGATTTGGCAGTTTGCTCTTAAGATGCAACATGGATGACTTGCGCCCTATGTTCAACTTAAAATGCAGCATGAGTCCTCATCGGCTAGCTTCTTGAGACGTAATGTGGTTCGACATCATAAAAATTTAATGAAGCAAATCTTTTTCAACCGATTTATATCCTCCACTCAGAACATCATTATCTAATAATTAATATCAGTATAATTGTTTCTTCAATGTAGAGTGCTTCATACTGAGGGTTTCTTCTGTTGATATTACAACTTCTTTTATCCACAAAGTACACTTGAGTTTGCCTACTGAAATTTTTTTCCTCAAAATATCCAGGAAAGAGTTTTCTCCAGAAATACTGTAGTATATATTCTGGCTTTAGTAATTGGTTATTGTAAATTAGAAATGCCTTCAAGTTACCAAAAATGAAGCACAAACCCCCTCCATTTTTTTTGCTGGAAGAATATAAGTTCATTACACTGTAAGGATGTAGGAGTTCGTTCCTGTGGGGACTTCATAAAGCACATTAGTTATTAATTCCATTAAAATCCTATCAATTTCATATACATTCCTTTCATGTAATTTTACTTGACAATTTCAAAAATTAACTTAAAATCCTGTATAGGAAAATGATACAACTTTAGCGGGGAGGACAAAAAGTGACGCCCGGGAGATGCAAAGTTTTTATCAACACTATTACAGGAAGTATATCCAGGCACTGCAGAATGCAGCTGATAAAGCTGATCGGTAATTTACCTGAGTGATAAATCTCATCATTTCGATCCGCTTCTGCTATTTTACTTTTGTATCGGCAAGAAAAGTTATGATATCTTAAGTTTTCATGTACTGTCTCAGTGCTCGGCTTACGAAGGCATACCAGACAGCTGCTGTTCTATTTGAAGTCTTGAGGGCTGTGAACTTAACAGAGGCTGTTGAAGTTGCTGATGAGGTGATACTTGCATCCTGATAATTATTAGAAGAGTACATGATAGGCTCCTTTCCTATCTCCCTTAATTCCCTTTATTCAAACCGTGCTTCTTGTTATACTTCTGCTACATGCATGTAGATTCTGGAGGCTCACAATAAAGTTGCAGAAAAGAGAGAGATATATGTTCCTTACAATATACTTCCACTGGACGCGGATAGTACGAATCAAGCAATAATGAGATATCCTGAGGTTGAGTTTCAGCTCTCTACTGTGATCACGAATTTACGAACTGTCATCCCCTCTTTCTCATTGTTCTGACTTGGCCTTTTAACCAACGTCTTTATGTTAACAGATTCAAGCTTCTGTTGCTGCACTTCGTAACACTAGAGGTCTTCCCTGGCCGAAAGGCCATAAAAAGAAAGTAGATGAAGATATTTTAGATTGGTTGCAGGCCATGTTTGGTTTCCAGGTAACTTTTAATTCCTTGTAGAATATTGGATGTACAAGAAGATGAAGGGGGAACAAACGAGCTGCTACTTGAATGATTTAACTACCAGTTAACTTCTTTGACATTAATGATTTAACTCTTTCTTAGCAGCTTTGACTAAATTTCTATATCACTTTACAGAAGGACAGCGTTTCGAATCAGCGGGAACATATGGTATTATTGTTTGCTAATGTTCATATTCGTCAATTTCCGAAACCTGACCAGCAACCAAAGGTATTTGCTTTCTCAAATTTCAGTACTGTTTCATGTTGTACTTCTGAGGTGCTTTTTGACATCTCTGAGCACTTATGCAGTTGGATGACAAAGCGCTCACGGATGTCATGAAAAAGCTTTTCAAAAACTATAAGAAGTGGTGCAAGTATCTTGGTCGCAAAAGTAGCCTTTGGTAAGTGAACATATGTTTCATGATTAACTGTATTCAGATTCCACACTTCGGATGTAACATCTACTTCAATACAAACAGGTAATATATTTATTGACTAAATCTTGGAATAATTTTTTTGCTTGTAGGTTGCCAGCTATCCAGCAGGAGGTGCAGCAAAGAAAATTGTTATATATTGGCCTGTATCTTCTTATATGGGGGGAGGCAGCAAATATACGATTGATGCCAGAATGCCTCTGCTACATTTACCATCATGTATGTTTTTAGATCTTGACTTCTGAGGATATTAGCAGACTATTTTTTCTAGTTTGAATTACTAAAAACTTTTCATGTCCAATATTTTTATTTCCCAACTGAACAGGTCTTTTATAATTTCCTAGAAGAGTGTTTTTATTTCCCCAACTGACAGATCTCTTATAATTTCCTAGAAGAGCTCACGTACATACCCTCTTAGATGCTATAGTTGAGGTGTATGAAAGCAATGACATCATTGGCAACCATATTTCATGGTTGTTTAACTTATACTATTAACTATTACCAGATGGCATTCGAGCTCTATGGTATGCTGGCAGGAAATGTGAGTCCTATGACTGGTGAGACTATGAAGCCTGCCTATGGGGGAGAAGAAGAGGCTTTCTTGAGGAAAGTGATAACTCCAATATATGAAACAGTAGCTAAGGTGTTTCTTTGGTTTGGTTTCTTGAGTTCATATTCTAGGTGTGATCTATGATTCCTTTAATGACGTAAATTTTATTATGATATTGGATCTAGGAAGCACGAAGGAACCATGGAGGAAAGTCGAAACATTCAGAATGGAGAAATTATGATGATTTAAATGAGTATTTCTGGTAATAGCCTTTGTTGACTAGATATTTTAGTGATACAACATAAAGGGCTTCAGTGGAGAATATCTATTTGATCATTTCTGACACATTTGTAGGTCAGTTAATTGTTTCAGACTAGGGTGGCCTATGCGTGCGGATTCTGATTTCTTCTGTCAGCCTGCTGAGCAGCTCCAATCGGACAAGAACGAGGTAAACAATATATTTTTCCTGGTAGTACCACATATATGCATTTATATTAACTTTAGATGAAGGGTGCAAGCAGACAACAGTCTTTCAGGGTTCCTGAGTTTCTTAAACCATCGAGCACTGCCTTTTGTCGTAGAAATGACAACTATACACATCATGTGCAATTAATGTTATGTATGCTTCATGAAAGTTGCTAATTGTTTTATGTGTATATATATTATTTTTTGATGCATTTAGTTTCATAGTTCTCTACAGAAAGTATTTGCCCGAGGCTGTTTCTTTATGATGTTGCCTTATGCAAGTGATATTATTTCAATTGTGATTTTTCATTCCTTCCATTTGAGGGTTATTATATTATATTTTTTGAGAGAATCAAGCATGTAAGTTTTCTCAGTTTTTTCAGGATGATGAGCAAAGTCTTACAACATAATATTCTGAGAAGTGCATTTACAATGTAATATTTTGGTGATATATAGGAAGTTCAGGCAGCTAAAGGAGATCGATGGATTGGAAAAATTAATTTTGTTGAGATACGCTCATTTTGGCACATCTTTAGGAGCTTTGATAGAATGTGGAGCTTTTTCATTTTGTGCCTGCAGGTAATTGGACATTTCAGTTCTCTTGAATATTTATCAAGGCAGTTTTCTTACTAATTAGTTTACTATGTTAACATTGACAGGCAATGATAATTGTTGCTTGGAACGGGTCTGGTCAACTAGGTTCTATATTTGAGAAGGATGTCTTCAAGAAAGTTCTAAGCATTTTCATAACGACTGCATTACTCAAACTAGCACAAGGTGCTTGAAATACTCATGGCAATTAAAATGTCATCCTCTATCCTTCTCTTCTTATTTCTGCAACCATTTCATTGATATGTGCAAAGGGTACTCATATATATATACACTTTGGTTTTTTAGTATAATTCAATCTCATGGGTTCAGTAATAGACTTAATGATAGAAACGAAGATGAAAATGCAGTTGTGCGATGGTTGACCACAACACTATGAATCTTACATTGATATGAAGTTCGATTAATTGATCTCCTATTAGTTAATGCCACCTTAATTGGAGTATTCACGTAGGCTCCCCTGATATAGTTGTTCTGTTTTGCAATGAAATATCCGTGTTCATATCCATTTGAAAACCCGACATTGCATTTTATTAACATTCTACTGTAGCTTTTATCTAATATTATTGCTTCATTTCTCCTCCTTGTATGATTACAAAAAATAATATGGTTATTCTAGAATTATAATAGGTGCCGTCGTCAATACCCTCTTTTATTGGAGTGAGCGAATTTACAATGGAGTATAATGACACTTTGATATGTAACATAAACTTTGTCTAAGAATTGGTCTGTGCGGAAGCATATACATGGATTACTACCTCATTTTTATTCTGCATTTAGCTATTAAAAGATTTACAGCTAGATAACAACCTACTTTTTGAATTTGTGTGTCCTTATTGGTTACAGATGGTAATGTCATGATAGTTTCTTTTTAAAAAAAGGATCATAGCATAACTCAGTGGTAACCATTATTTATTTGTGCAGCGGTGGCTGATATTTTTATGAACTGGGGTGCAAGGCACAGCATGTCACTGTATGTGAAGCTGAGATATATTCTAAAAGCACTTACTGCAGCAGCATGGGTGATAGTGTTGCCTGTAACGTATGCATATAGCTGGAAAGATCCATCTGGATTTGGACAGACCATCAAGAGTTGGTTTGGCAACAGTCCAAGTTCACCTTCTTTGTTCATCATTGCAGTTTTTATCTATTTGTCTCCAAACATACTCTCTGCATTGTTATTTATTTTTCCATTTATCCGGCGCTACCTCGAGAGGTCTGATATTAGAATTGTGAGGCTCATGATGTGGTGGTCTCAGGTACGAATCTCATCTCAGATTCTTAACTCTTTTATATTTGCCTGTTGTAGGTAGTCCTTCTTACTCTATCTCTCAATATCTATCTCATGAGTCATGATATAAAATTCATAAAAAAATTATTTCAGCCTCGCCTATATGTGGGAAGAGGGATGCATGAGAACTCTTTTTCACTTTTCAAGTAAGTTGATCTGTAATATGATAAACCTGATTAATTGTTGGTTCTAACAGCGTACATGATGCTGTCCGTTTCACTTTTCAAATACACTCTCTTCTGGATTTCACTCTTGGCAGCCAAATTGTCATTCAGTTTCTATGTAGAGGTGCTCTCCAAATATTTTGAATTCAAGTTTGTAGATAGTGACATCTCTTCTAAAGAATATTTGATTTACTAGTACTTTAGTTGGTGTCAATATTTCTCACCATGATATGTTCAGTACTCACCGTGCTGTTTTTCTATGTTCAATCATGGACATTATATTCTATGCCACAACATAGAAGTTGTGCTATACTGCCATACATAATCATTCAGAGCTGAACAGTGAAAAGGCTAAACGATAGACTACTCCCCAATTTAGTTAACAGTACCACCATTTATATGTTTTGTAGCACCAATATATACGATGGACTTATATTTTAGGTGGTAAGCAAGTCTCGAAGCCTCAAATCTGATATATGGGAGGGTTAGGAAATAATGGTTTTAGTCTGTTAATTTTTATATGTGTGCATACATTTCTTATTATATTCTCTCCTCTCGTCTTTACTTGATAATATTCTTTGATAGTGATCTACCAGCAGTGTGCAAAATTTATATTCTATCTTGGTGAGCTTCAGAAGAATTCTGTGCCTGATTTGATGGATATGACAGATTTTCCTCCATTTTAACCCAAAACTCATTCTTCGTATCTTTCTCTACCCCTACATATACCGGTTTGATATACTTAACCCTTGGTTTCCTGAAATTACATCCTTTATCTGTAGCTGTGTACACCTGTGTGGGAATATGATTTTTTGTATCTGTGCACTTTTGTTGTGGAATGACCAATACATTGACTTTATCAGTCCTCTTCGATTCATTTTGCATAACATTGTATGCCACGATTTAATCGTTTCAGATAAGGCCTCTTGTTGGTCCAACAAAGGAAATAATGAAAGTTCAAATATCAACATACAAATGGCATGAGTTCTTCCCTCATGGTAATCGTTACACTTACTGCTTTGCTTCATTGGGAAACATCTGTGCATATCTACATGTAATTTAAAGTTCCATTTTCTTCCTAATAATCTTGAAGAATCTCATGTGCAGCTAAGAACAACATTGGTGTGGTCATTGCAATTTGGGCTCCCGTAGTTCTAGTATGTTTATTATTGACCTGGTTGTAAGTTGTTCATTACAGCATGAAGGATTTCCCAGACTTTTCATGTCTAATCGGGTAACCTTTTCAGGTTTATTTCATGGATACTCAAATATGGTATGCTATTTTCTCCACAATATTTGGTGGTTTCTATGGAGCATTTCGCCGTCTTGGGGAGGTTGGCTGGCCTTTCTGCCTCTTTTCTTCCGAGTCTGTATTTTCTTTTGGTACTTGTTACACTGGACTAAATGTCGCATTAGTCTCGGCCCGACTGTTACTTGTTACTTCCTGCTCAACTATTTTCAACTCTTAACGTATTTGTCTAAATGTCACGTCCATCAGTTCCCCCTCAGGAATTTTCGGTTTCCTTTTTCAACAAGTAGAGAGAGAGAGAGAGAGAGTGTGTGTGTGACACATACAGTTTTAAATGGAATTTAGTGGGCACAAGCACCCAGGGCGATGGTGTGGGGCTGACTTGTTTATAGTTTTCATTCTTGCAAATCTTTATTTTTTTTTATGAGTCTCAGAAGAATAATGTATCATTGTTTTCTATTGATCAATTACGATATTTCATGGTTTGCTTATCATAATGTGAGAGCAAGATTGTGTTTGATAATATGTTACTTACACTTTCTCTCAGATTCGGACTCTAGGAATGCTTAGGTCTCGGTTTCAATCATTGCCTGGAGCTTTTAATTCTGGCTTGATTCCTGCTGAAAAAAGTGATCAGAGCAGCAAAGGACTTAAAGCCATGTTTTCACGTAAATTTGATGAGGTTAACCAACTTTGAGGAGTTATAGTATCGACCAGTTCTCTCTGTCTCTTGTTGACATTGTTAAATTAGGCAATATTTTACATTTCAGATCATATCTAGTAAAGAAAAGGATGCTGCAAGATTCGCTCAGATGTGGAACAAAATAATTGAAACCTTCAGAGAGGAAGACCTGATAAATAATAGGTAGGAATTTCCAACCTATCATTTAGCAAGATATTAACAGAGAATAAATATTCCTTGTAAGTGTAAGTTGTAACCATAATTGAGCTGCAGTCCGACTGTTGGGCCACCTAAGTTCTTCAGTGGATTTTCTATGGAAAATACTCTAGCGAAGTTAATTCTGACGAAGCTAATTTCTATTTGTCTGTAGAGAATTGGAGCTCCTGCTTGTTCCATATTGGGCTGACCCTGAACTGGACCTTATTTGTTGGCCTCCATTTCTTTTGGCGAGCAAGGTTTGGTTCTTTTTTATCTCCTCTCCGCTCAATCCTTTAAAATTCTTCTGATAATTACATAACCTGACATGTTTTGAGTAGCTTCCTATTGCACTGGATATGGCAAAAGATAGTAATGGAAGGGACCGTGAACTTAACAAAAGATTGGAGGCAGATTTCTATATGGGGTGTGCCATCCGTGAGTGCTATTCTTCATGTAAAAGCATTATAAGATTTTTGGTTTCAGGAAAACGTGAAACCAAGTAAGTTGCTTTCCACAAATTTATTTTGAACTGATGGCCAAAGATATCAGGCCCATTCTGATTCCTTGTTCACAAATCATGAATGAAATTTCAAAATCATTGAAGAGATTTTCTCCAAGGTCGACGAACACATAACAGAAGGAGATTTGATAAGGGAATTTACCATGAGTGCTCTCCCTAACCTGTATGACCAGTTTGTGCAGCTAATTGATCATCTGGTATCTCCTTAAACTGGAATGTTAAATGCATTTATGTACTACTTGTGATGTGTCTAGTATCTCTCTCTTTTTTAATTGTTTGTTTCTTTTCTTCATTTTGTTTGCAGAAAGAAAATAAGAAGGAAGACAAGGATAAAGTAGTTATTGTCTTGCTGAACATGCTGGAAGTCGTGACACGAGACATAATGGAGGACTCTGTCCCAAGGCAAATAATGTGAATCAGTTCTTTACTTGAATTTTTTGTGGAAAGTGTCATTTCGAGCTGAGAACTTCTCCTTTTTTTACCCCATTTTACAGCATGCAAGATTCTAGCCATGGTGCGTCACATGGGGCACATGAAGGCATGACACCAGTCGATCATCACTATCGATTTTTTGAGGGTCTCAAGTTTCCGATAACTGAAGGAACTGAAGCATGGAAAGAGAAGGTCAGTTCTTTAATGGCCTCAATCCAGAATGTCAAAATATAGTTCTGCATGTTTCAGTATCATGCTAAAACGTTTTCTCTTATAATTTGGTTATAGAACCATATGATTTACAAAATTAGTTAAATAACTTTCCACCTTCTGCTCCCTCTTTCATTCTTTCTGAGTTCGTAGTACTAATAACTAGTTCTCATATTTCAATTTAGTTCTGTTATAATAGGGCGGATGTCTTTGAATGGAATTCTAGATGCTTGTTGACTTAAAAAATTCTTGCTGTTCTCAGATTGGGAGGCTTCATTTATTGCTAACAGTGAAAGAATCTGCTATGGATGTACCATCCAACCTAGAAGCTAGGAGACGCATTTCGTTCTTTTCAAATTCACTGTTTATGGAGATGCCTAAAGCTCCGAAAGTTCGCAATATGCTCTCCTTTTCGTAAGTTCGCCACAATTTGGTAAATATTTCATTAGTTTCTGTGGCATTATAGACAATCTTTGTTGGAGTTTTGATATCTAACTATACATTCAGATTATAAATGGAAATGGTATCCCCCATTTATGTTGATTAGTAAACTTTGTTACTTACATCGAGATCCCCCATTTGAGTTTCTGTACACTAGAAAATACTATCGACTTATATTAAGTTTTTCTCTTAGACTTCAAAAAATAAGAAATATACTTGGGTAGTCATTGCCATAATTGTTTTGCATTAACAAATGAGAAGATGAACTTAGGAAAGTGAGAACTCGGTATAATGGAATGCTTTATTTAAGAGGTTACCATAAGGAAATGAGACAGACTTAATTTAATGTTTTGAGAGTAATAGATCTGACAAGCTAGGATATTCGATGGCCTTGCCAATTATGGGTATGACTGAAATCCTCATAGTTTAAAGCAATTTGTGCCTCTGGATACTTAACCAAGTTAAGCCTGTGCATCTAGCAACTGTTAGACACTTCTCATGTAACCATTCCCTTGAGTCTTTTGTAGTCATTCAATGATACATCAACACGCTTCAACGCCGATGTATATGCTCTCTCCCAAGAAAGGAAGGAGTGACGATAATACGCAAATTACCACGATAATAAGGAGGGTGTTTCTCAATTGATCCGAGGGTAAGTGCCAATTAAGCCCACATTTATAATAGATAAATAGTAGTGTAATGAGTCATCTTGATTTATTCCATTATAACCAAGAGCCAGAGAACAAAATGCCATAGTGCCTCAACAATCCCGCCATTGGGTAGGGAGGGGGGTTCGATTAAAATGTTAAGGCTCCTTTCGAATTGGCCCAAGATGAAGTGAAAAGTCTATCTTAGTACCTCTAACAGATGTTGTGCTGATGAATGCCTGACTTATTTTATTTCATTCCATTATATCCAAGAAAGAAGAGTAAAATAAAATTAATTCTAGCATAATGCAAAAGCATTTTTTATAGACATTCTGTAGCTAAAATTTGTTTGATGATAGGATGTGAAATCTGCTTACTGTTTTAAGGACCCTATGTTTTGTTGTTAATTTCTCCATTAGATGCATTTTTTGCTTGTTGCTCCTTCGTAACCAATTGACTGTTCGTCACAAAGATCAAATGTATTTGTTGTTGTCAATTGCAGAAGGTCTTTGTTAAGAATGATAAGAGTAATGTAAATTATATTGGATAAACTCATGAAATATATGGGCAAACTAGCTCCATATTTATAGGTACAATATCAAATACTTATGGTTATAATATTAACTTGATATTCAAGATGGTAATAATAATAATTAATACTAATAATATCTTCTGGAGTTTTCCGAATCCATCTCAATAGTCTTCTATCTCTGTAGAACTAAATGTTCCTGGTTGTTCACTTTTTATAGTTATATGGTGTTGAGTTACAGATAGGATGTTCATCCAGGAACCATCTGGTCTTTGGTAATTGGTTGCAAATGTCTAGTTCTTGTTCTTTTCATTGAAATAATTATTTTGTTTTACTCCTTTTGTAGTGTTTTAACTCCTTACTTTGATGAGGAGGTTCTGTTCTCAATAGATTCTTTGAAGAAGCCTAATGAAGATGGAGTTTCGATACTATTTTATTTGCAAAAGATTTATCCAGGTTCTGGTTATAATTGTTACTCTTTAGAGACATGTTTTATGCATGATCATTCTTTAACATTAAGTTATGTCTACCCATACCACAGATGAATGGAGCAATTTTCTTGAGCGGGTTGATTGCAGCATTGAAGAAGATTTGATGGGAAATACGAAATTAGAAGAAGAGCTTCGCCTGTGGGCATCATACAGAGGCCAGACATTAACTAGGACGGGTATGATCTATCTAATATTTCTTAAAACATTTTATTGCATGGTATATTATCTATTTTCATTGAGTAAACACTACTGTGTATATACCTTCACATGAAAATCATATTAAGTACGAGGCATGATGTATTATCGGCAAGCGTTGGAACTTCAGGCGTTTCTTGATATGGCAAAGCAAGAAGGTACTTGCTGTACTTGCTGGTAGTTTCTTTATTGTTTCAATGTCATCTTATTGACCGAGATCTCTGACAGAGTTGATGAAAGGCTATAAGGCTGCAGAAATAAACACTGAGGAGCACATTAAAAATGAAAGATCACTATGGGCTCAGTGCCAAGCAGTCGCTGATATGAAGTTCACGTATGTAGTGTCATGTCAGCAGTATGGTATTCATAAAAGATCTGCTGATCATCGTGCCACAGACATTTTGAAGCTAATGACAAAGTATGTTTCTCGATTTGCAGAACAACATTAGTCAATTGGTAATTTTTGTGCATTTACTTCATTCATTTCTTATTTGCGGCAGATACCCATCGCTCCGTGTAGCTTACATTGATGAGATTGAAGACACTAGCAAAGATAAAACAAAAAAGACGGACAAAAGGGTTTATTACTCAGCTCTTGTGAAGGCAGTTCCTAAATCTGTGGATTCTTCTGAAACTGGTAGAAATGGCAGTTGAGAATTTGTGTTTATTGTAAATCAGTTTTTTTTCGTTCTTATTGTTGACTTTGCCTTACTATTTCTTATATTTTTCATATGAGTTTTAAGGATTCATTTATCAAATTTAGTGGTTTCCTATAGTATTAAACAGAAATACACAAAAACCATTGTTTTACATGTTATCAGAGTCATAACAAAATGCCTGTTAGCTGGTGGTGGAAACCAGCCTTAAACCTCCGCGAATCAATGTCCAACATAGCTGTTTTCTAGTATATTTTAGTTCTTCAAGTTACCCAAACAAAATCCAACCGAGAAACCCTATGAATCTCAAGTTTACATCATTAGGGAAATACAATAACAATAATACAAGGCAATAACATGCCCCAATGCCTAGAAAGAGGCGCCCGCGGTCCCGCCTAAGCGGCAAAGGAGTGAGTTTGGGGGGGTCGGATTGCTTGCAACCTTACCCCTGTGATTATATCATGTCTTGATTGACCAAAGTTCAAGCTGGGGAGCATGGGCTTCTTGTAATGGACATGACTAGAAGGAAAATGTTCAAAATTTTGAAGTACAGAAATCATGGGACAAATAAAGCACCAATATATAGATATTTTATTCATGTAACAGATATATTTTTTCTTAAGGCTGAGGCGTGCTGTAAAAATACCGATGTTACTACTATGTATGCTCCATGGTTTGCTGGAAGGGCATAAGTAAATGTCCAAGAATGACTCATCGCCATCTATATATACATGAGAGTGTTGTGATATTTTCCTTTAAAATTATAGTGACTGCTCTTCCTGTTCTTATCGTGGACGCCCTTATCTAAATTATAACAACCACTTTGATGTGGATATTTGAGGAATGCTTTTCCATTTCGATGGTCTTGCGCCACTTGTTTGTCCCTTGCAAGTTGAAGTTTCCATTGCTGGTGTGTTGCAGTGGTTGAATCTTATCATGTTCCATTTCATGATGTTCACATTACTTACTAAGTAGGTTTATTTCGTTTTTCCTGATTTGTTATATTGTCAGGACATTTATCGAATAAAACTTCCGGGCCCTGCCATATTAGGTGAAGGCAAGCCAGAAAATCAGAACCATGCCATTATATTTACGCGAGGAGAAGGCTTGCAAACAATAGACATGAATCAGGTTTCATCTAGATCTTGGGTTCAAATTATGATAGTGTTTCTTCCTGTTGAGTAAATCTGACATAACCATCATCTATCTGATAGGATAACTACTTGGAAGAAGCTCTAAAGATGAGAAATTTGTTGCAAGAATTTCTGAAGAAGTATGGTGTAAGAAATCCGACAATTTTGGGGCTCAGAGAGCACATTTTTACCGGCAGGTATATGCAGATTGAATAACTTGTAAATAGTAGGTGTAATTATTAATACAAATCTTTTCACTATCATCTGTCTCCTAATAACCTCTGAGCTTCATTATTCTCATTAAACAATTTATGCAGTGTTTCATCTTTGGCGTGGTTCATGTCCAACCAAGAGAGAAGTTTCGTTACCATTGGGCAAAGGCTTCTGGCTGATCCTCTAAAGTAAGTTATCATAAAACAAAAAAATTAATGGGACAGAATTGATCACATCAGTCATGTTGTGATTTTAGTTGAGTCTTCCTTTCACTTCTCTTATTTGCAATCTATTGAACATTTCTATCTTCGAAGACGTTTAGAATATATTCACAATGTTTAAACTAGGCAGAAGGGCTATATCATTAATTTTCTTTGATTTCTTTTATGTGGTTTTATTCAAATTGGTAGGTCATAATGATTATAACATTTTCTTGTCTGATTTTTTTGCTGTATATTTCCTCTGGAGTTTACTACCCTAACCATGTCTGCTCATAGTCTTGGTTGCCTTTTCGATTTCTCATTTGTTTTCTCGTTTTGAAGCTCTACAATTTTCATATATTTTGCACTTCTTCGTGATGAATGTTTCTTGGATATGTAATGTCTAGATGGAACTAATGTTGCTGTCATTGGTCTAGTTTTACTTCCCTTTAAATCCCAGTAATTTTTCTTTAATTAAAGTCTAATACTTTGATTCTACATTTGTTTATCTGCATTACAGGGTCCGTTTTCATTATGGTCATCCAGATGTGTTTGATAGGTTGTTTCATCTGACAAGAGGCGGCGTCAGCAAATCATCAAAAGTGATCAACTTAAGTGAGGACATATTTGCAGGTATTCTCATATTTCTTTAAAACTTTATGATGTATCATCTTGAAAAGCAGCGTCATCCTTGAATTGCGTATGCTTCTGCATATATTTTGCGTTCTTTTCAGGTTTTAATTCTACACTTCGGGGTGGCACTGTAACACATCATGAGTACATACAAGTTGGAAAAGGAAGAGATGTGGGTCTCAATCAGATTTCACTCTTTGAAGCCAAAATAGCTAATGGAAATGGCGAGCAGACAATGAGCCGCGATATTTACAGGCTTGGCCATAGATTTGACTTCTTTAGGATGTTGTCATGTTATTTCACGACTGTTGGATTCTACTTCAGTACTTTGGTATTACAGCAAACATTACTGTCTGCGCTAAAATATTAATTTAACGTGTTGACTTAACTTATAATGTTATCGACACAATTATTCCTCTCAATTTGCAGATAACTGTTCTAATAGTTTATGTATTCCTTTATGGACGACTCTATTTGGTTCTTAGTGGGCTCGAGGAAGGACTGAGTAATCATCCGGCAATCCATGACAACAAGCCTCTTCAAGTGGCTCTTGCTTCTCAGTCTCTTGTCCAAATTGGGCTTCTGATGGCTCTACCAATGATGATGGAAATTGGCCTTGAAAGTGGTTTCCGTGCAGCCTTAACAGACTTTGTGATGATGCAACTGCAGCTTGCATCTGTATTTTTTACGTTTTCACTTGGAACCAGAACCCATTACTATGGGAGAACCTTGCTTCATGGTGGCGCTCATTACCGAGCCACGGGTCGTGGATTTGTTGTATTTCATGCCAAGTTTGCTGTCAACTATAGGATGTACTCGCGGAGCCATTTCGTCAAGGGTATTGAACTGATGATTTTGCTACTTGTCTACCATATATTTGGTAAAGCCTATCGAGGTGTTGTTGCATATGTACTGATAACTGTATCAATATGGTTCCTTGTTGGGACATGGCTCTATGCTCCTTTTGTCTTTAATCCATCGGGTTTTGAGTGGCAAAAGATTGTTGATGACTGGACTGATTGGAATAAGTGGATAAATAATCATGGAGGAATTGGTGTGGCACCAGAAAAGAGTTGGGAATCTTGGTGGGAGAAGGAGCAGGAGCACCTTAGGAATTCTGGGACCCGTGGGATCATCATTGAAATATTGTTGGCACTTCGCTTTTTCATATATCAGTATGGGCTTATATATCACTTGACCATTACAAAAAACAAAAGTTTTCTGGTATATCACCGTTTCCAGTTAAATTACATCAAGATTAATGTTATCATATAAGAGTGACAGAAACTCATCTTCATAATTTCGTTACAGGTTTATGGTCTGTCATGGCTGGTTATTTTTTTCATACTACTGGTAATGAAGGTGAGTTTAATTGGATTGTTGTCATTAATTGATTCTTTAGGCCTTATATTGGGATTTGTTTGTCAATTACTTTTGGGTATTTGAAAATTTCCATGAAACTAACTAATCTGGATTAGTTTGAAGATGACTTCTTGTATGCAACACTATATGAGATCTTCGATGTACTTAAGTCAGCATAACATGCATAACGACATTACTATTGGAGCATAGAATTTGTCTACCGGTCTTTTATATAGCATCTCTATCTTCTGTAATATACTCATATTGCTATGAGATATAAGTTCTAATCATAGTTCTAAGTTTTTGTCTTCATGCATGTTATGGTTGCACATATTTTAGCATCCTTAATAGCATCAGTCACCTGAGTCACGTCTCCTGAAATTTGTTCATAGTTGCATCTATTCGTGCCTTTTAATTCTACAATGCAACCATGAAATGGCTCGATTTGTTCACTAAATGAAAAGAACGTTGATCTATGCAGGTTGTATCTATAGGAAGGAGGAGACTAAGTGCAAAGTATCAACTTCTCTTTCGGATGCTAAAGGGTTGCATCTTTATTACTTTTGTGACTACCTTAATTTGTCTGATAGTATTTTTGCATATGTCATTTCGGGACATCATAGATTGCATTCTTGCTTTCATGCCTACTGGATGGGGTTTACTTTTGGTAAGTAATAAGTGTCTTGAGTTAACCATTTACTTATAATTTCTAGCAGAAATATCTGACATATGTGTATCTAATAATCATCTTCTGCTTTTGTCGGGAAAATGGAAGATTGCTCAAGCACTGAAGCCATGGATCAAACATGCTGGAGTGTGGAGTTCAGTTAGGACGCTCGCTCGAGGTTATGAGATAGTAATGGGCCTGCTATTATTCACACCCGTCGCATTCTTGGCTTGGTTCCCATTTGTGTCGGAATTCCAAACTCGTATGTTATTCAACCAAGCCTTCAGTAGAGGTCTGCAGATATCTCGTATTCTTGGAGGGCCGAAGAAGGACCGCTCTTCAAGCAACAAAGAGTAATATTCTTTGGAACCTTGGCACTAAATTCTGAAACTTCATGTAGATAAATGTATTATTCTGTATAGGGCTGAAGTGTAACCATTGTACTTATGTAATCCCTCAATCAATTACTTTACTCTAAGTATGGGTACGTATATGCTGTAGATAGGTGGATTTGGTTGGTGTTTATAACTTTGTTTCTCTTGATTTGCTAGTTGGTTCTTAATTCAACTGTTTTGCTTTATTTAATTTTGTTTTCTATTGTAAGTTAGTTTTCCAGTTATGGCCTTCCGGAGCTATAGACATCAACATAATAGGCACAATTGCTTTGAATGAGTGTATAAGTCATGCATCATTAAGTGCATTCAAGATGTTCCTAAACGTTTGGGAGGTCAAATTGATAAATGAATTGTTAAAAGTGTGAAACCGTCACGTTGAATGTATGCAAAAGAAAGAATTTTATTATTTATAAAAGAGGTATAAAAGGGAGAAAATTCCTCGATCTCTGATTTTGTCAAATCAAAGAGGATCATTGTCAATATGAGTCCATAAGCGTTTGCTCCTTGATTTGAGTGAGATGTGTATGGTTGACACTTGCTTGACTTAAGCTTGACTTGAGTTAGATATGTGCTCTATCACGAGCTGAATATGTGTCTTGGTCTTGACGGAGCGAGACTTGATCTGTACTTGGATATGGTCCGAGCCGGGCAGCCTTAGCAGCATGTTCCCGTGTTGGTATGCTTAGACTTGATGCCGTGCTGAAACGTCTCCGGTCTATTTTAGACTTGATGGACTTACTGTAAGCGTTTGTAGTGTAGGAGTTGATCTTTGATGGTGGACTTCGCATACATGAGTGGGACTTGGTAAGGACTATGCTTGGCTTGAGAGGCTCTTGTCTTTGGGTGGGACTTTGGGATATGACCCGAGCATGAAGCTATATGGAGATCAGTAAGAAAGTATGGAAGTACCGTTGCATCTTGCATATACTACAGCGGCCTTAGCAGCGTGTTATTGTAGAGTGATAATTAAATGGTATGAAGGTGGAGCGTTCGACCTTGTTGATGATACCCGTCCCGACTAGATAAGTTTTAGCGTATTTCTTGCGGTTTTCCAACTATTGGTGAGCGTTTAGTTTATTCATATACGAAACTTGATGATTATCACTTGAGATCTATCAGGTATTCATTCAAGATTTTGAATAATCAAGACTACGTAGCTTAATCACGAGATATTCGAGCGTTCTTGAAATCGTTAGATTCTCAACAGATTTTGCTTCAAACTTGAAGAATTACTGCGTTTATGCAGTAACCTTTATTTCAGGCGCCTATTTTGGCCACCCGGAGGTGTTTTCCAATCACCACGTGGTGTTATGCTGGCGTTTTAAAAATTTAACTTAGAGAAATCTCAAAGGTTTTTCTCTATATTTTCTCAGGTGTTTTTTGAGTGTTTCTAATGATTTCTAGATGATATTTTCAAACAAATGGGGGGGGGGTTATATAGGCTTCGGACTTGAATCTTCATTTCGATTGGTTGGTTCGTTTCTAGTGGATCATGATCTTAACCGTTGAATTTTGAGGCAAGATCTGGACCGTTGATAAAAAAATACGACTTGGCCACCAAGGAACCCTAAATAGGCGCCTATTTTAGGGGTCCTAGACTTTTGGAGCTTTTAATTTAACCTCGAACTACTTTGGAGACTTAGATTTTTAAACCCCGTTCTTTCTAGAATCTTCATTTTTTGAGCCATTGGCTTCCATGATATTCATTTGTGCTATAGCCGATTTTAATCCAATAAAATTAGGGATTTAGAATCCCGATTTTAAATGACAGCATTTAATTGGGGGCTATTTTCTCGGGAACCCTATTTGAGTTTAAGGTAGAGTTAGTATCTATAAGAACTTTTTATTTTCTGCTTGATTAATTCCTAGGGGCTTAATTCCGGGAACCAATTAGGAATTTGAGGTTTGATTTGAATATAGGGTTTAAACAAGAACCCCAATCAGCCATGTGGTATTTTTTGTGGCTCGATTATTAATTAATTTGATTAATTCGTCTTAATCAATTTAATTATTGTTTTTAGTAAATTTTTCGATGTCAGCCAGTTGTCCCCTCAGACGGAATTTTTATACGTAGTAATTCTCGAGGATTCGACGGACAATTTCCATTTTCCAACACGTGTTGGTACTTCAAAGTCTTACGCGTTTATTTTCAACATGTGATGGCTACCTTTTATAACGAGCATGATGCAACATTGACTTGTTGGATGAGCAGTTGTATATTGGACTTTCTTTTGATGTGAATTTAGTACATCTTGGTCTGAATTAACCTTTCTCCCCCTTTGCGGGGAGGTCGAGTTTTGGTTAACCTTTCTCCCACACTGTAGGGACTTCTTGTGACTTCATGTAGTCAATGATCACGAATTGACCCTGGTCGTTTTGAGCGATTGTTGGATGGTTGATTTATTTATGATTTATTGTGACATAATTTGCATGTCGAGATGTAATTAAGTCTTGATTACGAAAATTGACTTAGTGAGACTTCAATTTATGTGGGATTTAATGTAATGAGCCCATTTGGATCCCGTTTAATTCTCGATCCGTTAGAATTAAAATTATTTGGGGAGTTTTAATGAATTTAATATATGTTAAAACCCGTTTTAATTGCATGCCAAGTAAATGATTTGGTAGGAATTAATTTGTTTGGGATATAATATTAACATGAATTTAATACATATTAAGATCCCGTTTAATTCTCGATCCATAGAGGATTTGATGAGAATTAAATTTTTCTCTAGAGCTTTATTACTAACATAAATACGTTATATGTTAGTAGTCTAGGTTTACTGCATTTATATCAATCAGAATCCTCGTGGATTAAACGGAATGATTATTTGCATTTCTAACATGAATTTAAGTCATGTTAGATATTTAAAATAATTATTGTTGACCCACATGGGCTTTAGAATTAATTATCTTAATTTTAGAATTTAATCTTAAAATTAAATCCTATTTGGATATGTTACATTTATATTAATCCGAATCCTCGTGGATTTAACAGAATTAATGTTTTTAATTTAACATGAATTTAAGTCATGCTACACATTTAAATTAATCCTTCTTGACCCACGCGGGTTTTAGAATTAATTACTTTAGTTTTAGAATTTATTTCGAGATTAAACTCTATTTTTCCGTAATTTTCGGATCCATCTTGGCCTATTTAATCGACCGGGAGGCGCTCGGGATAAATTTTCACATGGATTTTTTTTAACATCCCACTTAATTTTCATTGCAATTTTCGAACCATTCGGGCATAGGAAGGTTCATTTGCCTTGATTTGCATGATAAAGACTTTACTTGTTCATTAAGTCATCAACCTTAGACTTTTAGGATAAGGGGCCCGTTAGGTTTCTATTTAAGCATGAAGTGATTAAAGAATCAACATTCATCATTTCTCTCCTCACACACATGGTCAACGACTCCCAAAGTAAGTGAGGAAGGGTTCTTCCAATTTTTTTTTGTCTTCTTATTTGCATAATTTGACATCTCATGATAATTCATCTTTATTAATATGCCTCTTCCTTTTTGCAAGCTCAAAATTCAAGAATCATCCTCAAACTTTGTTTCTTGGGAGAATCTCTTTCTAAAAGTAAGTCCGTTACCGTAACATAAATCTCCTTTTATGCTTCTTGATGCCGCCATTATATCCCCTTGCTTTCGCATGATAGAATCTAAGCTTGAATATTCCCTTTTTGCTATAAAAATCGAATCTTGGGATCTTTTGATGTTTATATAAGGCATGATGATATTGGCATGAATATCATTCCATCTTGTTCTTGATGATTTGATATATCTTTGCTTGTGCATGCCCATTCATGTTGATTTGATATCTCGAACCTCGTGTTGAAGTTGAATCGCATGCTAAGTAGTAGAAACGATCTTTAATTTGACGATTTCGGTTCGTCAAAATGCGCGACTTCGCTCAGCGCTCATATCTTTTTCGTTACTTATGCGCCAGGCTAGTTTCATGCCCTGGCTTCGTTGAGGCGCTTCGTTTGAAGGGGGTAGCAAAATTACCATTTCCTTTTTTGGAACGCTTCGAGAGATGGCCCTTTGAAGTTTCAACTTTTGTAGTTGATAGACTCCTTCACCTCTATTTCACTGGGTGCTTTAACTGCGGTCGAGAAGCTTGGATGATGGAGTGCTTGGTATGGAACCAGGTTCACGTAACCCGCGTACCACTTCTTGAGGAGTTTTTGACTTATTTTCTTTTTTGCTTTGCGAACCCTGCGTATGACATGGGATGTTGAGCACGTGCTCTCTGTCATCATCATTGTTACCATGCTGGTTTGCCTTTGAGTCATAGCTTGCATGGGTTAGATAGCATCTGACTTGATAGGCTTAGATATGCTTGGTTTTGGCGGCCCGGCTAGTACTTTTAGTACTGAGTGAAGCGAAAACTTGATTCTCTTATCCTCTTTTGACCACTTGCTCTTGGAATTGCCACATTGTTTGGTTTTCTGTCATTGTCCTAGCAAATTCCTTTGGTTTTCTGTCCTTGTCCTAGAAAATTCAGTAAGCAAGGAAACATTTCCTACTTACTTTTAAACATTCTTCTTTGGGATCTGCTTTGACTCCATGCCCTTTCTTTGATTTGATAGTATGAGTAACTTGTGAGTTGGAGATGATCGTTCTTTCCCTTCTAGTTACTTTGTTGTGATGTTAATACTTCCTTATAGAGAGGGGATGGGCTCCTTTTTTAGACTCACATTATTCTTTGGGGGTTAAAAAGTCGTTTTTTCTACGAAGTCACGGTATGTATCACGTTTCCCTCGTGGCTTGATTTACCTTGACTTGCTAGTGCTTCTATACTTTGCTTCCAGGTTTTCTTGTGTGATGCTCACTGTCCCTTTGGCTTTCATATTAGCCGTAGCACCCTGCATTCTGCGGATGATGGCGGCCGATCAACGATTCCCAGTGTGCTCCGTTGAAGCTGATATACCGCCTTCTGTATGGATGCTTGGATAACACTTTTCGTTCTCACGAGGCAAGACCACGGTAGAGGCGGGGCGTGCTCGGTTTTCCAAGATGGGTGAATTGCTCATTTATAAATGTCTTTGGCTTTGGGCTTTTTCATGAAGGCTGCTTTCTTGAAGATTTAACTCGTGGGTAAATTTGTTGACAGATTGGCATGAGGAAATGCACTTGAGCCAAATCCGACACCTGACCGACCTCCACAGTATTCTTTCTCAGACTAACCACTTGCGTGCTAGGGATCATGAGAGATTGGAGGCCTTCGGCCCTTGGCTTCGCAGTGAGCTGCGATGCGACTTTTAGAGAGGCGCCCCTTTCTTATCTTTGTGTCTTGTCTTCCAAGCGCTACCGGTGTCACCTTCAAAGAGTCCGCTCATACCACGCAAGAGCGTCGATGCCTCGCTGACTAATGAGATTCATCATTTGGAAGAAGCCATTGATCAAGAAAGACATCTGAGAGATTCGCAGTGGGGTCTGGAGTTTGCCTTATCTAGCGAGTTAGAGTATCTAGAGAGGGTCATTTCCCTTTTAGATTATCATGTACTCTACCTCATTTTTTTTCTTCAGGCATTGGTGGTCGCTTGATGGCTTTATGCAGACTCGTTCAGGATATTTATTTTGATATTATTTATGAATGCACTTTTCCCTTTTGTTATCATGTGTTTGAATCAAGAAACAAGGGAACTTTTATAAGTTAGCAAAGGCTGTGCCACCCACGAGGAACCTACGATACCTTAGAGTTTTATTTCTAAGGATCAAGTCAAACATAGTTCATTTTGGTGGATAAGTTAGACTCTTTAATCAAGAGGGGTCTTAGGTGTTTTATGCTCGCTGGCTTGGTGTTAGGCATTTTATGCTCTTACTAGGGAGCAATGATCCTTGGTACGTTTAAGGGTAGTACCATTTGAGGTAGCGACCATTTATGGGTCCTACCTTCTTTCCTTCCTGATGCGTCATTAGGTAAGCTCCACTAGGATAAGCTTCGTGTGGATTGGTCTTGTCTGACGAAGCACCCGTATCGCCGCTTGATATGACTTTGACTTTCTTGTCATATGCTTTAGAAATTCGTGATTGGTAGCATTCTTACCTTTGTTATGCAATGAGCCTTTGCTCGTCTAGTGAGTCTAGTTCTTGTAGCCTTAGACGCATGTTATCTTCATGAGCGAGACCTTCATTTCTTGCCGCTCCGAGGTAGAGGAATTTGTACCAATGGCGGAAACGACACCGATCCCGTAAACCAAAGCATATGGCGTTGCCTGGGTTGCGGTCTGAAGGTAGTTCGATATGCCCAGAGTGCTTCTTCCATCTTAGCTGGCCAATCCTTTCGAGACTTCTTCACGGTTTTCTTCATGAGGTTGCACAACGTCTTGTTGAAGGCTTCCGCTAGCCCGTTGGCTTGTGGGTAGTACATGGTGGAGTGATACTTCCTTATCTTGAATTTGTTGCATAAGTCTGCTATCATTTTATTATCGAAGGCCTTACCATTATCTGTAATGATATACTTTGGTACTCCGTATCGATAAATGATGTTGGACTTGATGAAGTCTGCCACTTCTTCCTGCTTACCGCTCATGATAGGTTTTGCTTCTGCCCACTTAGAAAAGTAATATGTAGCAGCTAGGATATACGTATATCCTTCTTTAGACCATGGCATGGGCCTTACCATGTCAAGTCCCTATGTATCGAATGGCCACACGATTGTAGTTGGATGTAGTGGTTTTGGGGGTTGAAGGATGAAGTTGGCGTGATATTGACATGGTTTGCATGCTTGTGCATAATCTAAGCAGTCCTTCACCATCGTTGGCCAGTAATACCCCATACGTTTGATTTGAAAGTGAAGCTTAGCCCCTGACTGATGTGCCCCACATATTCCGGCATGTGCTTTTGCTACAACTTGAACTGCTTTGTGTTTGACAAGCACCGTAAGAGCATTTAACGAAGACGCCACGAATAGAGTCTTGATAGTACAAGATAGAGGAGCAATTAGGTCGATGTCGGCGCTTGAGTAAATACATTGTCGCCCATGTTGAAAATAGTCGATGAAAGGCTGTCTCCAATCGTCAGGGATACCATCGGCTATTGTAGTGGTCATGGCCTTTTCTTTTCTACTTACCGTATTATTTGGGTTGAAGATGGGTTAAGCGCTACCAGCTTCTTGCATACCGGAATACTCACTTCTTTTTTTGGGTATGCTATGGATGAGGCTAGACCCGCCAAAGCATCCGCCTACTTATTCATTTTCCTTAGGACATGCTTGATGGAGTCTTTGTCTATTGATTGCAATAATCTGCTAGCATATCCATGATAAAGTTAATTTGACTTTCGACTTCATATTCTCTCGCCCGCGGTTGATGACCAATTGCCAATCGCGTATATATTATTTTAAGTTAGGGGATGTCGGCTCGGCGGCCACCTCCAACCCTAGTATGAGTGCATGGTATTCTGCCATGATGTTTGAGCATTTCTGACTTAGTGTGAATGAGTATGGCAACATGTGTTGTTATGGGGTGATGAAGACTATTCTTGCCCCGCACCTTCTTGGTGTGCCTCACCGTCGAAATACATTTTCCACGGGGTCCTATCTCTACGCTCATAACACCTTTATTGAAAAGGTCATCACATAACTCCCGTTAGCCTTCTGTGGTACATAAGTGATTTACATCGAGAAAAATCGGCGATGTTGTCCACTACGACGCCTTATGTGGTACATAATGATTTCGAACTGCTGTAATTCTAAATACCATCTTGCCAATCGATCTGACAACACGGATTTTGACATCACGTACTTGATTGGATTTGCTTTCGCTTTCAAGTGGACCGTGTGTGCTTGAAAGTAGTGCTTTAGCTTCTGGATGGCCGAATGTGGAGCCAAAGCCTGACTTCTCGATTGGTGAAGTAATTCAACTCGTTTGGGGTAAATTCGACTAAGGTGGCCGAGAGCCTTCATTACCTTCCTCGTTCTCTTGTTCCAATAAGGCTCCTACAGATTGTTCTTGTGCTGCCACATAGAGTATGAGGGGTTTCCCTTGTATGGGTACAGCTAGCACTGGAGGGCTCATCATATATTCCTTGACTTTTTGGAATGCTACAGAACATTTTGTATCCCATTGGAACGGAGCGCCCTTCTTCATTAATTTGTTGAAATGTTGACATTTTCCTGCCAAGTTTGAGATGAAACGGCGTAGGTATGCCAACCGAGGCTCTGTTAAGGTTGTGATAGCATCGATATTTGCCTGTTCTATTTCAATTCCATGTCTCCGGACTCGAAGCTATGAACTTCCACTGAGCCGACACGAAAAAAACTTGGCGGGTTCATCTTCGGGTTGATCTGCCGACAGTGGTTCAAACACCATCCTCAAGTCTTGGGGGTCGTTGGCCTTCTTATGTGACTTAACCATCAGGTCATCCACATAGCACTCCACGTTTTATGCAGCATATCATCAAACATATTTTGCATGGCCCTCGATAAATGGCTGCATGCGTGCTTGATCCGAATGACATGACTTTGTAGCAGTACACCGCAGGAGTTCGGAAGGTTGTGAGTTCTTCATCTTCTGGAGCCATTCGAATCTGGTTGTATCTTGATGACCCATCCATAAATGTCAGAGCGTCGTGGCCCGTCGTAGCATCTATCATTAATTCAGGTATGGGAAACGGGAAATCATCTTTGGGGCAAGCGTGGTTCAAGTCTCCGAAGTCCACACATACAACGTCTGCCCATTCCTTTTCTTAAACTTAGGCACTATGTTCACGTTGAGTTTTGAACCTCCCGTATAAATCCAAATTCAATTAGCTTGTTAACTTCTGCCTCTATTGAAGGTTCCAACTCCGGGCAGAACCTCAGTTGCGCTTGTTTTACGGGTTTTATACTTTCTTTCACTGCTAGGTGATGAACCGCCACATTTGGGTCTAACCTTGACATTTCTTTGTACGTCCAAGCGAATACATCCTTGAACTCCTTGAGTAAAGTCACATACTCGGCCTCCTCTTCGGCGTTAGAGTGCAACGTGTAAGTAGGATGTGGTTAAATTCGATAGAGGTTGAGCTTTCCTTTAGCTCGTCTACTGTAATCTTTACATCTTCTTCCAACCACAGGCGTATTTGCCGCATCCTCTCTCCGCCGTTGGAGAGAAGGGTACTACTCTGACTCCTTTTCTATGGGTGGTGAAACCCTCTTCCAATATGCTTTCTGTGAGAGCTTACAGGGTCGCTTCTTGAAATGGAGTTCTTCAGGCCTTGTCCATCCAGAGAGTACAACTTTCCTCTTGGTCGGATATTTAAATAATTGCTCCCATGGGGCGAGAATGAGTCATCGGTGGTTCTTGCCCAGTCTTGGGTTTGTTCCGGTTATGATGATTCGTGACCCTATTGATTAACAGCCTTGATAGGGGTTTTGGCGATAATATCTCGGCCCGTGGTTGAGTTCTTGATTGAGCACCCTTATCATCACGTTGGGTGTCAGTTCAACTCATGTGTCTTCACGCGGTAACCTTGGGGGATAAGCGGCCCATGGCTAGGGCTGTAAATGAACCTAAAGTTTCGATTCGATTCAGAATATTCAGCTCGAAAAGTTCAATTCGAGGCTCGGTTCGGAGAATCAAATGTAGAGCCGAACGTTAAAAGTGAAGGTCCGACGAACCGAGCCGAATGGTTCAAAATTATTTGGCTCTGTTGCTTTACATGACTTTTGACCCAAGATATAAACCACCAAAATCGATCACGATTTAATAGGACAACCCAGTCAATCCATTGAAGCCCGTAAATAAAAAAATCAAATTCATCCCCCAAAATCCGATAAGCTACCCGGCCAGCACCCAAATTCTTAACAAAGAATTAAGAAAACACCCACCTCATTACATCATTTACGGAGTACGCCACCCTCCACTCCCACGCTTTGATCTCGTTTCTATGCCGTCACCTCGGAGTCCTCGGTTGCCCGGTAGCGATTCTCAAATTCAAAACCCAAATTGGAAAAATTAGATTTTAAACTTCTTTCTTCTATAATTCTTTAAAAAACCCAATTGGAAAAATCAAATTCTTGAGAAATTGAGTGTTTTCTTCTACAAAAAGTTAAACAACCCAACTGGTGATGGGGTTTTGAATTGAATAATTGAAGATATGATGGTGAATTGGTGATGCATGTACAATTAGGTATTCTTTAGGTTCAATTTTTTACAAATTGAATTGTGTTTTGATTTTTGGGATTTCAATATAATGTTTTTTTGGTTGAATTGTTCAATTTGATGTTTTTTCTTTGTTCAATTGTTTCAATAAATATTTTTTTGGTTCAATTTTTTTTAATATCTGCAGAGGTGAACAGTTCGAGCGATGTTCGGCTCGGTAATCGAGCAAGACTCGAACCTCAAAATTTAAGGTTCACAATTCAGGCCAGGCCAAACCTTAGGTTCGAATACGTCGAACCGAACCTCGAACCTCATTTGGTTTTAGTAGGGTTCGACTGGTTCTAACCATACCCATGGCTTTGTATTTGGTGGGATCATAGCACGCCGCCGGGGAGGAGGTCATAAGCTTTTGGACCCGTGGTGCCATGTTCTATCTTTGGTCTCTTGCTTTTGGGTGTCCTGAAGAAACCTTTAGAGGCCCCGGGGATGCCACGCTTTTCACGGTAGGTAAGATGTAAAGTCAAGCCTTTGAGTGCTTGACTATATCCTCTTTACGCTTTCTCTGAAATTTGGGGTGGTTGCTTGGGATGATGAGGCGTCACAGGCGCCTCAGCCTTGATGCAAAGAAAGATGAGAAGGTGCGAAGCTGATTGAGAGCGAAGAGGGAGGTAAACCCGAGTTTCACGGTGGAGTGATGATGGTAATTACGTGATTAGGAGGCGAGTGGACATTGCCCCACTTTCCGACCAAAAAGGGAGATCTTGGATGAAGCTAATCTTGTATAATATCGTCAAGGAAATGCAATGTACGAATTTAAAGGGAGAACTATTAGTAGCTAGAGAATGAAGAAAATTCTTTGATTTTGTGGCGAAGTGCTTAATTTACCAACAAGTCAAGATTAACCATAAACCATCCAGCGGGGTTCTTTGCAACCGCTACCGATACCGAATGGGCGTGGGAAGATCACCATGGACTTTGTGTTTGGGCTTCAGCCACAGAAGAGAAATGATGGGATTTGGGTGATTGTGGATATAGTATCTAAAATTTGCTCATTTTCTACCTACTAAGTCAATAGATGGGCCGGGAGATTGGCCAAGATGTATGTGGACCAAGTGGTAAGACTACATGAAGTGCTAGTGGTATTGTTCGGATAAGGATCTGAGAGTTCATGAGGTTTTAGGGGGACGAGCTTTCAGGAGGCATTAGGGACGAAGGTCAATTTGAGTACTGCGTTTCATCCTCAAACGGACGGATTATCCGAGAGAACGATTCAAACGTTGGAGGACATGCTGAGCTTGTGTTGAGTTTCTTGGGATGAAGAGTTGCCGAAAATGGGTTTTCTTATAATAATAGTTTCAAGCTAGCATTGGGATGACACCATTCGAAGCCTTGTGAGTCGAAGGTGTAGAACTCGTATATTGGAATGAAGTAGAGGGAAAGAGAGAAGGCTATAGATGCAGGATTGGTTGGAGTTCGATAGAGAGTAAAGAATGATACAACAACATTTGAGAAGCGGCCTGAGATAGACAAAAGAAATACGCCCGATCGGCGTGGATAGATTTATGGATTCGAGGTGGGTGACCGGGTATTCTTGAAGATATCTCCATGGAAGGGTGTAATGAGGTTCGGGGAGAAAGAGAGGAAGTGAGTCCGGTACATTGGGCGTTGAAATTTTGACAAAAGTGGGAGCAGTAGCCTACCGTTTTGCTTTGCCTAGAAAGTGAAAGGATTCATGACGTTTTCCATGTTTTCTTTGCTTGAGAATGCGTGCGGATAGTCGCATATTTTAGGATTTCAACCAGGATGACTTGGGTGTAAGACTTGACATGAGGAAGGACCGGTGAGGATCCTGGATCAGAAAGAGAAAGTGTTGAGGAACAAAGAAGTGAAATTAGTAAAAGTTTTGTGGAAGAATCATCAAGTAGAGGAAGCCACGTGGGGGCCCTTGAAAGGAGGATATGAAGAACCGTTACCAGGCACCGTCTAAGGTTAGTGGTTATGGTTGTTTTTGATTTTATCTTTTACGTAGCAATCGAGGTTGAAATTTCGGGGCGAAATTTTGTTAGGTGGGTAGAATGTAAAAACCGGTAACGACTCGTTAATTAATAAATTAAAATGTGGGATTATTAAATTGATTAACGTAAAATTTGAAACCACTTTATATTTTATGTACGATAAATGTTAATGTTGGAAATTTATTGTCGTCGAGAATAAGTTGAATCGAGAGAGGTATCGCTTGAACTAAAGCGGTCGAATTCTCATCATCGCGTAAAGACGTTTTTCCCTCATCCTTTCCACTGGCGCCAAAAGCGAAGCCTTAAGAGTGGAAAATAAAACAAGCGAAAAGAAAAATCTGTCTCACGCTTCCCGCCAGAGACCGCCCGAACCCTATCCCTCTCCCATGATTTTCTTTCTCCGATTTCTCCTCCATCTCGCAAGCTTTGGACCTCAAATTTCTTGGAGAGTTTCCCCTCATCATCCTCTTCGATTCAAGGTAAAAAAGGCCGAAACTTTTTGTGTATTTCTTGAGTTTCGACTAGGTTGACTTTTGTGTTTTTCGACTTTTATTGCTTCAATTGATTCTTGGGCTTTAAATTAGTTGTTCTTGAGTTGAAATTACGCGTTTGGATGAGAAATTTGTTTTTAGGGACGTTGACTTTGGAATTTAGTTTGACTTGGGTTTTGAGGTTTAATATTGTATATTATTATTATTATACAGGCTTAGATTGTAGTATAGAAGATGATAATAGCCGATTTTTTGGGTAAGAAAAGTGTTGGTAAAGTTGGGTTAACTTTTTGAGTTGACTTTGGGTTTGAAGAGAAGCTTTTTCAAAAGCGTTTAAAATGATATAATTATGTTCTTGGATCCTTATTATAGTTGTTTAGAGGTGGAAATTGTAGTACGAAGGTTGTTGGATATAATATTTGAAATTAGTTTTATTAGTTTTGTGAGTAGTAGTTGGGTTTTGGGATTAGAGGTTGTTAGAAATGTGTTTTGTAATAAGTTGGAAAGGTTGATAATTGGGATTGATTAAAATTGTTTAAAGTGTTAGTACTTGGAGTTAGTGTGAGGGCCGAAAGTTAGGGGTTTGGGGTTAGTTGAAATTGTGTCAACAGTTTGCTCGTTGAGATTTAGCGGTAATATTTACTTTAAGGTTGCTAATGGGTACTAAAAGTTGCTAAAAGATAATTTATAACGAAATTAGTAGTAATTGTACTTTTCGGTGTTTTGTTTAGACTCGGAACGCGGGAAAGGCTTGCGGTCGATTATTTGCTCGGGCATGGTACTAGCCAAAAGATGGGGATTTATCACTTTCGTTTGATAACATTATTTCGTTTGAGTGAAGTATATAGTGAATTGATATGTAGTATGTATTTGTGTTATGAACTTATACGTTGGTGTAGTTGTGGGGTATTGGAATGTTGAGTTGTATGATGGTTGTGTTAGATACATTATGGTAGTAGGTTCTATATGGAATTGTTGACTTGAGTATATTATGGCTGCTATATTGAGAATGTTGTGTGATTGTTGCTTTGTTGTTCTATCTGGGTTGTTATAGTTGTTGTAATGTTGGTTGAGTCGTGTGTGGTTGCGTTTTGTCGTGGTTGGTATGTTTGGTGTGATGTTGATTGTTGGTCGTGTTTGGCCGTATAGAGTGGTCGCGCCATATTAGGACCCTGTGGGCATGTTGGAGTCGCATGTAGAGAGATGGATTTGTGCCCGGATGGGGTGTGTTTTATGATATTGTATGGGTGGTCGAAGGGTGAGCACGGGAGAAGGATATGATATTATGGGTGGTGAGCGAATGAGTGGGCTGGAGGGAAAAGGATATGATATTATGTTATGTTGCATTGAACAGGCCGCCCGGAAGAACAGCGACATTATATAAATGTCGGATAAAGGGTATTGTGTGCATTATGCGCATTGTGTTGACATTGGGTGGATGTCACTACATCAAAATGTCTATAATGTCATGGCCTTGTTTTACGGAGTTACATTATCTTTTGTTATTGTGTTATAACTGTTGTATTGGAGAACTTATGTGCTTTGCTTTCGCTTGATTATATGGCGTGCGATCTACGGGTATATCGTGTAGAGATAACGTAAAGTTGGAGTCCTTTAAAACATGTATATGGTGATGATGGTTGTACTATTGTGTGTATGAATACTTAGTTTTATTCTTTTTTACCTTATATATACATATCACTATCGCTCGTCTTTATCTCTTTATGCGTGTATCTCGTTCGGATGTGGATAAGTTCTGGCAGGGGATACGTTTCCACTAAGGCTGTCGAGCTTACCGCTTCAACCTCAGTTAGCCGGTGCCTTTGTGAAGCCGGTTGGGATTCGTGAGTGCCGGTGATTTTACTTAGGTGAGAGAGCCGGGTGGCTAGGACTCCACCGGCCCAGGACATCTTTTATTCTCACTCATTTTTTATGTACTCAAATTTCGTATTTTGTTTTGGTGTTGAAAATGTATTAACTGTTTTATGGAGTATCTTGGTTTTGGAATTATTATGAAGTTGCATTTTGGATTTGGTTAGATGATGCCACGATGGTTAAACTCTGTATGGAAACGTTTTGAGAAACTTCGAACTATTTTACTTTTTGCTCGAACTCACGGGTTCTCTTGATTTTCAAGCAATTTATTTTATGTCAACATCGTATGGTGACTTCGAATCTCTGAGGTTGATAAACGACTCCAACCTCGAGGCGTTGTTCTGAAGACGGTGATGCATATTAAGATTTCCCTGCCTCCTTAGCCGTGCAAGAGGCGATGAGTTTACAAACTTACGGGTGCGACATCACAAAAATAACATTGAGGCTTTGCTATTTCCAGAAAGACACCTCGGCTTCTATGTTAGTCCAATTTTGTTCTTCTTTAACCACGGAATTTCCCGGCTTCCTCATTAGCTTTTGTGGGCTCCGTCCATCCGGTAAGCCTGACCTTCCATGTTCTTGTATCCAGTCTCAGCGATCATTTTAGCTTTCGATGAGGATAATTGGATCCGTAGTCACAGGGGGACGAGTAATTGAGCTTCCTTCCTGGTTTCCTTCCATTAGTTCACACGGATCTCACTTAGTATGTCAAGTGCCCGCTCTGATACCAATTGAAAAAGTGAACTACTAAAACAACCGACCGGTTGTCAATCCAACGATCAATACCAGTAGGGACAATAAAGTAAAATGCGTAAAAGTAAAGAACACACAAAATGGTAGCGATTCGGTTGCTTTAAATGCAGAGCGACTTGTCGAGAGAGAGAACTTTCACTATCAACGGAAGCTAATTACAAGTAAGGACTTAAACAAATGTCCCACATTCATGGCCGCCGTAACTAACGCTTGAAATATGATGCAAGTCACAGGATCCTTCTTCTTTTCTCCCTGGTCGACAATAACAGCGTTCGTACACAAAATCAATGAGAGCTACCGAGAGTTTGTGTCTATGAGATTATAACAATCGTCACGTTAGTTTAAAAGACTAGAGACTTCTTCTAAACACAAACCACGACTTTCTAGGTAAATACAGCTGTTTTGATCTTCAATTTGCAACAATGCTTTGCAATAAAGTATATCTGTCATCTTCAACTGCCCAGAAATTGACTCGGAAATATATAGTGTAGGTCTTACAGGGGTTTCGATGCCGATTATGGAAGGTGTTCGATGAGATCCATGCATGGCCAAGTAAAGCGAGTCATCTCCAAAAGCTAAATGACTTGCGGCACTAGCTATTCTTGAACCAACAACCTTATCTTCTCCAAAATCTTCGATAGTTATCAAATCTTCTACACACGGAAATAATCATCAAGGCCCATTAGCAAGTGACACATCCGAACCCTACATAGTTTTAATACTTGATCGGCCTTGATCAGTACGACATTGTCCATCGATAATCAGCTGGTCATAGAAAAAATTTAAATTCAATCATTGCATTAACAGTATGTTTATTAAACATCCTGCATATACTCCCCCATATCAATTTTACTTTGAGATTTTTGATATGGCAGGGTGGGAGTTAGAGTTAAGGGGTTCCGTATATGGTCATTCCTCAACACTTTCGAATGGAGCTCTGGTTACACAGAGAAGTTTGGATTATTTTATGTAGATTATAATAATGGACTAATGAGATACCCCAAACGATCAGCTATATGGTTCAGAAAGTGGCTCATCGATCAGGAAGACAGTAGAAAATCATATTCAACTAATTATGTACATAGCTATTGACTTGTAAATTTATTTATTGATATGCTTGAAAAGTGTATGTAGACTCAAAGTTACAGTATAAATTTATTTATTGTTATGTTGTGAGAAACTCAAAGTTGGGGAGTTGATATAGACGTATAGAACATAACCCATGATACAAATTGCTCAATCAAGAAGTTTATAATTCCAAAAATAATAGTAAAATACTAGTTTGTTACAAAAAAGTACATATATAAATATATGTATCATTAACTTGCAGGCTGCAGCTAGCTATATTGGATACTCATCCTACACATATGACCAAATCTCATTGCAATTCAGTGAGCAACACTTATATACAAAACTCTGACACGTTTACTAATAAGTAATGGCAAAAACAACAAATTTCACTATAATTCTTCAAGAATTGAGGGCAGCCAGTTGTGATGATGTTCCTATAAACGTGAAAGCTGGGAATTTAGAGGGAAATAAGAGACTGGAATTGGGGGACTCTTTGATTTCATTTTCTTGTTTTTCTGCTTTGTAACAATGGAAAATTCTTTGGAAGAGGCAGTTGTATCAGAAATCTTTGATGAAGATGAGGGAGAGAAACAACTGAAAAGGGCAGATGATAAACTCATTTTTGGATTTGAAAATTGTATGTATGTAATAAAACAAATTCCCTTTTTTAGTTGCTCTAATTAACTGAAAGAGAACTTAATATGTTGAATATTTCTAGTGATTCTGGTTGTGACTTATATAGGGGAGGAAGAAGAGAGGTCTTTTCAATTTTCTTGATGATAAAGATTTAAGAATGTTTGTGGATGCTTCAGGTCAGTTCCTTGGCTAAGAGACGCTTGTTTTTTGTTTGAGCTCATGAAAGTACGAGGAAATTTAGTACTCCGTAGAAGTCTAATTTTGAATTTTCTTACCAAGTAACAAATGACCAAACGTACCAAAAAAAGAAAACAAATGACCAAACGTGTACGGTTCAATTGAGTCACATTATCATAGTCGTTAATGGCAGAATTTGATTTCACCAATGATGTATAGCTAAACTTTTAGTGTGACCGATACTCCCTTCATCCTTTAATTTAAAGAAGTTTTTGTCATGTAGGGAAATATCAAAGTACATTCCCATTTTTGAGAGAAAAGGAGGAAATTTAAATGGTGAGAAACATTTAACTTGCTATCCTCAATGGAGACGAGCCAATCCCGAACCGGGCTCCAAGCTATCTCACTTATTGCAAAATTCATATTTTATCGGATTAACAACAAATCGTTTACTTAATCGATTAATAAAATTAATTAACATTTAACAAGACCGACAAAATCATTCACAAAATCATTAATTTGTAATAGATGTTAATATTAATAAAAGAAAGATTCATAACGAAATAATAATAATAAATTAAAAACATAAGAAATTATAACAAAATTTTCAAAATAAAAGAAGTATGAATGTGATGATGAGCTACAAAACGACTTGGCAAGCTAGCTCGTCGATCAACAAACCGGAGAAGCTAAAGAATGAGACTCAGGCTACATTTCCAGTCTGACGAAATTCGAGCTTCCGACCCACGGCTCGCGGAGAACCAATGAGCAATTTGCTAGTTTTAGCTCACACTGGATTACTTTCTACTAACCGGCACCCATAGCGGGTAAACATGCTTTCGTTACAATGTTGATTAAAATAAGTGTTGGTGTTTTGGTGTTGGCTAACTATTTTTTATTTCTTCTGCGATTTTGGTAAGTTCTGGAAAATATATTTTCGGGATTTTGCTTGGAGTATTTCTCGAAGTATAGAACTATATAGTAATAATTGGGATTATTCCCCAAACGCAAAGAAGATTAAGTTTTGCATATATGAAAAGTATTGTTTATGGAAGATATTTTCATATATACTTGGTGTTCCTACTACTATATAAGAGTTATTCTTGAATCCCCGAAATATCTGTGGCTAAATACGTAATAATTACCTGCACGTTTTAAGTGAGCTAAAAAGATTAGAGAGATTATATTTTTTGTAGAGTTGAATGTGTTAGAAATTCTCTTCTAGCTGATAATAGGTGCTTATGACACTATATTTCATTGAGAGTTTTTCATTATAATATTTGAGTTGTGAGGGATAGAAGTCGGGGGAGCTTTAGACTTGTTTACTAGTTTAGAGTAGAATAAGACATTCGAGAAAGATAAGTCCTTATTTGTAATATCTCAATATCATAATAAAATCCTTCACTGGGCAAGGCATTGCCCCCAGGACCAGTGCTACATTGGCACGGCCCCAGGTTAAATCTTTGTGTCTTAATTTACACTATTTATTTTTGTTTCTTGTATGCAGCCGGATTTGTCTTGTCGAGTGTTATTGTGATTGGTCTAGCGATGGATTCAACAAATCTCTTTCCCAGCCGGGTTATGAACTTTCAGATTGGTAGGCCGGGCACTCGACATACGGAGGATGTCCTTGTAATGCAGTGTGTGAGATACGAAGAAAGTTCAAATAAATCGTCCACCTATTCTCGATGGTTCAAATTATGCTTATTGGAAGAGTAGGATGGTTGCTTACTTGAGATCTATGGATATTAAAACATGGAAATCTGTTTTGTATGTTGGACCCTCAAAACACTTTAATTGATGGCACCATGATTGAAGCTTTGAATTGGAATGGACTGTAAAGGAACGTGAAGCCTCAATGGAAAATTCGAAGGCCTTGGATGCAATACGTAGTTGTGTGAACATAAATGTTGATATACTGATCCGAACCTGTGCCAGTGCCAAAGAAGCTTGGGAAACTCTTGCTTGTGTATTTGAAGGAACTCACAAAGTTCGTGTGTGTCGTCTCCAATTTCTCACCACCAAATTTGAGAATCTGAGGATGAAGGAAGACGAAACCATCATTGAGTTCATTATCAAACTTAAGGAGATATCCAATGAATTCTATGACCTTGGAGAAATAATGCCTGAAGAAAAAATTGTCAGAAAAATTCTCAGATCTCTACCCAATAGATTCGATTCCAAAGTGGTTGTCATAGAAGAGGCGAATGACATCTCGATTATGAAGGTAGATGAGCTATTTGATTCTGCTTTATCACGTTTGGGAAATGTCTCTTGATGATCAGAGGGTACAAGATAAGAAATGCGGCAACCTTTGTCAAACCCGGATATCGGTGATAGTCTATCTAACAATCGGTTCCTACTAGACACAAATGTTTGAAGAAAAATGATGGATCAGCAATTTCTGAGGAGATCCAGTGTAAAGGATGTGAAGGTTATGGTCATAATCAGATCCAATGTCCAACTTTTCACAAAAAGTGTAATATTATCTTAAGCCGAAGCGAAACTAAATGACGGTGTGGGGAAGATTGTTTACAACCAAAAGCCACCGAATGCAGATGTATGATTGAAGAAAGTGAGACGGTGATGAGGGAAGAGATCTCTTATGAAGAATTTATTGAGGATGTACGAAAAGTTGCTATAGCGTTGGAACAAGTTGACAAAACTTGTACATGAAACAAGAAAAGGAAAATAAAACGCCTCCGCGATGAGAATAATGAGATGTTAATTGTCAACTATGGGTTAAATGAGAAGGTTGAGGGATTCAATGTTTGAATTAGAAGCCATGAAGAAATCCGTCCATATGCTCAGTGCAATTTTGCCTCTAAAGGCGGATGAAATTCTTTCTGCAGGTCGATCCCGAATGACCATACAGGTGTGGGATATGTTGCTGGAGAATGTGCTAAAGAATCTAAGTTTGTTCTAGTTGTAAAAGTTAAAGAATCCCAAGTGTTATACCAACTGTTGCCAATAGTGATGCGACAAGCTGGTCATTTCGGTACTAAGCATTACCCAAAGAACAAAAAAGAAGAAAGAAATGGGTATGCCATCCTTTGTGGAAAGAAAAATCCACGTAAGACCCTCTGTGGCTCATAAGAAGGAACATTCATGACATGGTCGGATTTCTCATATTCAAAATTCTAAAATTGTTCATCGAGAAGGAATGGAGGTCAAAGGGGTAGGTCCTAGTGTAGCTCGGCCACTGAGAATGGGAAAATCCAAAACACGATTATCAAAGAGGTAATTCTTGTGTTGCTGTCGTAAAGTGTGTGGAAAGGTCAAAAGGATCTTCATGGAAAGGAAAAAGAAGCCAAGGTTATCTTTGTCCCGAATGTACATGCTCGTGGTGAACTTGACATGTGTGGAGCCAATAGTCAGGCCGGAGGTTCTACTGGTATTAATCACTCGTGTGAGGATAATGAATTGAAAAAATTCATCTTTTATGCGTAAAGGTGGATTGATTTTTGGAGGCAAGCAGGGGATAGATGTGATTAAAGGGGTATGTGTTTTGCACGACAAAATATCAACCAAAGGGTGTTAGCCTATATAGCGTCCTTAGAGGGGGGTGAATAAAGGACTAAAGTCGTTGACCGCTTTATGACTTATACAAACTTTAATTCAAGTTTCATAGATTAAACTATAACTTTAGCAATTTAGCAAAACAAAATGCGGAATAGACTAAAGTAGTATTAACACCCTCAAATGAATCCCCTAGATAAAAAGATGAAACAATAAAGCGATCCGTGTCACATTATGTGCAATAAAACATCAAAACTCATTTTGATCAATATTAACGATAGCTCCATTAGAAGTATAATACGATTAAGTCCGTTAAGTGGCTATTGATCGATCTAGCAATCTATTAAGCATACCCCCGATTGATATTTATAGATATACTAGGTACAGTTTGAGATATTCTTGATAGCAAGTTTAATTATGATTTGATCGGTGCGAATATAACAATTAAGTTCATTGATCAAATCAAACTATCCCTAATCATGAATATTGAATAAGATCGACATAGGATATTCTATTTTGCTTTCGATTAACTTAATGTCAATTTAACACAATAATTCAATTATATGCCGACATATTCAATAGCGTATAAACTAGCATATAATCGAATCCTAGCAATTCTAGCATATATATAATATGTACGTAAAGTAAGAGTAGGAAAGAAGATGCAAACTTCGACACGGTGTTTTCTGAGGAGTTCGCTAATCTCATCCCGACCCAGGCTCCACCGCTTAGGCTTTCACTAGAATCCACTAGATGGCGCTTAACAAATGTTAGGTGAAGCCCAAACCAACTTACAACTCTTAGCTCATAACTTCTGGATTAATACACAAGAACCCAAGGAATCACCCCTAAGGTTTCAACTCCTAACTCCTCGTTAGAGACGAGCCTCGACCGAGTTCGTCGCAGCTCACAACTCACCGTTAGTACACCACTAGAACCCAAAGGACTTGCCTGCCTAGGTTCAACCCAATCAAGTCGAATGCAACTCCTCTACCTCGGGCACTCATGTCTATTGGCGAGCCTTGGCCTCGGCAGCTATATGGCAGTCTACTCGGAGTTCACAGCTTGAGTAAGCCACCACTTGTGACGCCTCGGACCACTCGAGCCTGCAAGTATGAAGAACAAATCCTAACTTAATGGGACATCTCTTTATAGAATAGAGATTGTTGTTTTTATCCCAATCTAAATGCTCCTCGATGAGCTATTAGGATTACAATTTTGGCACAATTTATAACTCCTTACATTGAGTAGATAATACATTGAAGCTTGTTCAACTCCTTGTTGAGTAGATAAGACTTTGAAGCTCTTGAACTCCCCATTTGAGCATTTCATCAAACACCTTGAATGCTCTTTAGTTTCCCATTTCTCATTTCAAAGTTTAGCACAAACCAAACTCACTCTCTTTGATAAATCACAATTAAAGCTCATGTGTTTGAGAGATTTGGTGTTTTAAAGATGAGAAATGAGTATAAAAACTGTTTAAATTTGTTTGGGAGAAAAGTTGGGAGAGTTTGGAAGATTTGGTATTTAAGGGGTGAGAAAATGGAGTTAAAGCAGGACAAAAACGGCTAATTTTTGACACCGTGAGACCTCGTGCGAGCCTAGGTCTCGATGGGGTCTAACAGAAGAAAAACAGCAAGCCGAGATCGCCGAGACCTCATCGAGACCTGGGTGACCTCGATAGGCGACCCTGCGAGGCTTAAATCGCATTTCCGGCCGTTATAGCTCCGATTTAGGCGATTCAAAAGCGTTGGAAAGCTTCTTTTCGAGCCTTTAATAAAATGAATTCAAACCCCAGTTTTATACACATTAAGATTTTTAAAATATTTTATTTTGACAAACATTCTTAAAAATATTGAAACGGTTAAGATCTTTTAGTAAAAAATGATTTGAAAAATATCTCCCAAATAAGAACTTCAATCAAGATCAAGGAAAGAAAGTAAAGTAAGATTCAAGCCATAACTTTTACCTAATATTAGAAACTGCGTCAAAGACTTCAAATCTCTTCACATCTTGATTCTTAAATGAAACTTTTCTTCTTGGTCCTTTCATGACCCGGTAGATTGGGCGATCTTCTTCTTCATCGTCATTCTTCACTTTACTGAAGCTTTGTATGGTTGATTCTTCTTTCTCTACTTCATCTTTTTGAAGCTTTTGTATGGTTGATTCTTCTTATCTCGCCGTACTGTATTTTGGCATTGTAAAATCACCTTGAAGCTCGTGACATTTCTTCGTTGTCTTGATGCCTTGATATTATTAACTTGTTTGATATCAATGTCAACTTTAGATCCGACAAGCACCTTTCTAACATACAGAAGTGTTAAATCATAGCACATATGTTAGATAGTAAATCAATGTTTAAGTCATCATTAAAACAAAGATTATGCGGACTTCGTAGTCCAACCAGAGCTCCCCCACTTTTTTGATGATGACAAAACGATGATGCCAAGCTACATGTCCATAACTAATATATAAGGTTAAGCACAAAGGACATGGTTTGCTTTGCAATACCTGCAATCTTAGATAAAATAAAACATTTAAGCATACTAGCATGGCATATCTTCGCTAATCCTTGACATTTCTCCCCACTTTTTGAATAAATCAAAGGTACATACTAAGCACAATGGATGCCATATAACACACATGTCTCGTTAGAAAAAATTAAGCGATAGACATGGTTAAGAGAGGAAACTCATGTTAAAAATATATATAAACAATGTAAAAGCGCATTAACATGGTTTTAAATTACCATGAATATACAATGAAGCATATTCTTGAGTGTATACGACATCATAGCATAATCCCCACCATGGTTCAAACCAAAAGATGCAAAAAGAATTTGAACAAGTGAGTGTCGAACATATGTCATCTAAAGTAAATTTAAGAACATTGACATATGATAAAATATTGCTTCAATTCTCGACATAAAAAGTTTAAAAACTCAAAAAGAGAATAAGTAATAGGATGATCCCTCGAAACAAAGTTATCATCGGGAAAAAAAACAATCATGAGTTTATTAATTCGTCCCTCGAACAAAAAGTTCTCTTAAAGGACGGCAAAAACTAAATACAATATCACCTTGAACAAAAACGGTCCCTCAATCCTCACAGTTCATTGGGCAACCATTTAGGAACAAGATGATATATGCGATGTGTATTGCCATTTTTAAGAGCGAAAACATTTAAAATCGTATGGCATGCATACACAGTAGTTTAACAAACTTAAAGAAAAGTGAAAATAAGTAAATGGTTTTGTTAAAACAAGTTGGACTAATAATCAATGTCTCAAGGATAAAGCGATTTGGACACGTTGAGCCAACTTTAATGAATTACTCCTATCGAATATAGGTAAAGACTACTCCCCTTTCTCAATAGAAGGTTTGCATATACCATTAAAAGGAAGGACATGTCTAAGAACAATCACAATAACTTCCAAACACTCAAGTTTAAAGAAAAGTTTAAAGCATATCTTGGCGAAAAGTTAATATTTTTCAAATCACTTTCGATTATATAAGCTTGATGTTGAGCACGTTTTTTGAAAGTACCAAACGAAGGTAAGGTACAAGTGGAAAAAAATTTAAATCATGAAAGGCAATCCACTAATCTTGTGCAAGCCAATGAGAAACATAAAAACCACGAGAAACCATTATTGGCTAGAACACGTGTCATCAGGAAATGTATTTAAACAACATATCTGACGGATGACAAAGGAATTTTAAAAATACAATAGGCATATGCACATTTAAACCTTTTTGCACATTCTCCTTAAAACAAAATGTATTTTCTAAAAATTCCTACTACAACCATCTTGAAAAGATCAAGAATGCTCATGGTTGAAATAGCTTTTTACAAACGGAAAAAAGCAAGTGGAGAAATAGTTTTAAACCTGAAAGGACCTCACGTTTCTTATCGAAGCCAATCAAACAATAATAGAGTATAGAAAAACATGATTGACAAGATAAGTTCAAATTGCGAATTAAAAAATTAAAGCATCAATTGTAGCCTTTACATTAATTAACTGATATAAAGCTAGGCATAAATACAAAATTTCTTATAACCAAAATGAATATCTCGTTATTTGAAAGCGTTTTTTCTTGGAGGCCAACTCACAAGTTTTTTAACAAAGATCTAAAAATCGCGCTTTAACTTAAACACATTTAGTTATGATCAACAAATAGGTGTTAAATTCCAAATATGAGCTAGGAGACATTGAAGTCTTTCCCAAGTACAAATTTTCTCCTTGAGGGCATAAAATATTTTAAGTAACCTAAAATACATGGCTCCCCTCAACTAATGCATATAAATAATTCAAAACATTCAATCTTCATGTTGACTAGAACATGCATAACTTTAATTTCAAAATGAAGAATCATACGGAGGAATACCAAAAATATACTCGAGTTCAAAGAAAAAGTGAAAAACATATTTTAAGCTTTAGAGTGAAAACAAGAACATGTGAAACATCTCTCAAGAGAGCATTTCTATCCTAGAGACACACATGTCGGAGAATTTTGGAACTCTCAAACCCAAAATATATGTTCAATAAGGAAAATTGAGAAAATCAATAAAAGTACATTTTTCCGTATTAAATGATATGCGCTAGGGCGTACCATGTAAAATTGAGCGTATATGTCATGTAGGATACCTAAGGAAAACATAGAAACACAAGGCATCCCAAACATATTTTGAAATCCTTTTCAAAGCATTAACATTTTAGAGAGAGGATAAGAACAAGGAAAACATTTTAAAAATCAAACTTTTAAAGTATGATGCGATCAGTTTAAGTTGTACCATCCATTTAAAAAGAAATACAATTAAAGCGAAGGGATGTACAATCACATGATAAACCTCATAAGCAATAATCATTCAAGTTCAAGTAGGTTTATCAAAGACTCATTTTTCAGATATAATAATGCGAAGATAGAAGCTAAGTGTGTTTAAGCAAGAGTATATTAAGTTTAAGATTTATAAAACACAAATAGCAGAATTGTCCAAATCAAGCAAAGCTATTTGAAAAATGATAAGTACGTTTAAGCAAAAGTCAAATAGCCTCAGAAGTTAAGCACATATGAACAATTTGCCTCCTAGTGGCCATCGAGCCATCTACGGCCACATAGCGCATTCCCTGAATGCGTCCGAACAACGACTAAAGCGGCGCTATAGACAAGGCCATCCGAGCCTTATTAATATTGAAAGAAAAAAAATTAGAAAGAAATCACCCGATTTGCATTCCATTTTTATTTTGTGCATTCGTTATTTGATCCACATGTCAAGATAATTAGGTGGCACAAATGTGAGTTTTATCTCGGGCTTTTCACATTTAGTGCCGCGTCGTCGAAGCCATCTCGCTTTTCATAGTCCGTCATAGACCTACACATTTTAAGCTCAAGTGGAGTATAGGTATCCAATTCTTTGGATCCTTTTTGGATTAATGGCATATCACAATTAGGCCCCTATTTGATCACTAATCACATAAACCCATCAAATATGTTTTTATACACATAAAACATAACATATTCATTCATTCATGATACGTTTAAGAATATCAATTAAGGCATAAGTAGTTCATCTTAACCAATTTAGGAATAATGCAATTTAACATAATGGGTGAATGACTCGGGAATGAGCATATCAAACATCAAGACTCGATTAGATATTACAATCGGCACATGGAATCTTGATTTTCACATTTTAGGCACATTGCTCATTTTTCATATGACATGTAGGCATTTTAAATTATGAACATGCATTAAAAGCTAAACAAATCGACATGTCAATCAAGGTAGACAAAGATTCATGAAATATATTAACATATATAAATTTAAGATTCAATTTCATGAATAGCCTTTTTTAGTGAGTTTTTGAAAATGTTTTTGCATGTCGAGTTGTCATCTGACAAGCATAATGTAAAGAGAAAACATTCAATTATTTTGAAACACACATTTGCTTTCTAACGATTAAGTACAACTCGATAATCAGGATTGCCATATGTTCATAGTTTGTAAGTCATGTCTATATAAAAAACTAGACAATCGATTCATAAAGTACATGAATTAACAAATTTAAGCACTCATGAAACACAGAACATATAACTCTTAAAAATAACCAACGTTTAAATCTACCAACTTTGAAGCTCATCTTTGTCATCGTCGAGGCATGGTGTGATCGACCATAACTCCTTGATAAGCTACATGATCACATCTTGAGCCATCATTTACCAACTAAGCATTAATCCAACTTAAGAACATGGTACCCAATTCTTTTTGGGTCCGTTAAGGTTAGTGTTTGAGTCCTAAAAATATAATTTTAGTTCAAATACATTTTGGCGGAACTCAAACATGTCAAATGTCCATTTTAACATGACAAACATATAAATTAATTAAGCGTGTGTGGTGTGCATTGTGTACATGTCAAAGCATATAAAACATATCAAACACATGTAACACATATCACATTCACCTAAACATGATTCTAACATCAAATTAAAATATATAATCATGTTAGGCAAATAATCACACATTTGGTAGATCGTATCTTTAGGAGCGACTCTGAGTTGTTAGACTCAAATGTAAAGACCCGCTCTGATACCACTTGTTAGCCTATGGCACGTCCTTAAAGGGGGGTGAATAAGAGTTAAGAGGTATTGACAGCTTTTATGAGGAAACATACAAACTTTAGATTTAAAGTTTCTGGGTAATACAACTTTAGCAATTTGTAAAACAAATGCGGAATAGACTAAAGTAGTATTAACACCCTCAAATGAATGCTAGATAAAAGATGAAACAATAAAACGATCTAGCAATCATTATGTGCAATAAAACATCCAAAACTCATTTTGATCAATATTAACATTAAGCTCATTCATGCATAATACGATTAAGTCCATTCGTAGCTATTGTCCGATCTAGCAATCTATTAAGCGTACCGCAATTCAATACATAGATATACTAGGTGAGTTTAAGATATTCTTGATAACAAATTTAATTATGATTTGATCGGTGCGGAATATAACAATTAAGTTCATTGATCAAATCAAACTATCCTAATCATGAATATTGAATTAAGATCAACATAAGATATTCTATTTTAGCTCGATTAAACGACATATCAATTTAACACCCAATAATTCAATTATATGCAAACATATTCAATAAGCGTACAAACTAGCATATATCGAATCCTAGCAATTCTAGCATATATATAATATATTGCAATAAAGTAAAGTAGGAAGAAGATGCAAAATTTCGGCAGCGGTGTTTTTCCACGAGTTATTTAATCGTCCCGACGAGCTCTACTTAGGCTTTCACTAGAATCCACTAGATGAAGCGACTTCTTCAAATGTTGGTGAAGCTGAGCCAACAACTCTTAGCTCACCAACTTCTCGTTAATACACCACTAAGAACCCCGAGGAATCACCTAAAGTTTCAACTCCTAACTCCTCGTTAGGAACCCAAGCCTCAACCAAGGGATTTCATCTGCTTAGCTCCCCCAACTCCTCGTTAGTACACTAAGAACCCGAGAGAGGGCGCACCTAAGTTTCCAACTTGATGAAATTCGGAGATGCAACTCCTACACCTCGGCGCTCTATGTCCTATTGCTTGAGCACTAGCCTCGACACTATGGCAATCTACTCAGATTCTTTGGCTTGAGTAAGCCTCATGACACCTCACGGACCCTCGAGCTTTCTAGTATGAAGGAACAAATCTAACTTGACTAGGACATCTCTTTTATAGAATAGAGATTGTTGTTTTATCCCAATCTAAATGCTCTCAATGAGCTACAATAGGATTACAATTTTGGCACAATTTATAATACGCTTACATTGAGTAGATATTACATTGAAGCATTGACTCCTTGTTAGTAGATAAGACTTTGAAGCTCTTGAACTCCCCATTTGAGCATTTCATCAGCTTACCTTGAATGCTCTTTAGTTTCCCATTTCTCATTTCAAAGTTTGCTAGAGCGAGCTCATCTCTTTGATAAATCACAATTAAAGCTCGTGTATTTGAGATTTGGTGTTTAAAGATGAGAAATGAGTATAAAACATTTAAATTGTTTGGGAAAAGTTGGGGGAAGAGTTTGGAAAGATTTGGTATTTAAAGGGGTGAGAAAATGGAGTTAAAAGCAGGCAAAAACTGGCTAGTTTTGACACACCCATCGAGACCTCGTGAGGCTTTAAGATACCGATGGGGTCTAAACAGAAAAAAGCTTGACAAAAAAACGCTTCGGATCATCGAGGAACCTCGTCGAGACCCCACGGGTCTCGATTGAATCTCGATAAAGCATTCTTGAAACTTAAAATCGCATTTCCGGCTTAGATTTATAAGCTCCGATTTAGAGCGATTCAAAAAAGCGTTGGAAACTCTTTTCAAACCCTTTAATAAAATGAATTCAAACCCAGGTTTTATACACATTAAGATTTTCAAAATATTTTCTTTTGACAAACATTCTTAAAATATTGAAAGCAGTTAAGATCTTTTTTAGTAAAAATGATTTGAAAATATCTCCCAAATAAGAACTTGTCAAGATCAAGGAAAGAAAGTAAAGTAAGATTCAAGCCATAGCTTTTACCTAATATTGACTTGCGTCAGACTATCTACATCTTGATTCTTAAATGTTTCTTGGTCCTTTCATGACGAGGTAGATTAGACGTCTTCTTCTAGCCGTCGTCATTAATAACTTCACTTTGAAGCTTTGTATGGTTGATTCTTATCTACTTCATCTTTGAAAAAGCTTTGTATGGTTGATTCTTCTTCTATGCCGCCATACTCATATTTTGGCATTCTGAAAATCACCTTGAAGCTTCATGAACCGTTTCTTGTTGTCTTGATGCCTTGATATTGTGCTTGTTTGATATCGATATCGACTGCGTCCGACAAGCACCTTTCTAACATACTATGAATTAAATCCACTTAAGCACATATGTTAGATAGTAAAATCCAATGTTTAAGTCATCATTAAAACAAGGAATTATGCGGACTCGTAGTCGACAAGGGGAGTTTGTTAGTGTTTTTGGTGTTGGTGGCCCCATTTTGTTCTTGATTTTGATAGGATTACGCAATATATATTTTTTGGGATTTTGTAGAGTATTTCTCAAGTATGAAGACTATATGGTAATAACTGGAGTATTCCCCGAGGATGAAGATTGAGATTTGCGTATATAGTATTGTTTATGGAAGATATTTTCGTATATGTTTGATATTCTCTCTATAAGAGTTGCTCTTGAATCTGAAATATACTTAATTTCAGAAATGCGTAATAATTCTACGTTTTAAAGAGTGAGCTAAAAAGATTTGAGATATTGCATATTTTTTTATAGGTTGAATGTGTTAGAAAGATTACCACAAATTTCACAATTGAGATATGCGATTGCTTATGACACTCACGTTGCCCTTGTCATTGAAATTTTCGTGTAAGCACTTCTTGAGTTGTGAGGAATAAATGCGGAGGGCTGAAACATTTCTTAGTTTGGGTATAATAAGATTCGAGAAGATAAATTATTATTTGTAATAACTATCTCACCGATATATCGTAGCCAAAATCCTTCAACTGGGCAAGCCCCCAGACTTAGGTGCTATATTGACACCGGGCGGAGTTCTTAATGCTGTGTCTTTTAATTTACTGTTTCACACATAATCGTATTTGTCTGAGTCAATCAAAGTGTTATTATTGATTGTGCTGTGGCGTTCTGACAAATCTATTTCACAGATTTACACAAACTTTCAATAAGAAAAGGAGTTCCATTAAGTTGCAGACTGAAATGAAACAATTGACTGGAATCTCAAGTTTCTTACAGAAATGAGGCACATTAGTTAGTGAAGGTATGATAATAACTCTTTATGTTCAACACCTTTTAGCCAACATGATGAGCAAGTTTTCCAATTAACATGTCAAACAGAAATTACCAATATATTTGCAACAGCAACATACCACTGCAACACCAATCATAAACCTTAACCAAAGCAAAGGAAATGAGTAAAAGGGGAAGACGAAAGTAATAAGAACAGGCCTAAAACAGCTCAAGGGAACCATATCAACAGGGAAATATCATAATCAGTCAAATTAAATAATTAGGCGATTATCCAATCATGTATTAGTACCAAACTTTACTTCCCAAATAACGGAGAATGTCAACCACCTCGAGCATCCTCTACTTCCATGCTCAAACATTGTGGAGAAGGACTCCAGTTAACAAACTCGTCATCTGATAAGATCATCCGATTCTCAGGAGATTCTTCCATTGTAGAGACTGGAACGCCATTTGTTATGGTTTGATCAAGTAAGACAAGACTTTCCACATAATATGAACATGAAGAGAAACAAGTTGCAGCCTCACATGTACTAAGATACTTCTGCAAACCTTGCACAACATCTGTGGAAATCAATTCTCCGTTCCTCCCAGCCCATAAAATATCACCGTTCATCCTAAATGCAAGTGGATGCACTGATATGTTAAAAGCAAAATTATGCAGTTTTGTCCAAGATTCAACAACCCCATACTCCTTCATCCTCCATATACAAAACTTATTCTTCCTGATTCGCATATAGTCATAATAATCATCGTGTACATAATAATCCTCAACAAGTTTAATCAAGAACAATGATTTGTCGAAAGCAAAGAGGTACGTCTCCCAACCATGCTCCAAAACCCGATCATACTTCCCTTCGTTTACAGGCAAACCTATGCTATCAAAGACTTCCTCATGCGTATCAAATGAAACTATCTTAAGCTTGCCAGTACCATCTTTTCCAATCCAATGAGCAATACCTTCCAAATCAACCTGCGCTGACCTCCTCGAAATGTGAGCAAACGAGGGCCCATTTGCGACAACTTCCCACAAACCAGTAGTCAACCTAAAGATCTCAATCATAGTTGTCTTATCACGTAAACCACTATAAATCCTAAGCACTTTATAATCATTCTTCACATAATCAAACACAAATCCAAACGTGTGACAAGACTTCCCAAATCTTGACTCGACATTCGACTTAGGAAGATGCAAAAACCTCCGAATCATCGGATTCCAAAGCATAACAACTTGTTTTTCAACACTCGAAGAAGTGCAACAAGTTATAGGAAGACAAACCAAACCATTACTACAACCAACAATATGCAAATTCTCAACAAACCCATGTCCTGGAAACTCAAAACTAACATGTTTTTCAAGTTTCCCACCTTTACCATCAGAACAAACAACATAGTCACGTTTGAGGTTTCTTTTACCATTTTGGACTTCCATTTTGGAATACACAATCAAAATAAGTGTACTATTATTGAGTGATGTAGTAAAACTTAGATGAGCATAAATAAACTGAGGGCTAGAAATGAGATTATACCATCTTTTTGCACACTGTTGTGAAACTCAAGAGGGGCATGATTGGTACTCTCAAAAGGACTTTTTCGACCAAATCTTCAGGTAAATAATCTGACATTTTTCAGCTTTAGATGATTCTTGAATTTTGTTGTCTTTTGGGATTTTTTGAAATCAATTTTTTCCAGGGTTCAATATTTATTCATGTGAATCGTATGCATAAACCTTTTATTTTGCAATTTTACCAGTTTCACAATTTTTCGCACGATAGTTGCCCACTTGCCCCGTCTCCACAAAATTAACGCATTAAGTTACTACTAGGATTATTATGCCTAATGTTATGTTTGGATGGGTGGAGTCAATTTGAGTTATTATACACCATTAAATAGTGTTGGGTTTGGAAATGAAATATTGACACACTCCACTGTTGCAGAATTAATGGTTAGGAAATTCGTTAAGAGTGAGGTGACAGTGCAAATAAAATTCTTATTTGGGTGTGTGTATAGAGTTGCCCGTGAGTCAGGGAGAATAAATTAAATTTTTGTTTGGATACAATAATTTTGAGGATAGAGAATCAGAGTGAATGTTGTAAAATATTTGATAAATGTTATGATCCAACATTTTCCTTGGATTTAGGGGGGGGAGGAATTATAGGAAGAATGAGGGGTAATGGGGCAAGATCAAAGGTAATGGATTCTCCTAGGGGAATTAATTTAGGGTTCGTTTGGATCAGTGAATTTGGATTTGAAGATGAATTTGAATGAAAGGGATTTGAAATCCATCAAATCCATTATTTGGGAAATCAATGGATTTGATGCAGGATTTAAAATTAATTGTTTGGCAATATTATTTTTGACAAATTTCAACCCGAAACATCATGTTCGACAAATTTAGACCTAGAAATTCACTACTTGACAAATTTTGCCCCAAACATCATTTTTGATAAATTTCGACTCGAAACTTCATTTTTGACAAATTTCGACCCCAAACTTCATTTTTGACAAATTTCAGCCCAAAACGTCAATTATGACAAATTTCAACCCAAAACTTCATTTTTGCCAAATTTCGACCCCAAACTTCATTTTTGCCAAATTTCGACCCGAAACTTCATTTTTAATTTATTTGAAAACTTAATTTTGAAAATTCAGGCCGAAACTTCATTTTACTTAAATTTATTTCGAAGCGTCAACTTTGGTAAAACCGTTTTAACAAATTTCGACCTAGTATGTCATTTTCGACAAATTTCAGCCCGGAACTTCATTTTCAATAAATTTTGACTCGGAACAACATTTTCGACAAGTTTCGATGCATGGGCTTCATTTTTGAGATTCGCCCCAAAGCGTAAGTTTTTGACAAATTCGTCCCAAATTGATCTTACTAATTTTGACCGGGCGTCATTTTGAATGATTTAGAGCCCGGAATCTTCGTTTTCGATCCAAAATTAGATTTTTAAAACAAATTTGACACGAGATGTCATTTAAAACCAATTCTGACCCGAAATTTCATTTTACCTAAATTTGAGCCGGAACATTATTTTGTCAAATTTCAAAAGCCCCGGGCGAAAATGTGTGATCACTTTAGTGAAAGCGAGGGGAAGCGATATGGTAGCAGTCGAAATGGGGTGGCTATAGTCTGGATCGAAACAAAACGAAAATATGATCCGGGTGAAACGTGGTGAAATATGGTACTGGGTCGAAATGGGTCAAAAGCTGTAATTACAGGTCGAAGCGATGTAAATGGTCAGTCAAAGCGGGATAATGATATGTCGGGTCGAATCGGGGTGAATATATAGTCTCGGGAATTCGGCAGGCGAAAATATGATGTCCGGATCGGGGCGAGAATTTGAAAATATGTTTGAGGGGTGAAGCTTGAGCCGAGAAATATGGTCTCGGGTCGAAATGGTCGAAAATATATGGTCTCGGTCGATGGTCCGAAAACCATCGTCCGAAGTCGAAACGGGTGAAAATATGTAATTGTAAGGGTGAAGCTTGAGCGAAAATATGGCCTCGGGTCAAAATGGGCAAAAAGCCTGTTTGAGGTGAAACGAGCCCAAAATATGTTGGGTTGAAATGGGCGAAAATATGTTTCGAATTGAAATGGTAGAAAATATAATCTACATATTGAAGCGCAAACGAAATATGTTCCGGGGTTAAAGGGCCGAAAATATATTTCCGGGTCGAAGCGGACCAAAAATATGATCCCGGGTCGAAATAGGGCGAAAATATGGTCCCTGGTCGGCCCCGATAAAAATATAGTCACGAATTCGGCTTGGGGTGAAAGAAAATATGATGCAGGTCGCCTTGAGCCGAAATATTGTCTCGAGTGGAAACGGGGTGAAAATATGGTCCCGGGTCGAAACATGGTGAAAATATGTCCCAGAGAGTCAGCAGCTATGTCCACTGATAGAAACATTGTGAAAATATGGTTAAATTCGAAGCAGAGTGAAAATCTATATCGAGGTAAAAGCGAGGTGAAAATGGAGTACCGGGCTGAAACGGAGTGAAAATATGTTCTCGGGTGAAGCGGTCGAGAAAATATTGACTCGTAATAGAAAATTGCGAAAATGATATCGAAAAGGCGGATGAATTTAAAATCACATGTGTTTTGGAGTGATTTTGAATCCACCTCTTTTGTTAAGGGAAATCCATCCCATAAATGAATGGATTTAAAATCTCTTCAATTGGTGAAACATCCAAACAACACCCATATATTTATAAATTTAAAATCCACTCCTCTAAATACCTCAATGCAAACAGCCCCTAAGACTATCCGCAGCAGCGGGTATCCAGGTAACTAACCTACTCGCCCATCGGCAGCACCCTCAAATAACACCCACTTTTTACCAACGACCACAGGGGTGTCGTTAGTGTCAAATTCTTTCTCTCGCTTTCTGCAGCGTCGCTCCACGTATACCCCGCCCATATTTTTCATTTCTGTTTTTATTTATTTCATATATATAATTATTAAATTTAATAATACAATAAATAATATAATTTTTTAAAAAATATATTTTTAATAATTTTTTTAATAATTTTTATTTCATATATATTTTAAAAGTATATTTTTTAATAGCATATATTTTTTTGAATTTGAAATCCATGTATTTTAATACAATAAAATAATATTATAATTTTTTAAAAATAACACCTGATATTATTCATCGCTCGAACTTAGTACATACATAATAAGCAAACATACGTAAATCGGAAGTTTCTTGAAAATCGGAAGAGAAAAGTGATTAAAGAAGAATAAAAAAGGTGTAAAAACTTGATTTTTTTGTGTCCCAATGACCTGAAACTTAGACTATTTATAGAGGCTCGAAAAATAAAAAATAGTGATGTAATTTTTTTTTTTTGCTTAATTATTGTGCAAAAACAAATTAAAAATGAGGGGAAAAAAACAAAAGCGGCCCGGCAGCGCGCGTGTCGTGCAGTGCGCCAGTGACCGGACACGTGGCGCGGGCAAGCGATCTAATTTTTTTTTTTTTTGTTTTTTTATTTAGCAGCCAGGGCCCGTGAGGGTGTTAAGTTCATAATGCACGGACCAAGTGCAGATCCGGTCCACGGTGTCAAAATTGACACTGATTGATCATCTAGCGTGAAATGATCATAACGACACTGGTGATCACTGCTGCGCCAAGCACCAAGTGTTCTCAAACAATAAAAATTAATAAATTAGCACTTATTCTCCCTGATTTCTCCTCAAAAAGAATGCATGGATCAACTTAAACCATCCTTACACTAGATACCACATTAAGAGCATCTACACCAATTCTCCTATAATTTTTCTTAAAATTTACTTCCAATCATCACTTTTTTTATTTTTGGGATCAACGATTTATGCATATTCTTTAGTAGATTCCCTGTTATTCACTCCAAACTTGAAAAATGAATATTTCAAATATCTCAATAGAAATCTAGAATAAAATTATATTCTAAAAAGTATAAGGAGCGGTACAAATTTGGGATGTGTGCAAATTTTTTTAAGGGCTTAAGTTATTTTAGGAGAGCTCAAAAAATATAATTTTATCAATTTTTTAATTTTTCGACTTTTAAGGGAGGCGTGCATGCTCCCCAAGATCATAGAGCATTTTTTTAAAATTTCCACAAGTTTGCTTAAAAAATTCACTCAAAACATTCACTTTTTTATTTTTGTGGTTTTATGTAAGTTATTTAGTAGATTCCATATGATTCACTCCAAGCTTGAAAAATGAATTTTTTAAATATCTGAACAGAAATTTAGAATAAAAAGAAACTTTAAATCATGTGTATCAATTTTTCGAGAATTTCTACGGTTCATTAATTATATGTTCATTAATTTCCAGTAATTTGTTTGTATGGCGATTTCAATGTCGAAATGGTGCGTTAATAAAGATGTAAAACCGTCACACTATGACGGCCGCCGAGGTCCACATGCAGGATACCTGGAGGAGTTAATCGCGGGATGTGCCTCGATTGATCGGGGGACTGAAGCTTTCCGGCATTTTAACCAACTTGATACAAGATTAAGCTCGCTACGAGGAGAGTCGAACCTGATGCATGAAAATCGTGAGTCTTTGTTATAGCACTCTAGTTCTTTCTGGAGTGGGCTAGCCTTGCGGGCATGGTACACATTAACAAATGTACTATTCCAAGATGGTTCAATATAAAAAATCCAAAAAAAAAATTACTCTAAATTTATTATATGCACCTATTTTAGTATGTGTGCCAAAATTCAGTGAATAAATTGCTACAAATGATCAAAACGGTAACAATGGGCTTATATAATTAGCATTAATGGTTTTTTTTATGAAAATAGTACAACAAATACATAAAATTTACCAAAACAAGGAAAAAATATTATAAAAGTATATAATTTGCATTTTTAATCATTAATGAACCGTAACATTTTTAGGATTGCATTAATTTGATTAAAATTGAAAATTTTAAGAAATTTAATCATAATCTTAATTCATCCCGCTTTAATGTTGTAGACAGTCAAAATTTATTAATTTATTTTAATTAAAATCGATTTATAATAATCGATGAAATTAATTAAATAAAAATCGATCACACGAGTCACACCTGACAATTAGAGTTCGATTCAAATTCTAATGAGAAACGAACACGTGTACAATAATTAGGGTTCTCAGGAATTAAGCCCCTGAAATTAATCAAAGTGGAAATTAGGGTTTATACATTAATTAACCCTAAATTTACACTCAAACGAAGGTTCCCGAGAAAATAGCCCCGAATTAAATGTCAATCGAAGCTAGGGATCGAAAATCCCTAATTTTATAACATTAAATTCGGCTATTTTGGCCTAAAATAGGAGTTCTGGAAGCTTCATGGCTCAAAATAAAGACGTTAGAAAGAACGGGGTTAAAACAAAGACTCCGAAAGGGTTGGGGCTAATATGAAAATACGTTTGACCTAAAGAAGGATCCGGAATCTTCATTTTTCTTCAAAATATGAGCCTCTTTTGCTTTGCTTGAAGGCAAAGTAATTTCCACAAAATCAAAGCAAAGTAATTTCCACAAAATTAACGGTCCAGATCTTGCCTCAAAATCAACGGTTAAGATCGTAATCCATGTGATCATGGATCAACCAATTAGAAGAAAGCCCGAAAGCCTATAAATACCCTATTCCCTAGTTAGAAAATTTCATCCTGAAACTCAACAAAAATACAACAAAAAACTCCTGAGATAATTTAGCATAAAAACAACTCTAAAATTACTGTTAAGAAACACGGAGTAAGCTGCTAAAACATCCTCTTCACAGTAACAAGCATATCCACACAAGATAGCATCTGAAGATCAAGAATAAACTACTAACCACCTGAACTCAATCTAGCTGTACGAATTAAAATCCAGCTCAGGATCACATAAAGGTCCAAGCACAAATTAAAATCCAGCTCAGGATCACATAACGGTCCAGGCACAAATCCAGCCTCATTCCAGGTGCCTAAATCAAGACTCCAAGTCCAAATCAAGTCCAAAATTACATCAAATCCAAGTCCAGCATCTCAAGCAGCCGGCAATCCGTTAGAGAGCAATAAACTAATAGTGAGATCTCAATCGTTTGATAAACTTTCTTTGTACCTAGATAGGTTTACCAAAGGGATTTTATTGTATTGATGCGTATACTCATAAATAATAAAAAATTCTAGTTGTTACAAATGTTTGTTAATTTTGACTATTGCAATTCAAAATTGACAATGTTTCAAGATGGATTAGTAAGATTAAGTCAATTATCTTACTAAAATTCTATAAAATATCAAAATATGTCGTTTAAACTTTAAATGCATACGGATGAAATAAAATATCTTGTAATTGTAATTCAATTATTACCAAATGGCAATTCATACAAATGTATTTGCTTTCTCGCGTTTTTTTTAAATAACGATCAAGAGTATGATTATATAGTATTGCAAATTACGAATACATATATTGAATATTACAAATAACTAATACATAAATTCCTAACTAAACACAGTTAGAGTAATTACTACAAAGAAAATAGAATATATTGTCAACAAGAATTGAATTCAAATCCTCTTTATAAAAACTTAGATCAGATATTACTAGACTATTGAGATATCGAACTTTCTTTTGTTTTGTTAGAGAAGCATGAACTTATATTAGGATATTCCATGAATAAAAACGGGTATTCGACTTTTCACATGTATATACGCTAGCTTGTACATATATAATTATTACTTGGCCCCCTTCTGAGAATATTCGTAGTAATCTTCGGTTCTGAAAAAACCTGCTCAAAACTTATTTATTTGGTCAATTTCAACCTTTCATGAAGAGATCATGCTTGTGAAGTAACAAAAAAAAGGAAGTGAAAACGCGGAAAAAATTCGATGATTGTAGGAGGTCAATGAGACAAAGTTGATAAATAAGAAAGATAGGGACGGGTTAGAATTTCAAAGAAGACTGCTATTTCCTCCACCTATCCTTCAATAATGCAACATAGCCATAATTGTTCCCAGTTAATTTAATTACAAAGAATCCTCGTAATTCGTATTAATTCTAGCGCTTGAAGGAGATAAATAGTGGGATGTAATTCGATTGACTAATGTAATAATAGTTGCCGTAAAAATACTTCCATCTGAGATTCTTCTTAGAAAGCGATCAAGCCTGCGTCGTAGAGGAAGGTAAAAAGCGTAACAATCTCACAGAACTTTTTTAATAGTTGGTATACCGAGGAAACTTCACGAGCAACTCACAATTCTATAATAGCACACTTTGTTGGGTTAAGCCATTTTCGGTCTTCAAGAAGGACGATCATCGAGAGCTCATCGAGACCAGGGGGGTCTCGATGGGGGTCTCGATGCACCAAAACAGGTCTCTCTGTTTAAAGCTATTCGAGACCTCATCGAGAGGCAGTTCGAGAGCCCATCGAGACCAGGGGGTCTCGATGGACGGACGAGAGTGCAGAATTTGAGGCGGTTTTGGACTCTTTTGTTACCTATTTGACTCAAGTTAGGCTAAAAAGTTTTCTATATATAGATGTTCTTTTAGCATATGTTTCTTTATCACCCAAAATTAACATACAAAACAGCTTACAGAGAATATTATTGAATAAATACGTCAATGATATTGTGAGGCTTTGTTATTGAAATCTTAAGTTATAAAGTATTCTTTCGATTGAGTATCCCTAACTTGATAGGTAATTGTAGCAATCTTCGATTTGGTTTTGAGTGGATTTGCGGCCAGCCAGGGCGTACCTTTCACGTTGAGGGGAACACGTATAAATTTGTGTGTGTCGTTTATTTTCCGCAATTCTTACGTCGTTATCGTTGTTTTCTTGGGATTTGGTGATTAGATTAGACCTATAATCGCAACCTCCGTTAATGCTTGGAAGCATAAAGAAAAGGTTTTGAAAGATGTTTAAATATGATATATTACAATGTGATACTTAATTTAAGAGGTAGGGTTTCTTTTCTTTTTAGCAGCGGGACTACTTAACCTCTGATACTAAGTGTCTTGTTTGGGTAGTTGTTGATTTTGTATTAGATAGTGAGACGAAGTTGAATTATAGTTCATGATATTTCGTTATTTGTGGATTAGTGCGAAAGTGGTGTATATGTCGGCGCAATCGTCGCAAAAATGACACGTGTTACCTGCGTTTATCATTGTTTTCGACCCGACGATGTATCGTAGAGCTTTTGAGAGATCAGTGTCATTGCAAAACATAGAGTTCAGTTTATATTGATCATGTTTGTGTGTCATTTACTTTAAGATTAATGGAGTTGTAATTCTTGGTGTGAGAATAAATTGATAGCTAACGTTAGTCTTACATTCATGAGTGGAAGTGATGTGTTCACAGATTCAGAAGATTTTAAACTTTTAAGTACGAAAATGGCTCTGAAAGTTGATCATTCATTCAGATAAGTCTATTTCTACAATTATTCTACTATTTAGTGAAGTCATTTCCACCGGTAGGAGGTCCTTTAGATGGACTAGGTATAGTTTGTATCAAAATGGTTAAAAACGGTATGTATCATATAATTGAAAGCATAAAACTTTGGCTTTTTATTATTACAATTTTTAATCGTGATAAGCCAATTAATTACGTGATGAAAAATTGTAAAAATTATATATTTTTGAAGTAAAAATAAAAGTAATTGATGGTCAGTTGAGCAACATGCTTGTGGCGTCATATAATATGAATTGGAGGTAGTATTGTTTATTTCATTCACTATTTAGGTTCTTGAGCAACGGAAATTTAGCAGCATAAGCATGTGATGCATAATATTAGGCCTATAAAAGAACTTTTGAGGAAACCTCGATTGACGAAAAGTTCTATTCGAGATTCGGTTCGGCGTAGTTCCTAGCCGAGCTTGAAGGCTTGAGCTTGGCGAACCACATAATTGTAATTTTTGAAATTTTTTTCATATTTTATCATTAAAATTCGAATTTTCGGTCGATGTAAGCCAGACTTCGAGCGGTTGAATCGAACCTCGAGCAGTTCGAATCGAGCGTCGAACCTTGAACTTTTGAATCAAATCAAACCTCGATTTTTCCTATTTGTTTGAGCCTCCGTAGAATGTCAGTATAAAGATCGCTTATACCGAGCCGAGCGAGCGATTGTTCGAGTTCGGTAGGGTTAAATACAGGCCTACTTGGGACTAAGTTTTTTACGGATTGGGGTAAATCTTGGAGTCTGAAAATTGTTAAATGTCGGAGTGCAAAAATATGATTAGACTATTATACCATTTTTTATATGAATATTAGAATGAATCTATATAACTAGGAAAGTTGTATATTATATATTTAAGTTCACTATTCAAATTTATTAACAACTTAAATAAAATAAATATTCAAATCTACCTATTTAAATTAATTAAAATTACACAATGGTATCTGAACTTTCGGGTATGCAATACTTCGGGTGTATAAAAGCTTTCTTGACCTACTTTGTGCCCTCTGCTTATTGATATGAAGCTTTAGTTATCTGTGAAAAATAAAATTTTAAAATACACCAAGTGAATAATTTGAAAAAAAAGATATCGCAAAAATGAATTTGACATGGTGTATACAGATTTTGGTTTTAAGAATGCAAAAATGAATAGGTTAATGTTTGGAGAATAAATTCAATCTCGTAAAAGGAATAAATTTTGGTCTTTGGAGAATAATCATTTAATATATATAAAAGTATGAATAAAGGTTGTGTTCTACCATTTTCCACGCTATTAATTACTAAATGGCCATGTCTAAAATCCCAAAAGTTAGGAGTTAATAGAAATTAATGCTACTCCGTCCATTTTGTTATTTGGCGTTTTTAAGTATATCGAGGGGTGGAACTTTGGTATCAATTATTCATAAACATATGTTCAAAAATTATAAGAAAATAATATTATGAAACTATTTTCAAAAGGCAGAATCTAATTATATAACTTTTATATTTATTAAAATAATAAGTAATTAGTAATTAGTATGAAGTTTATCGATATAGAAAATATCAAATAAAAAAGCGGAGGTAGTAATGTATTCGTAAATACTTTAAAACTTTGCGTATCATTAAGATTGCTCCGATTGGAAGAGATTATCCAACCACGTACATACGGTTTGAGAATGATACATCATATATATTGTACGTATATACTTTATAATTTCCGTGCATCCTCTTTTAATTCTTTGTTTATTTATACCAGGTATTTCTTAAAATTAATTTATGCATTGAATAACATAATTATTTTTGTTCAATTTTGCATGTATAACTTTTTTTTTTTATGATCAATTCTGAGAATATCTTGAATATTATATATTATTAATTTATTCTTTCTTTTAAATTCGTATGATTTTTAAATCGTATGTAGATTTAAATCTTTTAATAATTGTGGTGGTTAAATAATAATATATTTTATGTAGAACTATTGTTATTAATATTATTATTATAATATATGTTAGTTAAATAATCATATATTTTTTGTCGAGGAGTTATTATTATTATTATTACTATTTATTATGTAGAACTATTATTTATTATTATTATAATAGGTATTAGTTAAATAACCATATAATTTGAGTAGAATTATTATTATTATTATTATTATTATTATTGTTATTTAATTTCATGTAGATATGAATTTTATATATTAGGATCCACAAAAATTTAAATTATACTTTTTAAATCATACCAATTTAACCGACATAAAATCAAATGATTTGATGTCTGATATCGATGATCGATTAAGTCAATATATTTAGTCAAAGAAAATCAAATTGTTAAAGTAATATCTGTATCTATCATGGCCATCTGAGTTTATTATGGTATATCTACATGGATATCATATTTTATTGTAATTTTTTATATTATATTTAAAAGTTGTTGTAGTCAGTATCATGAAAAATAAAAATATGTAGAAAAATTCGAAAGAGTGTAAAAACAAATTTTAGAATGATTTCGAATTAAAACGTAAAAATAAATTATGAAATATTTGGTCGATTGCGTATATATAGGTAAATGTAAATCTACAGCTACTAATCCTTAAGATTTTAGTCAATGAAATATATTAAAGTTAAATTTAATGCAATAAATATTTTTTAGGCCGAAGCGTTTAGCGATTTTGAAATCATTTCATTTATTTTTGGATATAAAGAGGGAGAATTTGATTTTTTTTGTATGTGCTAATATCCATCGACTCTCTTATATTAGAGGAACACGTTGTTTAATATGAATAATGATTTAATTAACCATTCCTTTATTATGATCATTAAACCTTATACTTAACAAACATTTTGTACTTAATAGGATAATAATGGTTTTACTTAACCATACGTTAGAAGGTGAAATACTGAAATTGTTACCATTCAAAATGTTTTGAGTTAAGTATTATTACTAACCAGTGACGAAGCTTAGAAGAAATTAAGAGGGATAACGGCTTTCTTTGAATTTTAAAATTTTTAGAATTATCATTCAAATATAAATCATTTTAGAAAAAATATAGCAATTGACCCTCCTAAATAATAACAAAAAAATCCTTTAAATAACTTTAATACTTTTAACTCCTCCTTAATTTCAGTTCAAGTTCCAGTACTATTTCCAATATAATTCATTGCCAAATTCTCATATCCCTCGCGACAAATTTAGATTTTTTTTCAAAATCTTCATTCCAACTTCAACTAGAACCAGAATCCATACACTTGTTAGCAACGTGTGATATTCGATATATAGGAAGATATAGTTAAAAACACAACGGGTCCACAATTAGGTCCCTCTCATGTGTCATATCAATATACATTCTCATCTCACAACTCGTTTTTGTTTGGATCCTACTCAGCATCACATTTTATGCTAATCTCACCTTATCCCTCCATCCTATCAGAAGCAAGATGGTCTCTAATTATTTTATTCTAATTCTCTCGTATTATAGTGAAAAATAAAAAATTGAGTATATTATAAGAATATTGTTTTAAAAATTAATCATTGTAATTGAGATTTGAATGATTCAAATTCAAACTTAAAAAAATTAAATGGATAAAAACTTGAGACGAATCAAGTCCATTTCTAACACCCAAGCCAAATCCTCCCTATAAAAACCTTACGTCTCAAACATGTTTGAGCCTCGTTGCTCTGCTTTCTTTCCTTCACCTAACTAAGAACTCATAATCGATTCTCTTTTCTTTTTCTTCATCTCTTCACACTTTCTTTCCCTATTTAATTTCTTTGTATCTCCTCGTGTACTATGGATTCTTGCATTAACTCCTTCCGTGACTCTTTGTCTCCCTTTGACTCTATCATTTTCGGTATAAATATATTTATAATTATGATCATATGTTTGGAAATATTACCTAACTTTGCCAATAAAACGGAAGAAGTAGAGCTTATAAGAACATGTCTTGAATAATAAAATAGTTAACCCAAATTTGAAACTGATCATTGATCTATGTTTTTGGGACAGATTTGGATGACACCCTGTACTCTGGAGGACTAGGATTTGGCCAAGCTACTAAACGGAACATTGACGGTATGTAACATGAAATGTTCGGAAATGATCATATACCTTTTTTACTATCGCTTTTTATATAAGTTTATAAAATTGTATGTTATATGTTATAAATATATATCATATTTAATTATGATGTAATCACTCAATACATGATGTCCAATTATATGTATTACGCAATTAAGAATCACAAGCTTATAGTTTCATATTTGTGATAAGATCTCAATTTTTTTTTTAAAGTACAGATTTTTTGGTGGAGAAATGTGGATTTCCTGAATCCAAAGCTTCAGCTTTACGAATTGAACTTTTCAAGACCTATGGAAGCACCTTGGCTGGTCTACGAGTAAATTCAACATTTCCCTCTCATGTCTAACCTTTTATATGAGGAAATCATATTTAAAAGACTACATAATTAGTACTATTATGATTTATTGGAAATTTATTTTTATTTGTTTTGGTAAATGATTTATTGCAGGCACTAGGCTATGATGTTACCTCAGATGATTATCATGGGTCAGTATTTTGTAATTTCGATTTTTCTTTTTTAATTAAGAAACAAAAATTGATAAATCATTTTGACATTTTTCCTTTCTATATTCTACAACAGTTTCGTTCATGGAAAACTGCCGTACCACTTGATCAAACCAGACCCTCAACTTCGAAAGCTTTTGCAGAGCATCAAACAAAGAAAAATTGTAAGTTTTCTTCACAATCAATTTTAGGAACTCAAGAATTACATGTTTGATCAATCATTAAATTTATAGTTCCACGATATCTGGACCAACTCTCGATCATATCGTGATAAAATACTTTTTAATTCATTTTTATTGACGTTTAATAATATCACAGATATTTACGAATTCAGACAATGTTCATGCGACGAAGGTATTGAATCGTCTTGGAATAGCAGACTGTTTCGAACTAATCATATGTTTTGAGACGATGAATCCTAATCTGGACAAATCGACACGCCCCGACGAGTTCCCAGTGGTGTTGAAACCTTCATTGGAAGCCATGAAAATCGCCGTTGAGACTGCAGATGTTGATCCTCGCCGCACGGTATGCTCATGTTTTTAGCCAATTTACGATTTGTGCGACAGTTTATATTATACTTTTCTTAAAATCCAATAAACGTCTTATTAATGTTATAAATTGATTTAGAAATTACAGGTAAGACATTTGGCATACTCAATTTTTGAGTATTCCATATGTCAATAGTTTCCATTTTAGAAGATGAATTAAATTAACATGATTGGTATTGATTGACATGTTGTATTAAAAAATTATTTATATTCTATGGCAGTTGTTTTTCGATGATAACGTGAGAAATATCGCTGCTGGCAAAGCCGTGGGTCTTCGAACTGTTTTGGTGAGTTCACATACATGAGATCACGTGTTTAAAAGTAGGTCAATTTTATTTTTTTGTAATTGTTAAAATTGATAAACTTTGTTGTCTGATTTAATACACACAATTTTAATTTTGATAAAATTTTCATCTTAATAGTAAAATAGGTTGAAAAATTAATATTTTTCACAAAATATTATTGTAAATCATTGGGACTTTGGGATCATTTAACTAAGCCTTTTACTGATTTAGAATTAAGAAAGTATTTAATACTGTTTTTTCCAATTTTTATGTTGGTTAAAATTAGTCTTATGAATAATTGCAAGACCTACTAGTATAATTGAGGTTGATGTCATAAAAATAAAGAATGAATAATTGAGGTAAATTATCAGATTGTAACATAAAGGACAAGAACTACTATAAGTGAGGTTGATGTCATCACAAAAGACGATTAATAATTGAGGTTGCTGAATAGACTTTAAAGCTCTATGACATGTTTTATTCGTCGTCAATTAATCCGACAATGAAAGATTGGTTTTGACGATATTAACGTGGAGTAATAATAGTTGCATACATAAGCAATAATGATTTCTTGTCATAATCATCTTTCATCTATATTAATTATTATTGATCAATAAAATATCACAGGTTGGGAGAGCTATCAAAACAAAAGAAGCTGATTATGCAATTGAAGATGTGTCAAATTTAATGCAAGTAATTCCTGAAATATGGTACAATGAAAAGAATGATTCAAGACACACTAGAAATGAAATGGAATTAGATTCCATCCTTACCACCACTACCATTGTCGCTTAATCAATTATTCATATTCCATTTCCCTCAACTAACACATGATGTATATATATCCAATAAGGGGAGGTATTGTAATATGAACTGTATGTTGCCATAAAAAGGAGAAAGGCAACAGATGTATAGATAAACTACTGCTTTATGGAATATATATGTATGATATATCAATAATGTCCAGTGTATGTTGAGGGTCATTGTATTCTCTCCATCTTCAAGTGTGTATAACTTATTTTAGAGTGAATAAGAGTTTATGTCGAATTTTCGGGAGCCATGATTGATGGACTAGTTTCATCTTAAAATTAATACTGAGTAGACAATAACTGGAATATCTCAGGATCATCATAATAATGTCCTTTTATCATGTGAAATTCGATTTTTCAAAATATGAGGCGGTCTACTATAATGTCCTTTTATCATGTGAAATTCGATTTTTCAGTCATTGTGTCTGACAAAATCGGTTGGACGACTATAATGATACCGTATAAAAAATTGTAAATGCTACATCAAATATACTTATGTATAGTACCCAATGAAAATATCAAAAATATCCCTCCCAAACAACCTAAACAAAAAAATCACGTTCATTCTCCCATTTGTTTCTCACTGTAATCAACTTACTCCTTTAATTCTTTCTGTGATACTATTTAAAACTCTCAACAGATGTATCAATTTATCCTATCTTTAAGCTTCCTGTAAATTAATAGATCTAGATTTTTGAGTTATTTCAGATTTTAGTTACCCTAACCAGTTGCATGCCTCTCAATCATTATATACCATCCAACATTGTTCATGATATCATTTTTTTTCTTTGTCTATGACATCATTTCTGAAATGGGTTAAATTATAATTGTGTATAACTTGTTGAACTTTTAAATGAATTTTTTTCTATATGGGTTATGTTTTTAATTAATAATAATTTCACAATTAAATAAAAAATAAAAGTTGAATTTATAAATTGATATTTAGAAAACCAACTATCTAGGGTTCTTCAATCATTGCAGAGGTAGTAGCAATCCTAGATTGATGTTACAAATAAAAGACAATAAGAATATCAATGGTTGAATGGAGAAAATAACAAATGAAAAAAAGATGGGTTAAGGTCTTTACTGATGATGAAATTGAAATTGAAATGGAAATGGGATAACATGGAGATAGAGAGAGGCGGAAGGGGAGACTTCCGACAGTCAGAAGCAAAAACAAAAATGACAATGAAATTTGGCTTTGGCCTGATTTAAAGGGTATTTTGATAATTAAACTAGGTATTATATTTAAAGGAACTTTATATAGCCTTATCCATAAAAAATCAATGGATTCCACCTTTAAATAATACTAGTATCCGCCAAAAATCAATGGATTCCACCTTTAAATAATACTCTTAAATGCATTCGTGTGTTAGCGTGATAAAATTAATACTGGTAATATTATTTAATGTGTATATTCATTGATAGGACATTATATATAAATATATGACATACACTCTTTCAGAGATTTGAGGATCAATACTTCGTTTTGAAATTACGATAACGATTTTGAGTGAGTATTTAAGCCATCGTTATTGTAGTGGGATAGCAACGAAAGAGTTATTGAGAAGTTCAGCCAATACATAGCGTTTTTTGTAAGATAACGCTTTCAAACGCTATTGTAGTTATTTTTAAATGTTATATAAGCCAACAATCATACTACTTCTATAAGAAAGAAACAATCATTCTAAAATAAATTCTTATTAAAAAATATTTCTTTCTTGAGATTATTTTAATTTAAAATTATTTGATAGTTGTTGTAAATTAAATACAAAAGGAATCTATAAGGTAACTCATTACTTTCTTTTGGCATAAATATATCCTATATTATATTTTGGTATATTAAATTCAAAATTTCTTTAAGATAAAAATTATATCCAAGCTTCAATATAGTTATTATTGCTCTTTCAGAATCATTAGCATGAATCTTGATAATTACAAATATATTTTACATTTCAATTAAATCCAACTTTTTTGTATTTTGTATAAATCATATTCAATTTGTCATGCACATATTAATATTAGATGAATGTTTTGCTATTATAGTATGTCTTTTGCATTTCATTTTGATGGCTAGTAGATAGTCATAGTTAGAAAATAAGTAAAAAAATATTAAGGTAATAACAAATGTTTTCAAACTCACAGATTATTCTCTTTAATTGATATGATTACTTATTAATTATGAAAATAACGACATCCAAATCACGTACTACTAAAAAGAGAAAAGAAGTTCAACTCTCTTATATTTTTATATAGTAGTAAATTCATTCTTGAATTAAAGGTTCATATTTCTTTTAATTGGAGGTTCATATGATTTATTATTTTATATTAATATTGATCTTATTGGACAATTGATTCTATTAAATCTACTCATTTACTATTATAATGATATTATAATAATAAAACTTCAATATTGCATACATATCGATAATAATAACAATCTATAAAATATTTTATAGTAAGACTCAAATGTAATGTATAATTAGTGTTAATTAGAACACGAATATTATTATCGATTATCAACAAGAAGTTAAACCAAATTTAAAATTAATATATATCCCACATGTTCATGTCTGAGTCACTTTAATTTTTAAAGACAAGTTTGACTACTTATTATGTTATAAATTAATTAATATTATACAATTTATAACTTTAAAAACTAAAATGTTGAACAAATTTATTTATTTTTGGTATAATATATAAAAAGATAACATAGTTTAATTAAATTGATCTTACCAATTCATTTGATTAATTTATAATATAAGCAAAACAAATATTATTCCATTTTATAATTAATTAAATGAGAGAATGACATTCTTTTATAATTTCCAAGACTATATTGTTATTAGCTCTATTATAATAATCAAAGAAATATAACATCTATTAGTATGTATACAAAAGTAATCTTATAATCCATTAATTTTACTTTTATTAAATGTAAGAGAAAATACATTTAGTATCCTAATCAAACATCTACAAAAAAAGATCATTATTAATTTTATTATTATATAATATAATATAATTAATTAATATTCTTAAGGCATAAGTTACAACCATAAGGAGTTACGAAATTCTCATTATTCTACCTCTTAAGAGTTACATTTGATTAATTATGATGATATTTTAATAATTAAATCTAATATCTTTTATTATTTAACAATCATATTGATGGGCATAATAATAATAAATAAAAAAATCTATAATTTTGAATATGGTGAGAACTCAAAAGTCATCTATAATCTAAGAGAAAAAATATTATATCTTCAATTATTCAAGGTCCCTTTTATTCGTTGTGTTACCATAAGAAACAACATCTCTATTTTTATGTATGATACATTCATATAGCTTCATTAAATGTGACCGAAAAAATTAAATATGTATTATCCTAATTCCATATCTGCAAAATGTGATTATCAACATATTTGATAGATAGATAATGAATTATTCTTAAAATAAAAATAGCATGGTATCTGAAGATATAACTATTCAATTAAGGGGGTTCTTGTGTTAATATAAGAAAGTAAATATTTTTGTACCGTTTACGTAACAAAAATCAAATGAAATTTCTTATTCTCAATCTCTATTCATATGAAAATGTTAATAATGAATTTGAATAATTCACGACTAGCTATAATATCATTAATTATATTATAATGAAACAGAATGTATCTTATTAAGATACTTTCTTATATTCATGTACTCCCTCGGATTTTTATTTATCATACATCCTAAATTTTTTTTGTTTAAAAATATTTAATAAATTCTGGCATAGAAAGTTACAGTCACATATTTATCAGAGCTTTTTGACTAATTTTCATAAACCAACTAATGTTATATTTTTAAATGATTGTCGTTTACGTTTTAGTGTGACTTTTGACTACTTTATTTTTATTAATTTGTGTCTTAATTATTAGAGCGAAAAATTAAGCAGGAATAATTTATTAGTTGTGCGTTTAAAAATCTTATTAACAATAATAAATTAAGTGATAGAAGATGTCATGTTATCACTCAGATGCACAAATTAACGACATTGCTTACTATATATGAAGTATATATTATATATTTTGCTCCAATTAACTACGAATTATATTGTTTTAGCTATGAAGTTATATTATTTTGTCTTATCATCATATGTAGCAAGATCTTGTGAATGTTGAATTGTTCGTAACTTTGATAAATTAATTAAGCAATTTAACCGATAAAAAATATGCTGATTTTTTAATCCAGCTCCTAATGGATGCGTTTCCTTCTTCCTTTTTTCATTAAATTTTGGTAAATATAGAGTGGTACATGTATGGTCGATGCTATACTTAATAGTGAAAATACAAATGCATGTGCATGTGGCAAAAACTGAACGAAGAATGCTATAAACAAATAGTCAGGAAGAATAATGGAGAGCACTTCGATCATGATGAATTGATGATGATTTTGTTTTGTTTGGTGTTACTGGAATGACCAGCACTTCCTATTTATAGTATATCATAGAAACAAAAGTGGCCACATAATGAAGCCAATTACCAAAGCAGCTATAAGATTAAATGGATTAGCGAAAACGTATTATTAAGCATGCCAGTAATTTAATAAGAAGCCATTGGCGAAAGCAAAATGGTAGAAAAAGATTGTGCAATCAATAACTGTCCATTAACCAAAGAAATGTTAAGGATAGTGAGCCATTACTTCAACAATATAAATGCATGTTAACCTTTCATCTAACCATGTAAATAAAAATAAATATCATTCGCTGACTTTTATAAGGAATATATAGATCTTATATTCCATAGCTCTTTCATCTGCCAATTTGAACTCCAGTATAAATAGAACTCTTACTAGATAGCTCCAACATATTCCTTTATCAAACAATTATTAAAACTGCCAGTATGTTGGTATACCCACCCCCATACTAAAACTCAAGGCTCTAACAAATAACATATTAAATCCCAGTGATAAAGGCAGTTTAACACCCCTGTCTCAATAAAAGACTAAATCTCAGAAAAAATAATGTAATATCAAAATTCAAGAAAAATTCATTAAAAATAATCAAAAAGCCATGAAAGATCATCAAAGCGGTCAATATTTTTGCTCTGTTACTGCCCTAAAAATATCACTTATCTTTGGTGAAGTTGTTGTTGGAATACGCCAGCTTACTTTGAGGAGGGAGGATATGCCCGAAATCGATCATAATCCTTTCAAAAACAACAAATTGTGGATGAAAAAAGGTTTGGTAAGCCTCGGGTTAGCAATCTTAATGAAAATACTCAACCTGTTACTTCGTATAATAGTATTATAGATTTTTGGAATAAGGATGCTCAATTTGATGTGATGGAAATAGATACAATTACTTTTGAGGATGTTATGAATAGTTCTGCTAGTAACTCTAAATACTTCAGTTTATATGAGGGATCTTCAAAATCCTTGAAACGTAAAAGAGGAAACTTAGAGTTAAATTGTCCCTTACAATTAGAAGATCTTGGTTGCCCTAAACATAAAATTGAAGAACAGATTAAGGTTATAGTAGACAATAGGTCTTTCTGTTTCTATAGAGCAATGGATTCATGTTTTGATTTGATTGAACCTATTTCTCAAGAGAATGAAAATAGAAATTTGACAAAAGGATCAAAGCTTGATTCAAATTTCACTTTAGACAATAAAATATTCCCTGATGGAACAAAGCATTACGGAGAGTCCCAGGATGTTAGCAATTCATTCCTCATAAACTCTAGAACTAAGTCTCCCATTGTTAGCTACAAATCTATTAAGATCTTCAATCATACGCCTACTATTACTGATATCATGGATCATATGTGTTTTAGACAAATGAATTTGATTTTCGCTTTAGGCTCTATAGAGGGTGCACTTGATGGAAGTTTTCCCTTTGATCCATGATTAAAATGGAGTTCTAGGAAAAGGTAAATTTTCTTTTTTCAGTTGATTATCCTCAAAGAAGACGTTTTTGGAAGACTGCTCATTTTCTTTTACAAGTCATTAGTAAAAGTCATGTTACTTGGATACAATGACAATTAAGGAGGCTTTGGAAGATTGCCCCAATCAATTTCAAGAATATAGGTATTTCAAGGAGTTGTCATAAATTTGGTAATTTTTACTGTTTTTCTTATAATACTTCAAATATTATTTCATATTATAATCACTCTAGTATCTCTGATACGTATAATCTAAGAATACAAATTTTGATAGATCTTCTCCTTATTAGTATTTCTTTTAGGAATGACTGTTGATAGATTTCGTATCGGCGTTGCGAAAATATTCTTTCGGCGTTAAAGAGAGCCTTGAGCTTATGTACTCATAATCCAAACATACGTTAAAGCTACTTAATATCTTATATAATTCGATCAACGATGCGACATTGAAAAATTTCCACCAAATGTGATAATGAGAGAATCTTGAGTTTATAACTTCTTCGTGTCAAAATCAGCCTTTCATTTTATGTTGTCTACCGAGATTAAAGTAATGATACGTTTTAGCCTTGCTTATCTTGCTCGGTATGCAATGTAGTTTAAATATAAATTAATATTTGTTGTGTAATAATGTTTGGATTTTTAGATCATGGCTTCATCTTTTATAGAGGATTAACTACGACATCGAATATTGCGTCCTACTTCTTTTAGGTTTAAGTTTTTATATATTATCTGTTTGTGAAATTTCAGATTTTATTAGATATTATTATATATATAGATTTGTTTATAATATCATGATATTATTATATGCAATGAACTATAAAAAAAGCCCCACCGATAAAACGGGCCTTGTTAGTTTTTTTAAAGTCCTCAATATAATTCAACACAAATAATTGAAAGAGCAGTAAACAAGTTATAACAAATGTTTAGAAGCACTATCATACCAAACCACATCGAAGAACACATGTAGAATATTCATAGACAAACAATTAATATGACAATTGATGAGGTTTTAGGCCAAATTTCTAGAGGACCAAAGATTAAAGGAAGAATAGGAGGGTGGTTTCTTAAATGTACACATACATGTACATAATACACCCTTCACCACATCTTTTATATCTAGAAAAGTTACTGACTGATTCAGAATGTTCTATAAAGTTGGCTATAAGAGCAATAAACGAATATGTAGACAGATGACATGATGAGAAGAAAAAAAGATTTCCACTACCTACCCCCAAAAACACAAGGAGATAGTCAATAATTCTATATTTGCATCAACCTTTCAATTTTCTGCTCTTACTGCTAAAAGACCATCCTAATACAAAGTATTTCAACCCATACACAAGCGCTAATACCATGCAAAGCACCATCGCTTCGCAATTTTGTCATCTATGGCAAACTTTTCAGAAGTCCTCGACAAAAGCTCCTGGTGCAGCAGCACTTGTTAGTCTCACTGCAACTAGATTCCAGAGCTAAAACTGCAACCAGGGGGGATGCTTCATGGACAAAAAGGTGCATCTCATTACTGGAAACTAACACAGCCCTTTTTGAGGCTTTATCTTCAAAACTGCAGTTTCCAATCCTTAGGCTGCCATACGAGGGGATCAACTCAGCACGAACTCGATGTTACAATTCTCATTTCTTTTCAGGCTGCCAGGACTCATGCAAATTTTCACTTCCTGGTCAAGAAATAAGGCTTCAATTAAATTTACTGTCAAACTTTTATTCACATTTCATTACACATTCTTAAGTTATTTTTATCTATAGCCCAGATGGTAGTGAAAATTGCAACAATAATTTACATTCAAGAAAACACTACTTACCAGCTGGTTGTTTCTGCTCTGCTGGTTTCATCTGAACTGCGGCAGGAACAGTGTGGCCATATGAGAATCCACCAGACATAAGATGATGGTGGTTTCCTGAGGACTGTTCAGTGAACTGGGAAGCGTTTGGAATGCTATGCGACTGCAACCCAACACCTTTCATGTTACTAGCAGCAGTTGCAGCTGCTGCTGCAATTGCTTTTGCAGGATCCATGGTACCGACACTGCTAAGAGAGAGAGTTCCAGTAGAAGATGGTGCATAAGATCCTGGAGGTTGCTGTGGTGCATGCTGTTGGTCCAGACGCCTTCTCTGTAGGTAGTAACCAGTATTACCGGGAGCATTCGTATTTGGGGCATGGAGTGATTGGTTTTGCATATACGGACTTGAGAAGAACAGTTGTGCCTGCTGCATATTCTTTGCCAACTGCTGCTGCTGCTGCTGTTGCTGCTGCTGCTGCTGATGGGCATGCAGTTGCATCTGAGACTTGGTTCCACTGGCAGGAGTGGAAGCACCTTGAGGATTTCCAAGATTTGATGGAATATTCTTCCCACTGGTTGTTGATGGAGAAGACTTTTGATTAGGACCCGATGGCGAGCTTTTGCTTTGCTGTGTTGGCATTGAAGGTGCTGTACATGTCTTGTTGCTCGTAGCAGACGTAGTAGTGATTCTTGGGCTTCCACTAGCACCCTTTGAAATAGAAGAGTTGGTAGGTGAACCAACCACCATTGGAGGAGAAGAAGCCTGATTACTTCCCGGAGGTTTCCTGTGAGAACTTGTAGATGATTTCTGATTAGACCCAAAAGAAATTTGGGTCAGATTCTGTCCAGTTCTAGCAGGCTGCTGTGGCAAATTTTTTAGAGTTGCAGGGGTTGATGAAGAATACGATGATGGATTCTGAGAAGCAGATGTTCTGGGAGGATTTTTCCACTGAGGTGATTGAGATGGACTATTACTATTGTTATTATGCACAAGGTTTTGGGGAAATGAAACCACATTTGAAAACTTCGCTGCTGCTATGGAAGCAGAGGCCGCCAAGTGATCGCGATATGCATTCCCATTACTTGTGACTGGTGTCTTACTCCGAGCTGTGAACTGTTGTTGCTGTTGCTGCTGCTGCTGCTGCTGCTGCTGCTGCTGCTTGTGAAGTTGAATTAAATGTTGCTGTTGATGTTGTAATTGAACTTGCAACTGAGCATTTTGAACCCCAGAAGACACCATAGGATTGGGCATTGAAGAATTAGAACTCCGACCAGAAGCTGATGCCTGGTTTAAACCTCGAGCAGAGCTCTCAACTACATGGCTTCCTTGGATTGTTCCATCCAGTAATTCTGATCTCGAGAAAGCAATAGATTGCCCTGATGTTGTTGGAAGCTTACTAGCCAAACTCTTCCTTTCATCATCAGCACACTCAGAGGGGTCACTAGCTCCAGTCTTACAGTCCTCAGAAGCTCTTCCCTCCTTTTTAGGATGAGCAGCTTCTCCAGTAGTTGCTGCTGCCATCATCTTGAAGTTATGCCTGGATGCGTCAGTAAAATTCTGAAAAATAGCATGATTTTGGGCCATTGAAGATAGATCAAAACCAGGATTAGTTGCTCCATTTAGGGGACCAAATGACATGGCAAAAGTTTGAACGGGCAGTGACTCAGTTCCGGTCTTCATTCCTGGTTGTTGGGACTGATGCTTCCTGTCACCTTGATTGCTTGAAGCACTAGAGGTACCACCCATCGTAGATGGAGGAGATATCAGCGCAAAATTTGGTATGTGCATTGGCATTGCAAAATTCTGTCCATACATATTAATTGGAGCACGAGTTCCTCGGTTATCAGCTGTATCAGGACCATCTCCATCACCGATCTGACTATCAAGCTGACGAATTTGTGATACCTGAGGATGCTGGTTTGTTGATAATTGACTTTGTTGAGATGGCAGGTTTTTCGCAGCCAATTGTTGTAAATTCCCATTTTCATTGGCACCATTAACAGCATTGCCATGCGCCATCTGCTGCTGCTGACTTTGCAAATGCTTATGTGTAGTTGAAGAACTACTCAACAGTGCACTTGGATGATTTTGTAGTACCTGCTGGGATGGTGAAGGGGGTAGAGCTTGCTGCTGAAGCTGTGATGGATGGATCATCTGAGAAGAATAAGAAAATCCATTGAATAAAGGCAATGGTTGTGGATGTGGCCCTCTGTAATTTGGATTCCCCCCCACAGTTGGAATCGGGAAAGGATAACCATTGTTCTGCAAGATTGCTAAATACTGCGTTTCATTGCCTGCCATATTAGGATAATTATAGCTCATTGCTGGAACGGCTCCTGTTGGTAAGCTACCGACTGCAGAAGAATTGGCTGCATTAGATGAAGCGCCTGGTGTGATGGCAGGAGACTTGGCAGAACCAGGGCGAATTGCAGCAGCAGCCACTGCTGCTTGTTGCTGGTTTAAAGGAAAAATGAATGTGGGGCCCTGCAAGGGAGAAAAAAGAGAGATATCAATCTGCTGGCTATCAGAAAAGAACATCTCTATGATTTTGAAACTAATTTGTCCAGCTTTAGGGAAGAGGTGGAGGGATTCTACCTTAATAGTAGGACAGAGTTTGCGGGAGGGAAAACAGCGTACCAGAATATTATTAGGCGCTACAGGTGGCATAGCTTGCTGCAGCAGAATCTGTTGATTTCTTTGAGCAGAATCTGATGAATTAAGATGGTGAGAACCTTTGTCTTTCCCACCATGTCCAACGGGGACTGCAAGCCCTTGCCCCTTATGATCCTGGGCATGATTTACAACTCGAGCAGGCATATTCCCCTGCAGATCTGCAGAAGGCACAACACTAAGATTGCCAGCTTTCGACCCAAACAGTGATGCCGAGCTAGCTGCTGCAGCAGCAGACCAAAACGGGTTCATCTTCATGAACTGTTGGATATAATGAATATTGCGTGCAATGTAGCAATGGGTTTCACATCTTTTTGGTCGCGGTTGAGAGAACATTGGCTAGAGGAGACACATACAGTACAGTTAGAAAATATATTTCAAGTACATTAAATGAATTAGATGAATGAAGTGAAAAAATACCATTTGAATTGGTACCGGAGGAACTGCACCACCGTCCATGGATACAACTCCTTGCAAAGGTGCCATGTATCCCATTGGAGGAAGGCCACCAGGCCAGCTAGGCATAGACATAGGAATTGATAATGAACTTGATAGACCTAAAAAGGGCATCATGAGTTGAAATAAATTCAGCAACAAAGTAAAATTGATTTTTCTATAGAAATAAACAGAAGAACCAAACACAACTTACCAGGTTTTTCATCATTAGGTTCTAACTTGGCAGTAGACTTTGATACAGTTTCTTGTGGTTGCTTTTGGCCACCATGCTGCAGCAATTTGTTACCTGCAACACAAGCTTCACCTGGTCTTTCGAGATCAAGCTGCAGATTAATACTTGCGCTCTTATTCTCAACCGCCTTCTTTGCTTCAACAACTTCTGTATCAGCTCTGGCAATTTTACTCTCCCCTCCAATATTATTAACCATTTCGCCTTTTCCACTTCTCTCCGATTTCTCTGCTTCCTTGTCCATTAAACCAACTGTATTCGTCGCCTGCAACCACATTATGTCCCAAATTCATCATCAATCCAATATTCTACCAAAACACTAAAAAGATAAAAAGAATTATTTGAACAGGAGAGAAAAAACGAACGGCAGCACTCAATAAATTTGGCTTCTTATCTACCACTTCTAAATGGACCCCTTCCCTCTCTGGTGACATTCTTGACTGTGGTGGTGGAGCCTAAAAAAGAAGTGAATGGACCAAAAATTAGTCCTCCATCAACTAATTGAATAAACAAAACCAACCAAGTCTTATCCCACTAAGTGGGGTCAGCAACAAATAATTGAATAACCATAAATTATTTCACAATTAAAAAAGATGAAGAAGAAAATTATCACAAATTACTGAAGTCAAAGATATACCATCAGATCTATCTGGAACTTGTCTTCCCTGTATCTCTCCACCTCCACCGCATTTAAACTGCTGAAAATTTCACCAAAACAAATAAAAAGCTGTAAAAAACCTAACCAACCACAAAAAAACCCAAAAGATCAATAAGGAGTAATAAATTTGGAATTTCGAGATGCTCACCCTTTGCGGTCTGAATCGACACATGTCTCCATCACAGCTGCTGATGACGATGCAGAAGCATCCTCGCCGATGCTCTCGTCTGGTTTCAAAGTAGGAGAATCTTTCTTCATGGAACAACCTACCTCTTCCTTTTCTCTCAATATGTCTTTTCTATCTACACCTTCACCTACCAAGTGTTTCCTCTCCAAATCCAAATGCGTCGCCTCAGGCGCCAAACTGCCCAAATCATATGAAACAGCAGCAGATCCCGGGGTCGAATTTGAAGTAGAAACCTCAGGCTTCAACGTCTGATTCATCTCCACCTTCGAGGCTGAAAGGGGACTGCTCAGACCACTAGGACTCACCAAATTATCCGGCACTTGCCTCGGTCGCTTCCTTTTAGGTGCTGCACAACATAAAAACCACATAAAAAATCCAATCTTTAATAACACAAAATGGAGAAAAATCACATTACAATTTAATATCCATATAAAAGGTCTAGAAATGGAGAAAAATCACATTAGAATTGAATATCCACATAAAATGTCTAGAAAAACAATCTAGTTGAGCTCACCAACAGCTGAAAAAGTTGAATTCTGAGTCAAAATCGACACCGGTGGCCCGGTATTGGACCCTGGAACAGGAGAAGAAATCCTTGATTTGGAGTCATTGTTAGATCTATTATTAGCTTCTTTTGAATCACTTGATGAGATTTCTTTCTTTGATGATGATGGCCCTTGTGTTTGATTCATCAAACCATACAATACCTCAGCAATCTCAATCTCAAGTTCTTCAGGGTTCGATGAGCTCGATTTCGCCACAGATGAGCCCTTTGGAGGCCTTTGCTTAGGTCCATTACTTAGCTTCTGCACAAAAAACACAAATCAAGGTCAAATACAATAAAATATCATAATCATTTTAACAAAAATGGGGTTTTGAGTTCACTAACAAGCTTTTTTCGAGTTGAAGCATTCGATGAAGAAGGGGAGATTGGAGCTGCAGGGGACATAGATGAAGCAGTGACTACACTCTGCCTCGCCGGAGATGTCGAAACTGGCTGATGAATCGGTGGTTCTCCGCCACCACCGCCACCGCTATAACTTGTCATCCAATCATGCCCTCTCTTTGTAGCTGCTGCAAAACAAACCAAAAAAAATACCATCAAATCTTTAAACTCTAATCTTGCATCACAAACATCAAAAAAGAAAAAAGAAAAATCAGTTCTTTAGATTCATAATTTTATGTTTTTCAATCTCTTCAAATTCATTTTAATTGACATTTTTCGTTTTTAGTATCAAACTTTGAACCACGCTGTAGCTGCTGCAAAACAAACCAAATCTTTAAACTTTAATCTTGCATCACAAAACCCAAAAGATAAAAAAACAAGTCTTAGATTCATCATTTTATGCTTTCAATCTTGTAAATTCATTTTAATTGACGTTTTAGTTTTTCGTGTCAAACTTGGACATCAATGAGTACCTGAACGAGCTTTTCTTGGTACAGAAACACCAATCATTTCATCACCAGATTTCCACACAGGGGCAGTCCTAAAGCTTTTAATATTATTATTATTATTATTACTCGCCCCGACCGAGGCCGGAGGGAAGCTTTTCCGGTGTTGCAGCGGCGGCTGATTGGAAATTCCCCCAGCCGCCGCCCCAGCAGGAGACGACAACCTAATTCCACCACCACCACCACCAAAACCACTACTATTACTATGTAATAAAGTATGGTTATGGTGATTTTGATGAGTATCTTCATACTCTTCATCTTCATCATCATTTACACTTTCTTCAGAACTTTCATCAACTAAACCACCCTCTAAACTCCTATGATTATTATTAATATTATTATGATTATTTTGATTGTGATGAATCAAAAGCCTCTCAGTTCCTCTTCTCTTACTAGTATTCCTAGTAGCTCTCTCTCTCTCCCTATCTCTCTCCCGATCTCGATCTCTCTCCCTCAAATCTCTCTCTTTCTTCACTCTCTCCCTTAACCTTATTGATTCTTGAAGTTCCACACCACCATCTTCATCTGCACGAAAATTAAACAAAACCCATTAAAAATCTACACATAAAATGTCCAAAACCTATTAAAAATCCAATCTTTAATCAAAATAATAACAGATCTGATATATTTTGTGGGTTTTTATTAATTTTTATTACAATTAATTTAATTAACCTGTTGAGTCTCTTAAACTTGTACTACTTCTATGTCTTCTTCTAGATAAAGCTCCACCATTTGATGTTGTTACCATGCTTGCACCTCTTCTTGCCTCCCTATTTCTATCCATCTTGATAAATTTCACCTTTTCTTGATCTTCTTCTTATAAAACCCATACCAATTTGATGAAGACCATGATTTTATTAATATTTAGCCACAAATATGAAGCAGAATTCAAGATTAATGTTTATGTAAAGACTGAATAAATTGGATTAGAGTAGTGAATTACTACAATTTTTGAAGATATTAGAGAAATTATTATGAGGTATTTTAGAGATTTGATATCTATCTATCTATATAATAATATTCGCTTTCTATCCTGTGTGTGCAGCTGAGCGTGTTTTATATGTTGTTTTCCACACACTCACCACTTCGCGAATCAGGATATTACATTGCAGCTTTTTATATATATGATATTTCGTGTCATGACATTTATGTCTGAGTTTTTATTTTGAAATTATCTTCTAAAAAAAATGAATGTACCTTGGTTCGTTAAGACCACGACGCGTCTTTATTTTTTATTTTGAAATTATATTAAAAAATTAATGAATATACATATTATCGTTTTAACGAGTGTCACGTAAAAGTGTAACAGATAATCTTTTTTCTTCCCTTTGGCCCCCTCGTGGAAGGCTCAGATCCATCGCTTTTGATGCATGAATTGATCTAAGCCCTTGAGGGTGGAAGGAGATCGGACGGCTGACAATGAGGTAGCTGCCAGCGTGGCATGTGGATCAGCCCTTGATGTGTTCACACATCTAGAAGTGCCCTTTACACTATTATTAATTAACTCAGTTAACAAATGGAAGAAATTCAATTTTAGCTAAATAACATACTAGTCAATACTCATTGTGTCTTATGTACCACATCCATTGAACTTGAAGGTTATTTTAATCAATCTATCTATAAAAATAGATATATACCCCCATCATCAATTTATCTAGAATTTGTACTCAGTGATATATTACTTTAATGTTTTGTTAGTTTTTAGGATTGAATTGATATTTTTAATATTTTTTTTAATTTTGTATTCCGATAAAGATATAATATAGAATCTTTATCTTATCTTCGTTTGGGGTATCTTTCTGTATTATTATCTGGTGGCCTTTTTTAATATATATACCTATTTTTTACCTTAAAAGATTTATACTTAGTACTTCACAATCTTTTATTTATGTTGCTTATTCATAACTTAGTGATTTTAAGCTAAGTGTTATTCTTGATTATAAAGTTCAAATCCATGATCTCATTCAAAAATTTTTGAAGAATAAATACGTATAAATTTTTTCTCTTAGACATAAAAAAACTAACTATTATAAATAAATAAAAATTTATCATAACCAACCATCTTTTTTTCTTCAAATCGAAAAATAAAAATTTATTATGTGATACGGTGGTAAATTGTTCTTTCATTTTCCCACCCTTATATTATATTATTTTAGTAAATTAATATTTATATCAATTATATAAAAATTAATATACAAATGATTATTGAATACGAAATCGTATAGATTGAAGTGTGCCACGGATCACTAATTTAGATATAATATTGTTCACACTTCAAACTATTAATATTTTTTAGCTTAAGTGATTGAAGAAAGATGGACTTCAACAAATATGATCAAAATAAATTATTTTTTTAATATGTATTCGTCCAAATTTGTATCATATACAATATTTTATCATAAAAAGATTTTTCACTTATAGTTTGATAATTAACTATTTTAAATAGATAATTTGTGTTAATTATAATTATAAAATTTACTAATACTAATTACTAGAAATAAATTAGTGGATTTTTTAGAATATGAGAGTATTAAAAAACTAAGATTAAACGCAAATTAGGAAAATTGATTGCCAGAGATGATCTAGCAATAAGTCAAAATCTTTAACTGGCAAAAAATGTTAACTACAGCAGAGGTTAAAGTTGAGGTGGGCACCCTTTTCCATAGTGAACAGCTAAGCAGACAAATCCCATTTGGTTTCTTTAATTAGTGGGGCATAGATTTGAATAATTATTTCACCAGGTATGCGAGTGGCCTAGGACTTCTTGGTAATTTCAGCACATGCTCCATACCAAGGAATCTAGGTGACATCATAAAATAATGTTTCTTTTTTTAATTACTCCGTATAAACTACTTACTCTTTATTTAATATAAGTGATTATTTTATAGTTGATTGTTTAGAATAAAAAATAATTATTTACTTTATCAATACAACTTTTTATTTTGGAGTTTAAAAAATTTTCTAACATCATTATTTGATCTCATAATATTCTTATTTTCATTGGTTGATAATTTTCACTCTCCTAGGAAATAGTAAAATCAATTCTTCCTATAAGCACTGAATGAATTGACGTTTGGGATTAGTATCGAATTTGTATGAGTCTTTTTTATTCGATGTCCAAAAATATAAAATTGATATTATTGAATTTGTTTTTAAAAATATTTTTTATAATATTATTTTTTTATAGTACCATAATATCTGTAAAAAGTAATTGATGATTAAAGTTATTAATGCCGAAAAATAGAAAAGCCAAATTAATTTAAAATGGAGATAGTATTAGCTTAATAAAGTACTTTTAGGCTAAACGATTATTTATATTGATACGGAGGGAGTATAAATAACGTATTAAAATTATAATCTAACTGAGGGGGCTTGAACCCACAGATAGTCTCATCCTCTCTTTGACTGCAGCATCAATCATATTTGTTTGGATGTGACTCAAATTCCATGTTGAAATCCAACTAGTGGGGCATGAAATTTTATAGGTGGAAGCTTGAAACATGCAAAGCAGGATTGAAAAATCCCACAAGGTGGGTGCTTGAAACCTACAAAATACGGCCTTAAAATGTTACCTCGAGGATGGGAGACAGCTCTTGAATCCATATAAACCACCTCTAGAATCTCACATGTACTTCGAAATTGATAATATGGTTTGGCACATTCATGTGACATTTCTTTTCCACTTGTTTTTTTTATTTAAAATTTTAGCCAAAAATGTTATGTAAAATATTTATAGAAAACACTCCATTTACTACGTCCAAGAAAAGTGATTTATCTAGAAATTCAAGGTGTAAATAAATTTAACTATTTAGAGCTAAATTTCAACACTTCATTTGTCTTTAGACGATTACTAATCAATTTTTTTATTTCTGAAATCATATGCTATCAATAAAATGTGTGTCAATTATAACTTTATTTACTAGAATTGTGAGTTAGACTCATTAAAATGAGATTGAAAAATCTCAGTTATCTCAAATGGATTTGTGCACTTAAACGTGGGTTCAATGAATTCTGAAAAATTGATATCATATGGTTTTCTTTTATTATAAGCATCTTTCATAATTGTTAATGAATTTGATTTAATTGGATCTAGTTCGACAAAGTAATCCAGGTTGCAAGTCGTAAGTAGGCTAATTTTTAACTTTTGATTAACATATTGTCGTATCTTTTTAGTTGATTACCTATGCATTTAGATAACTTTTCGAGGGCATGATTTCTCACGCTTTCGATCTTTAAATGCTGGTCGCATCCCATATTTAACCCAAAAAAAATACATTTTTGACAGCAAAATACATACAAGCATCACATTTGAGGTGCGTGATGTGCACTTGTGTGATTAAGTGGAGGGCACATTAGTAATTTCATTTATTGGAGGAAAAATCAATCTATAAAAATAGTGCGACACATTGTATTGTTATGCGCTGCATACTGAAGTGAAAAACCCCAAAGAATTGACTACTATACGGCCCGAGCAAATCATTAACACCATGGGGCCGCACGAATCGATATCGAGTGCTAGTGTGGCGGAATCTGACTGTTAGTGGGTAAGGCTTTCATGGAGAAGAATCACAGTAGAAAGGTTTGTGAGGTGTCTGCGGTCGAGTTAGAGTAGTTGTAGATTTTGGGAGTGGATTGATGAGCACAAATCTGCGGCTTTTGTCCAGTCGATATTATGAGCGAGTTGGAGAGAAATTTGAGCAGAGTGTAGATTTTAGTTTTTCTTATTTGGTTTGTGTATCAATTGTAGTATTTTTAGTGTTTGGTTCGGGGACTTCAGATGATTTCACTTGTAATTGCGATTGTGGTAAATGCTGAACTTTATTAAATTAGCCATTGTAATATAATATTAGGTCTGTTTAATGGTATTTGCAGTTGTTACAATACTTGTTTTTTATGTTTAATGGTGTTTGCAGATTTTAGAACACTTATTTTTGGATTTGTATTAAGGAATATTTTGGGGCCAAGTTTATGTGTCCTAATGAATGATTTGTCCAATAAGATATTTCATTCACTTTTTCTTAACTAATGCCATGTGTTTCCGTTTCTTTGTCAAAAGGTAATACAGGCTGCGGTCCTGTCTTTTAATCCCTAGAAGCTATGGTCAGGAACTATCAAAAAGTGAGGCTGTGCAATCTTTGGTCAAATAGAGGTTAAACCTTGATAAAAAATAGTCTTAAAAAGGTAAGTTATGACATAAAGGACTAAAAAGAGAATATATTCCATGAAAAATGATGAACATAGATATAATATTCAATCCACTTCATGTGGTTCCCAAAAGGTAAGTAAACAACATCAAATGCCTCACCTACCGCAACACTAATTCATTAAAGTCCACAAAAGGTTAAAAAGCCCACATGGGTCACATTTCACAAAAAATGAGGTATATATGCCTCCGTCAGCCAGTCTACGTCCCCCAGGCGATTCTGCAGTATCTGTAACCTGCGGTAGATGAGTACCAGTGAAGATGATCCTCTTGTTTTCCGTTTCTTGGCCTTAGAAATGGTGCCGGAGGCTGGAATCAAATCCTCCGTCGTCGATTTCTTAGGACAAGTCCGTGCGTTATGACTACGCGAATTACCGATTACATATGCTACGGTGAATCGCGCTCCGCTGCCCAAACCTTGAAAACTCATCTCCGCCTTATTTCATCCAAAGACTATTGAAAACTTCCTCGGTAGTAGCCCGATGTCATTGAGGCGGTCCCAATATCTTCGAAAACCGTCACCGTCGAAATAACATCTTTCCCTCCCCGTTCGATAAAATCCTCGCGAAATTACATGTCTTAGATTTCTCCGTCCTATATCTTCGTTTTCTAATTACGCGTGATTGCCATAATCACGGAAGTCGTCTTCCCTTTCATGAAATTTTCGGTTCGTAGTCGTAGTTATTGTCATGGTCGGAGCCATGTCTTGCCGAACACCGTCGCGTTTATCCCCTGACCCCTGACTTAAATTGACACTACTGGCACTTACAACTCGTAACATCTTCCTCGACGGCTACGTCATTTCCCCACTAGTAAATCCCACCAGCTAACTTAAATGCATACTTTGAATTTGTGCGCCCAGCCCGACTCATGCGCCTACGACTTTGCATAGGATAACGCTCCCCAACAACAACATATTTGAGATCGATATTAGAGCCCCGTTTACGTTCAACACCCTAACTGGCAAGCTTTCTTCGTCAATAATTTCCTTGAAAGTAGCTTTGAGGCGTCGTCTAGATTACCATAAATCTGCCTAAAATCCGCAACTCTTGCTTGACCAATAGGGTGGGTGACATATAATCTTATTCCTAACCACTTAGTCCGTTTCAAGCATATAAATCCACATTTTTTACGTCTTGGTTGGACTAGAGTAATTTCAATTCAAAAGAAGTCATAATCTTCTTATAAAATAGGAAGCAGCTCGCAGCAAATTGCAATGCATGAATAGTACATTAACTGATCGTAATTAAATTCGGCCTTACGACGGTAATCGTACTTAACCCGCCCCGCTAATATACATCACGGTATTTGAAATACAAACCTCCGTTAATACTAATCTTTAGAGAGTAAAGAAATCATTTTCTCACCTTAGATGCATGGTGTTAGTATCGATGAAAAAAAAACCCCAAATTGAACATACACAAGAATAAAAGTACATTAAATTATGGAAATTGTACATTAACTTACCATAACCGATAGGAAATTGGAAGAGGGTTTCTTCTTCTCTCCAAAATTGATCGGGTTCTTCTATCTCGAAGAACTTCGTCGAGAATATTCTTAAATTTCCAGAACTGCCTTTTCTCCCCGAATTAATCGAGAATTTTGATTGAAAGGGTTTCGAAAGGTTTTTGGTGAAGGGTGTCGAAAGGTTTTGGCTTTGGTGATGAAGAGTTTAGATGAAAGTGATTAATTGAATTAGGAAATTAGATTTGTAAATTTATGTGTTAAATCCTCCAGCGCGTACGTAGGATTAAGGGTAGAATAGTCATTTAACTTTTCACCTTTTTTAATGTCAAAAATGTGTTTTTTGGGTTAAATATGGGGATAGGGACCAGGCCTGAAAAGATCGGAAAGTATAGGGACAGCACAGAAAAGATAAAAAGTTTAGGGGCAATTCTTGAAAAAGATCGAGAAAGTATAGGGCCATTAGAAAAAAATATGCATGAGTATAAGGCAAAAAGCAAATTAGCCTCGTAAGTACTATCCTTAGCTTTATTGTCTACATCATAAATTTCTATAAGGCGAATGTCCTTTGAATCATTTCGCGTTTCTTCAAAATCGCTTGTGTCATTTAGTTCGGCTTAGGTTGTTTAGTCATTAAAAGGATTCGCTGTAGAGGGAAAAATTAAGTCGTTATGTGAGCTTTTGAGATCAGCAATACACGACTACATTACACAATCTAAAGATGCGGGAGAATTTTAAGCGGATGGTACTAAAGATTACTAAATCTTAGTTCCTCTTTTTCAATAAACTACTTGTGATAGCTCCGGTTATTTCATAACTTTGTGCTATATTCTTACTGAAATCTTTGGTGGTGTGTGGCTATGGTGGGGGTGATGAAGGTGCGGGAGAATGGATATCGGTTGTTGAGTGGGTAGGGTTGAAGGTTTGGGATGGAGGTGGGATGGTTTGGGGAAGATAATAGTGAAGGAGCATTGATTTATACATATACATGATGAAAAGACAAAAATGCCCTCGAAAAAAATGTGAAAAAAGTGTAGAAAAATTCGATTTAGCGCAAAAGTCATAATGAAACTTTGTCATACATAAAGTTCTATCAGCTTGACTTTAAGTAGAATTAGGATGATCGAGATGAGAATTTTTAATAATAAGTGTGAGTAATCTTTGAAGTATCGTTAAGCCGCTACATGGTGTGAGCGAGTTAATCATGCGGTGAATAAGCAGTGTGTGATAGAAAACAACAATAGAAAATATGAAAGCCATAGGCGTGAATGCGAATTATTATTTAGTTGATATGATCTTAATTCTGACATATGCTCGATCTTTACTTGCTTGATCGCGGTTCGTAGGCTATATGCGGTAGGGATCGATTAAAGATTGTCGAGGGGATCGTTGTGAGAATCGATTGAGTGTCAGGTGACACCGGTGGACGGGATCAAGAAGAATTAATTAGGGAGGCGTTAGAATTTAACACCCTCAGTGGGTCACACAAGAAATAAATAAAAACAAAAAAGGACCGCTAGGGAAATTCGTAGCGTGTCGAGCTGCGGTAGGTCTGTTGGCGCGACACGTGGCGACCTATTTGGGCAGGATTCGTTTTTTTCCCCACTAAATTTTAAGAATTGTTTTTGCGCAATAATTAGCGAAAAAAAAAAAATTACACAGTATTTTTTTATTTTTAGAGCTCACATAAATAGAGCTTTGAGTTTGTCATCATTTGGACACCAAAAAATAAAGTTTTTGCACTTTTTTATTAACTAACTTTTAATGACTTTTACTGTGGGTTTTTAAAGCTTTATGGATCCTTGTAGCTATAGTTTTTTGCAAATTACAACTTCTGTACGTAGTAAATCTAATATGTGACCTCCAATCCAAATATCACAGCCTTGAGAAAATCCTACCAATAGCGAGGGGCCCTTGACGATTTTGGGTTCTACTGATATGCCACCAAATTTTGGCATCTTACCCGTATAATCATTCATATATGCCGTATGGTTATCCACATTCAAGAGCAATTTATGTTCATACCGAATGAAGCATCAGCGATTAGACGATTCACGAGACAAACCTGAAAACATTTTAAGTAGTGGATCTCTTTTGATATCCGTAATTTTAAATCGCAAATATCTCTTAGCGATGTTGATGGAATGCTGCCGTAGTTTTTTACCTCGGCCAATCGCCGGGCAAGAAATCAACTTACGATCACACTGGAGGCTGAGGAGAAAGCGTAGTGGTTGGTCCGATGGCCGATGCGCACATGCGAAGACAGAGCGTAGTGGTTGGTCGATAGCGGCCCATATCTGAGGTCTAGGGAGTTGCTTTTGAAGTCGAAGGTAAAGAGTTTACTTTGCTAGAAGAAGAATGGAGATTGGTTCGCAACTTGACTTTAGGTATTCGGCGAGGAGCAAATGCGTCGAGTAGTGGATCGAGAGGGAAAAGTGGTGATGATGATGAATTCTCGATTAAACTTATAAACTTTATGCGTCAGGAAGGTAGAGGCCTTGGCAGAAAGAAATCTAGGCTTAAATCTAGCAATCATCGACACCCAAAAGAAAAGCAAATGAAACTTCTTAATGAAGAGTTAACTAATTTAACCTCATTTCGTGAAAACGGCAATCGAGGCAGCTACTTCTTCTGGTATATTTGGGTATTATGCACGTGTTAGGAAATTTGGAGATATTGCGCGACTTTGAAGAACAAGAAAAATGATGTGCGGATGAACGACTTATCATATGTTCTTTGAAAGGTGTTGTTCCCAAGCAGTTGGCGTTGTGTGTTTTATTTTAAATGTTGTGTTTTATTTTGAGGTTATTGTGTTCTTACGAATAATTTGTGGGATGTGAAATGTGTTCACTTCAGCCCAATGTATCCGTTTGAATAAAGCGTGTTTTCGCCAATAGCGTAGGGATTATTAGTCATGTAGCCATGAAATTCCCGAATCTAATAATCAGTATAGATCAGTAGGCTGGAGCATGATGTGGTGGTCATTGCTCCGACATAGCGTGACTAGTCTACAAAATTCCAAATCTAATAATCAGCGTCCATAGCTCTGACGTGATGTATTAGTCATGCAAATTTCGACATGGCGTGATAGTCGTAACTCAAACTGTGTACAGTGGTAATGCTTAGGCTGCTTATGATACTGACTAGTCGCCAAGCTCAGGCATGGCGTGACTAGTCATAACTCATAATTACACATCTTTCAATATTTTTCTGCGTGATTCAATCTATTAGTGGAACTTGTTGAGATTCGACGATAAATTCATTATAAATAAGGTAGTACTAAATGAATTTGAATACCGCTCTTTAGTTGAATATTGATGGATGGCAAGGCATCTTTTTAGTCTCGAGTTACAACAGGTAAGGGCTTAAGAGGAAGAGCTATAACTTGGCCAGTGACAGAAATTCTTGAAGAGCTCCAGGCGAAACGATCGATCAAATAAGAGAAAATCTATAAGTAGGGATCATCATTTTCCCATGAGACTCATGGCATTATTTAAACTGATCATGCAAATTACACTCAAATCTTTGATTCGGATGAAGATTTCGAGATAGAGAAGGCTTCTATTGTTTCTCACGAATTGTAGAAGCTTTATCAAATAACGACAATAGGAATAATCTTTGGCGAGCAGTTTGTGCTGTCCGAAGTGTGCAGTACCATGTGCGTACTCGCGTATAGCGTCTCAGCGGATCTTTGTGATGAGTATGTGAAAATTGGAGAATCTCTATAGATTGAAATTTTTCGCAATTTTTGCAAAGGTGTAATTGCCTTGTTTGAAGATGAATACTAAGATGACCAAATGGACTTGAGACTGCTACAAGTTGGTCGGGAGGGAGTGGATTTCAGGGGAATGATTGGAAGTAGCCAATTTGCGTGCATTGGTGGAGAAATCACCTAAGGCTTGGCAAGGTGAGTTTCTGAAGTGGACCTGAGGCATGGCAGCCCGGTTATTCTCGATGCGGTGGCTTCGCATGATTTGTTGACCTTAGCGTACTTTTTTGGCTTGCACAGAGCGATCTGAGCAGCATTCAATATTTCTAGATAGGTCATGATTTTCACGACATTAGTGCAGTAGCTCAGGTGGCTTATTATGAATGAACTGACAGTATAATCTTTACATCATATCTTTGCCGGCCGGTATCTATCACAAATGCTTTGTCTTTGTCGATCGATTCAAATGCCCAGCAATAGCCTTGATTGTTTCTTACGGCAACCAAGAATCTGCAGGAAGGATGTGGAGCGGCGTTCGGGGTTAAGAGCAAACTAAAATTCATTGCCCGGCCAGTTCTTCAGTCTTTAGGTAAGATAATGAGACATCGTTATTTTTATAACATAATAATTGGAGGATGAGCAGGATGCATATTCACGGCTGGGGAAAATCTCGACTTAGAACCGTCCCAAACGATAAGTCGGCTAGAGTAACGATATCCCGAACACAAGTAGCACTGATTTCGAAATTACATATTGAGGGCTGAATCAGAATCGGATGTTCATAGTCGGCGTGATAGGGGTCGTATTCGGTTGAAGAAGGATCTTGTCAGAACCATATCACGGAATAAATTTGAGACTGATTAGATTAAAAAACCCTGAAGTTTACTATGTTTATTGTGTGTTTTATTATATGTTTCAATAATTTATGTATGTTTACTTATTATGTATGTACTCGAAGTTAGAGATGAATATTATTATGTGTTATTTTAAAAATTATAATATTATTTATTGTATTAAAATATTACATGGGTTTTCAAATTCAAAAAAAAAAAATATACTATTAAAAATATACTTTTAAAAGTATATATAAAATAAAAAATATATTAAAAAAATTGTGAAATATTTTAAAAATAATTAAAACTCATTAAAATTATTAAAATATATTTTTAAAAAATTATAATGTTATTTATTGTATTATTAATTTAATGATATATATATAAGAAATAATAAAGAAATGAAAATATAGTCTAAAGGTATATGTTGGAGTGATGTGGAGCGGAGAAAAGATTTGGCAGCACAGAATGACACACTGCTTTGTGGTATTGGTAAAAAGTGGTGTTGTTGAGGTCTTAGTGATATATGGAAAAAGTGTCCAAGCACGACCTTGCGGCCTGCGGATAGTATAAATAGAAAATCACTACTCTTTGTAATGTGCCCATGTCCACAACTGGTGGTCAAAATAAAAATTAGAATTAAGTTGACTTAATTTATGAGTTTGTTATGACAAATCATATGCTGAATCGTCTACTTACATATTTTTTTTTCCATAACTTATTTCATTTGATCATATTTTATATATATTTTTGAAATTGGTTCACTTTTATTATAGTTATCTTTTTAAATTTCGAAATTAAGCTATATAATGACTTATAGATAAAATGATTACTATAGTGTGAAATTCATCATTATTTAACAGGCTCCTTAATATTATATAGCTTGCAAGGGCGAGTATCATACCATATACTCAAGTTGATATATATATATATACATCACATCTAATAAAGTACAGGTAAGCAAACCAAGATTGAAACCATGATGTAGTCCCTTTATTGAGTGAGACTAGTGTTAACTAATTCTAAATCTTCTACTCAATTTGAATTGGCTTAATCATTATTTAAGATGCCACACGTTAAGTTATGTACAAATTTCACATATGTATTAATCAAATTTTACCCACGTGTTAAAAAAAATCAGTCAATTTAATACTTCCTCCATTTCATAAAAATTGTTTAGATTTTTTAATTTTTAAAAAATTTAAGAAATAATTAATTAAAGGAATTTATTTCCACAGTTATATACAAAAATTGATCAAATATTATAAAATATATGAAATAAAAAAATATAAAAGTAGACAATCTTTTAAGAATGAAGGAAGTATCATAAAAAAGTGATACTGATAATTTGATAAGATGAAATAATTGATCGAACAATTAAAGAGAAGTTGAAAAAATAACAATAAATTAATCCTGAAAAATGATACTCCGTATGAATCGGTGGATGCCCTTACATGGCAATGGAGAAGAAGAATAAATAAATAAAGGAGATCCAACATATCAGCAAAAAGGGCAATATGAGGCTTTGACTTAATCCTAACCGTAAATTATTATAATCAACGGTGATGATGAATAAGAGAATTCGGATTTTAGGGTAATAATAAAATCACAGCCACAACCACGAAAGTTCCATAAATGGTGGGTCCATAGGGTAGGTGTTTAGAGCTTTTCCTGAATTGGTGGGGTCCATAGGCAGGATTTGGGAGCTGCCGATTTAGAAGACCTAATTCCATGGAAAATGGTGGTGGACCGTTTATTTAATTTGTGACTTACCACTTAAGACTACTACCATAGGATATAATTTGAAGGGGCAATTATATGGAGTTCTATACCTAATCTCAAAGAGTCATTAAGTCAAACGTCCACAAGTTTTAATTGAAAATAGTAGTGTATTTAAGCGCTTCCAGATCCTCTCTCACAGATGCCTCGCTTTAGGTATCACATATTTCGTGTATTTGTCGTTATACATTGAGTGATTATTTAATTTCTTATCACATAATGTTGTAAAGCATGATGTTGAGCATGTAATATGAACCTGAAGGGGCATTGAAAGGGATAGAGGATCTGGAGCTATGTATTAAATATCGAATTAAATATTACGGAGTAGTTATAAACAAAATAATTTTAAGCGTAAGACACATACAACTCGATATGTATTGTATGTATATAAGTGTTAAATTAGTACTCAAGTAGTATGTATAGATAAATAGACATCATTTTTTTTTTGCAAAAAATGTTTAAATTTTGCTTAAGTCGAATAATAGTACTTTTAACAAGTGAATCGAATTGAATATAGTATGTATAAGATTATTGATTCTAATCGAACTCATTTTCAAAGTTAATGATGAATGTATTCGAATCAAAATCAAGTAATCAATTCATATATAAGATCCTGACAATCATATAAGAACGAGTCGATACAAACTCAACAACGTTTAATCCAATTTGTATGAGGATGTAAAACATAACTAATGAATGAATAATCTTAGCTCCCTTTAATATTTTTTTAATGGACATCATACATTTTAAATTTAATTTTAATGATATGTGTTTTATTGGTTAATAATATTTGAATATTATATATTTGGAAAATTCTGATTCGTTAAGTTTTTGTTAAATTAATGGTTTTATAATGATGAAATACAAATCATACGTAGTATCATTTTATGATATACAATATTTTCTTTTTCTTTTAGTACAAATATGTAACATTTCTTCAAAAAATTCATTAAGTGCACATTCTAATTAAATTTTAGCTAATACGAACTAATTTTGTTTAGCGAATTTTGGTAGACATTCTAATTAAGTGCATAGAATAATTTTGGTACATTTTTATTTTTATTGTTTTCAATTATACCATCTAAGAATGGTACATTTTAATAACGTGTACCATTTTTACATTGAAATTGGGTACGTATAGAGATTAATGAATATTAATGAAGCTTGGTATCATTAATGATATGTAGTTATAAATTATTAACGTAATGTATCCAACCAAATGGTTATAAAAAGAAAGCGATGTGTTTCTCATGTAGTAGTCATGGGATTTTTAGGATGGAGAATTTTTTTTAAAAGCGGTTTTTGGGGTTTTTTCCCGATTCGCAGCTACGATGAAAGCCGATAAATTATGCTCGGTTATTTAATAAACTCTACGGGCCCAAATATTTTGGCCGTCTGACTCGGGGATAAGTCTTTAAATTAATAATTAGTCATTTTTCGTTTCCTTAGCCGTTATTTACGCTTGATTAAGTATGCGGTATATTTTTTGTTTCTTTTTTATATATATATATATATCTCTTGAACAAGTTAAAAATTAAGTATGTTATATTTTACAAAGTTAGTTAGAAACTATTAAATAGAACATCGTATCGCCATGTTGGACATTCTAGCATTATAAACGGTATTCTAAAATATTAGCGGACGTCACAATCCAGCAGTCACTTACTAGTTGCATAAATAATAAATTAAAGAGACAAAAATATCTTAGTTCTTGAGAATAATGAAGGACAATTGATCACTGAGGCGTCACAGCGAGAGAAACAGTCACTCTGAGGTTTCTTAGAAGCTCGCTTTTAAAATATTGAGCTAAGGAAGAGGTTGGGTAGAAAAATCAGGTAGTTTTTACAATACTAACTAATCAGAATCAAAAAAGAAGGAAGGGAGAGAACTTTTGTCTTTCACTATTTCTCGAAAAGGAGGAAATAAATACCAAAAGTATGAATGACTTATTTAATATGAGATATTAAATCCCAATAAATATCTCTATTGAATAATTTGATTATCTGGCCAGTTCTACTTACATTTAAATGCTATTCGAATAGTATAAGTTCGGATGTATGTTCGGTGGGCAATTGACATATTAGGATCGACTTCGTATTGGCGTTTTAAGAGGGTGCCAGTAAAGCACTAGAGTCCTTTCATGTCGTATATTAATATAATGTTCGGTTAACATAAATTAATATATTACTCTTGTCAATCGGCTGAAAGTCATGCCTTAATAGTCAGCTATAATACGATTATAACTTCTCGGGTTAAAGTTAAACTGTATTGAAGTGATAGGGCAAAATTTCAATTATGGAATTCTACCCCATGGTTCGCAAATCGAGAAAGGAAAGGGAGCGGTTCTAGAATATTCTTCTTATAAGGATTCTAGAATCTTCTTCTAATGAAGGTTGAAGAGTTTTGCCGCTAACTTTCTTTAAATCATAAATGTAGGGCATTTGATGCTATATATAAAGAGACCATGATTTCATGAAATTAATTGCTCGTTCAACTTTTGGTTTTGAGAGCCCATTTCGGTAGTATAATTATGTAATCATCACGATATAAAGGATTTTTATCAGAGATCAGTTATATGTAAAAATTACTATTTGATATTTCATTTGACCCGATGGATATGATATATGTGATTAAATTAAATTAAATATAATTGAGTATTAAATCAACAATTCATAATTTTTGTCTAGTTAAATCGAGAAATATTTTTTGATTTCACAGTTTTTTGATTTTACGAATTACTTTCTATCACCAAAATAGTTAGAATCGATTAATTATCTTTAAAATATGATAATATAAGATTAATTGTTAATCTTTCATTTGTATTTTTTTTAATATTTCAATTAAAATAATTTTCTAGAATTTTGAGAATTTTTTAGAGCAAATTTTATATCAATTCCGATTTTGAATGGAGTAAATAGTCGATCATCCAAAAAGCCCAGACAAGAAGGTTACTGGGCAGAGTAAAAGCGAGCTATGACGTTAGCCTGAACATCAAATAAATCTAGCAGAACTACGTGAGTCGCTAGATAGATACATGACAAACACGTGTTAGACACGTGGGAATCTGATTAAAATAAAGAAGTATAATTTAATTAAATTTTTAATATCTATTAGGAATTGTAATAGAAATTATTAAATTCAAAATTAAGATTCTTTTAATTAAGAAACTTTGAATTATCGATAATTGAAGTTTAAAAAGGAAACATATTATCTTGAATTAAATGGTGTAAAATCAATAGATAGTATTTTTGAAAGCCACTGAAATTGTTTAATATTAAATGATAATATACATAAAATATGTTTTGAGTGATATGTTTGAATTAGATTCAAATATATGTTTTACACATATTTTTTTTTGAAAATACTAATTGTTTAATATTAAATCTTAATACACTTAAAATACGTTTTAAGTAATACATTTGAATTAGATTCAAATAAATATTTTACACTAATGCTATTGAATTGTTTCTTCATATTGATGAATATTTCAATGATATATATTTAGATATGTGTTGTACCTATATGTTGTTTGTCCTCTTTTATTGGGATACCGATTTAGGCAACTACGAATGTTTTCATCGGTATTTATAATCCAAACTGAAAGCTTGCTAAAGCTGACTTCTGGGGATTGTGATGTACTCGATTTCTATGTTCTCTAATTATTCATTGTGCTTCTTATAGCTTGAACAAGTTGTTCATAATTTATTTGCTCGTTTCATATTAGTCAAGCGAGACCCAGAAATAATTTTGTTGGTTTGAGTAAGCCGATAAAATGTAATTCCTTTTCATTGCTCTTCTAACACCGTTAGATAACTTTTTATCCCTGGTTGAATGCATTGTCAATATATAGTAGCTCAACTTGTTGAGCTCATTGATGAGGTCATTAGCAATTTGAGAAAGATTCGAGGCCGTCCACTTGATCGCTTTTATAAGAGAAACTTCGTACGAGAATCCGACTAAGAGGTGGTTGTGTTGTTCTCTACTATTATTAGAATGTCTCATAAATACTATTTTGTCTTTGGCAGGTAGCTCCCACTTTCATGCTTTATGCATACAAGAGTCTCATTTTCATTAATGAATTGAATATTTTTGAAGCATTCATTAAATCGTGTGTTAAATGACTTGTAGACCGGATGACCTAAAAGGATCCATGATTAATTGAAAATTGTCACGCTTAAAGAATCACCTTGGCTTGGATAAATTTTGTTTTATTAGTCAAGTATTGTAAATGGGCATTTCCGTTTAAATTTAATCATTTGTCTTAGTAGTTATTTATTCGTTGATAAACTTGTTATCTTAGATAAATATATGTTGATTTCAAATACGTTTTAATATTCAAGTATTTTCGGATCTCATAATCATCATCATTGTTGTTTATGATTGTGTCCTTAAAATGCATCACCTTTTGTTAGGGTTACCATTGTAATAGCAACGAGGATTCGGGGTTAAATGCTATTATTTGTCAACTATTTAACTTGGGTGAAAGATTATAAGATTTCGAACCTGATTATTATGGAATAGTTCCATATCAAATTCTTATGTGATGTTTTAGATGATAATTAGTTGAGTTATACTTGTTTGTCAGTGTGTGAGCTAGACTTAGTTGAATATGTATTACGAGCTTTAATAGGTAGAATACAGTTCGTAAATGTATGTATATCTCTTTATGATTTTTAAAAAGAGTATTAAATATTTATCTGAGAGTCGACTCTGATCACTCAAACTATTAGGATGTTGTTTACGCGACTTCTAAAATACAATAATAAATATAGACACTTATATTTTCCTAAATTATTGTACTAGTAATGAGAGTGTTTGTATTATCATAAATTTCGATTTATGATTCTAAGCAAATATGTTGCTTTTAACATTTAATTCTAAGCCAATGGAAGATTATGAGATTATGAATTTTAAGTGTTGTTCACATTTTAATCATATCATTCGAAACATATGATTCTAAAAATTCCATCTCTACGATCTTTTGATAACGTGATCACACTTGTATAATTCATATAGTGTTAAGAGATGAGATTTCAACTTACCTTACTTGAATTCTTATGAGCATACATACTATGAAAAATTCATGTTGGTCTAACTAACATAATGAAGATATTATTATCATTTGTGACATTTATGTAAGGATTAATAGACAATGAACCGAATTAATCTCAATGCATAAAAGGAAACATTCATGTTCAAAATATAAACGAAAAATACATTCCTAATCAAAGCAAGAAGCTAACTAGATAATAAATGTAATGAAACAATAGTCTAAAACAAAACGATAAAATACGGTCTACGGTGTAAATGCCATGTGCTCGGTGCCATCTGTGATCTTACTCGACTGACATTTCAAGAAAAGTGTCGGTATAGCGATTATTATTGTAATATTATACGTATGGGAAATAAAGTAACTTCGAAGGTCATAATATGGTATTGCCTCTGAAGCGGATGCATGATAGTATCGCGTCTCGATCGATTGAAAAGCTTCTTTCGGCGGCGACGCTTCGCCCCGACACGGCGTAGTTGAAGTAGCCATCCGCTTTGTTTCGCTTTTCACTAACTTACAACTAGGCATGACCAAAGTTGCGAGTTGGAAGTCTCGGGAGAAGCGCGTACCATAGATTTCTCGCATATTATCTCGTAGATGCAGTCGTCGTTAGTGGTATACGTATGCTCAATACTTGAGGATTGGTTGCTTGCAAGGATAGGTACATAAGAGTGTATCCATGGCTAGCTTTGGAGAGATAGGGATTCCCGAGGAACTACCGGGTAGTTTTATCGATCCTCGTAAATCTCACGAATGTGATTACTCCCCGGCTTTAGAAATGGCGGCCCGGAGGTTTGGAGCATGTCTTGACATCCTCTTCCCGGCCTATGCATAAAGGAGAGAATCTTAACTTCGGCATAGGCCAAATCCACTCTTATATCGTGATACTTAACCTTGATGTGATACGACATTGAAGAAGGCAGCGTAAAGCTCTTGACTTCCATTTGCACCGGCCAAATCTTGATAAATAAAAAGCGTCTTTGTCACAAGCCGGGATACGAGTCCTTTGCAGAGACTTCACGGTCATTAGAAGTAACACATACTCAGTTCGCTCGTTGGTTAGAACTTTCCTCAAAAACCTCGACCATATGTGAAAATTATGGTTGTCCAGCATACATCTCTTGTCGGATAAAAAGCACTGGGAATGAGGACCATGCGAACTCACGGTAGAAAATACATAAAAGAACAACTTAATTTATATGTCATAAAATATTCTATAATCGGATAATAGAATAACTATACCAGTGTTTACAATCCCGCTAAACATACGAAGTATACCAAGAACTTACCTGACCTAAAGCATGGCGGCCTTGTTCATTCCCGAACCATGTAGCGAAGCAAACTATCATGTGTTATCCCACTATCATAATCAGGATTACCAAAAAGTTCAACTTAGACTCTATGGCAATCTCTGCGTATCAACGTGTCCCGTCGTACATTGGAAGTCACCGTAAAAGCGAGACCCAAGCGAGCGTAAATTCAGGGAATAGAAAAATGTAAGCTTGAGTTCTTGAGCGAAAGCTTAGATATTCAATGGCGGAATGACATCCCCGAGATCGACATGTCCCACACCATACTAGCGAGGTCGCGCACACAGTGATCGATTCGACTTTACATTTTGGTATGACATTAACTGCTTATTTATTGGGTGGAATTTATTATATTTTATTAACTCTTACGACCATGTCAAGTGTATCGATCAAACAAGCTAAAAGAATACACCCATGAGTCTTAAGAAAAATATAATACTTTATTGGAAGTTGTGAGATAACTATTAGTAGAAACTATTTCTTCAATTTTAGTTCCATAAATATTTTCTGTTGACTATCTTTAAGGTGAATTAATAGCTTATAATTAATTATAACTTAATTACAATTAATTATCTCAAGTATTAATGCATTTCTTTCAAATACAAGACTAAAATGCCTTAAGTAAAATAATATTTAAGGTCATATTATTTATATAATATAATAATATATCACAAAGGTCCCGAAGGCATCCATTAGTATATATCATATTATATTATGTATGATAAAAATCGACATTATATCTGATCCTACATGGGATGGATGAAGCAATAAGGTGTACACACACATTGCATGTCAAGAATATCCATCAAATGAAATAAACTATTTAATTTGTCTAAGTGTAAAGTCACTAGTAATTTAATTCTAGTGTTTATTTAATATCTAATATTAAATGTATCTAGCATCTTCTAAGATACTCGTTTTACACTTATGATGATTAACCCTCAAATTACGTCATAATACGAAACTCTATTTATCTAATAATTTTAAGTCACGATCCTAATTAAATCGAATTCAAATACCATAATTAAATCTAATCGGAATTAGAGTTTAATTGGCCTAAGTCCACTAGCTTTAATTGATTCTAAGAAACAATTAATATTCAATCTAATCGAATTAGAGCTAATTTTAACGTGATTAAATTAATTCTCATAAAGGGGTAAATTAATTGATTGATTGATTTAGATAAATCAATTTTTGTTAAACTCAGTAATTGAGTTTTGGATCGGCAAAGCTTCAATTGATCCATTAATAAATCAACGGACCAAAACATGAAGCCCAAAGCAAATGCGGCCCGACAAAGGGATCACTTGACTGACATGCGGTGCGCCCGTTGGACCCGGTACACGAGCGTGCTGACCCAGCGGAAGAATCCCAGGCCGTGCGCCCAGCACGAGTCTACGCGTTATCTTCGGCGTGGCACCGGCGTGGCATGACGTGGATATTTCCGCGTGGCGATCCGTATGGGTAGTTAGTAAGTAGATGTGTGATAATAATTTGCCCGTGTGGCAGACAAATTAATAAATCCATTTGCCACGTGTCGAGACAATCGGGACGAGCCAGAGATCGAGATTAAGTCGAGTGAGCAGGTTTGACCACAGGATTTCGTTTGACTTCAGTCCTTTCGGATGACTTTTGACTTCGATGATGTCCTTTGCTAACGTGAGCCCTAGAGTGACGTCGTCAACAAACTAAAGGCTAATAATGGCCCAGGTCGATTCGTTCGCACCTGTGATACAATTTTGGAAGAGAGAATGGATAATTTTACTCGTTTGAACAATAAGCGGAGCAAAATTAATTAAGAAAAATCAAAAATTCTTCAAAATCAAAATATTATTTGAAAAATTTTCACATTAAAACATTCGAAAATAATTAATTTTTTAATTATATTTAATTATTTATTAACATAATTCATTAACAAAATTAAAAAGCATCATAAAATCAAATTAAACATGCAAATAGTTTAAAATTGCTTAAAAGCGTTTTCATGCTTGTTTACATAATTATAATCACCTAACTGAGCTCACGAGGAGTCCTTTGTTGGTGTTACAACGTATAATCAAGTTCTAAACTTAAACGGATACAAAATCACAGAATGCTCACGGATTGTACAAAAACAATAAAAGCGAGAATTGATTCACAATTGTGTACCTTATTTTAAAATTATATCAGTAGGCGTGAGTGAATTGCTCGCATTACCCAAGCAGTATCTATAAGATTGTCCGTACGACAAATTAGCTGCTATCACCATTTTGGTTTTGAAAACCAAAAGGCGCAATCTCTCCTTACTCGCCTCCCACTGCTTTGGTCGACTAGGGTAGAAGAAAATCTTGACTTTTCACTTAGAGGCCTTCTTTACTCGGTTGTCTTTAATAGTTACAGTAAAGCCCAGAGGTGAAGGGTTTTGATCGATCATTGGTGTAGATTATTCTTAGAGACAATCTACTTTGGTTGTTAGAACTTATTTAATTTTATTCCGTAGCTACAGGTGTAAGGTACCAAGCATGTCTATTAAATTACTTGTTTTTATAATCGTAGAGTAGCGGTAATCGGTTAGATAATTGTTATTTTAATCAAATGCAAAGCAAACCATGAGCAAGAAATGCATCTCAAGTAAAACTTTATATGGCATCAAAATCCCACTACTTTTATGCCCTCAAAGAGAAGTGGTGAAAACTCTTCCATTTCCTCTCACTGTTTTAGTCGAACATGTGGCGATTTCCAACTATTAGAATTTCGTCCCGATGTTCTTACGATTCTATTTTAAAACCCGCGAAAGAGTATAATTAAATTATTACTTTTCGATTTAGATTTATATATGTGTGTGGCCTCTTAGGCTCGATTGACAAAAACCATATACTAATAAATGTTAACGAGCGCGTTATTTGATAGTATCTTGATTGTGGCGGACCTGAAGTAAGTAAAATCATGTCACTGGGAGTCACGTCGAGTATGTCGTAATCTGAACATTATCATATAATCGAACGTATATATACGAACTTAAAATTAAATGAGTTAATCGGTTGTACAATCGAATTGTTCAACGGACATTATTTCAAATATCTTATATTTCCAACACGCTTAGTCATTCATTTCCTTTTTTTATACCTTTTTGGCTCTTTTTCTTTTCAATTATCCATTTACAGTAGAAAGCTTGTAGAATTAATGCTTGATTATTTAATAAACTCTCTAAGATAATATTTTTGATGCGTCGACTCGAAATAGGGTCTTAAATTAATAATTAGGTAGCTTTTTGGTTTATTTTTTCATTATTTCTACTTGTAGCGGTGATATGCATTTGTGAACATAGATAAATTATCAATTATTCATTTTTTTTAGCGGTATTTAAGGATTTTTTTTGATTATCAGCTTCTGATAGACACTTTCGATAAATTAATACTCGGTTATTTAATAAACTCTCAAAGATAATATTTTGGCCCGTGCCCGGCTACCGAGGATAGTGCTAAATTAAATAATTAATAATTCGTGCTTTTTTCGTTCGTTTTTCATTATTTACATCTTGCGGTCGTTATTCGTTATATATATATAAGCGGGCCTAAATAATGCCGGTAGAATGCGTAACGAGGGCAGTTTTGTCTTGAAATTGGAAAACGAGGAGTTGTCGAGTAAGTGTTTTATCTCTTAACAAAGGGGCTTTTGAAGCACGTCTAATTAGGCGAGGCAGTACTGCAATAGTTACGGTTTGTGGAAGAAGAATAGAGCGGATAGGCGAAAGCGAGAGAGGGATGGTATCTTTGCGGTAGAAACACGATAAATTAATATTTGGGGCATTGAGTTAAAATTGCATGTCATTATATTTTACAAAGTTAGTTCGACCAACTATTGAATAGAACATCATGTCGCGAAATCATTTTTTTCCCTTTTACGGTTTTAGGGGGGTTTTACGATTATCGAGCTACAGTAGAAAGTCGATAAATTAATACTCGATGATTTAATAAACTCTCTAAAGATAATTGTTAAGGCAAAAATGGCAGTGATTTACCAAACAAGCGAAGTCATACGATTCTTTTATGCATTGTGACGAGCGACATGAGAGAGGCTAAGTGCTTTCTTGACTTCAGCTGCGTCTCGGCGTATGCAAAACCCAACCGGGGCCTTGGAAGGTCTAGATCGCAAGTTAGAAACAGCGGGGAGGCCAGGAGTGCGTCCGCACAAGGGAAACAAACACGACAACGATATGTGAACAGGCGTCGGGTAGGCTGTGGATAATAACATTGCGATGATGTTACTCTTAAGCCGGTGAGGTGACGATGGAAATTGGCCTATGAATACTTGGTACTCGGGTGTTGAAATATGTCGAGTCTACCGATGGTGATTTGAATGTCATCCGACGGTATGTAAATGTGTCATTGGTGGTTGTAGTATTGGGTGATGTAAGGACGTGCATTTTAGAAGGAAGGCGCTGCTTTGGTGAAAGTGGTGGAAATAATATTTGGTAAACTTTAATGTATAAATAAATATTAAAAGCCTTTAATTAACTTTTTTTTGAATTCAATACGCTTTTTAGTGGAGGTAGAAGTCATATATAAAGGAATGGTAGAGATGAGCTTCCAATTATCATATGTGGGATGTGTATCTTATAATAGGCGTCCCAAATGAGAAAATTAGTATTTTCCATTGTGGGGATATTTAGGTTTAGGCTAACGTCGTATCATGACTTTTTCTATTTCATTTCTGGCCCAAACCCAACTTTGTATATAAGCTTGTTTCGGATGTATGACATTATCATCATTGATATCACAAAGCTATATAGTCGAATACAAATCATTGAGCAATTCACACTGGGGCATGTTGAATGTCTCATGCGTGTGTGATCGTGAGTGTGTAACAATAATATTTTTGGCGAATCCGGACTCTAGAATAATGTCTTCAAATTAATAATTCGTGGTTTCGTTCTTTTTCGTTATTTTTTCACTACGCGTGCGTATGCGTACATCCTTTTTTCGTTTCTTTTCGTATATATATATATATATATATATTGTTTTCTTGATTATATTTGTAGTAGAAAGCTAGGATAAAAATAATACTGGTCGTTAACGAGTTATATATATATATATATATATATATATATATATAACTTCAATGACTCCGACTCTTCTTTATCGGTTACTCAATAAGAAACTATAATATATATAGTTTCGTTGAGTTCCAACTGAATAAAATAATACTCAGTGCGTTGAGTTAAAATTGCATGTATCGCCCGTCGTTTTTTCATTTTTACGGTTTAGGAGCTTTTTGTGTGCAATTATCAACTTCTGTTAGAATACGGATAAATTTATTCGGGGCATTGAGTTAAAATTACATGCCAGTATATTTTAAAGAATTATTAAATACATTATTGAGTAAACGATATATAGCCGAAGACAATATTTTTGCGGGCGTCGACTTCGGGGAATAAGTCTTTAAATTAATAATTAAGTGTTTTTTTCGTTTAACTTTTTTTCATTATTTACTTGAGTCATATGCAACTGTCCTTCATTTTACAAGTTAGTTCGACCATTATTGAATAGAGCATTAAATCTAGCCCACGTCATTTTTTCGCACTACGGTTTTTTTGGGGGGAGGGTTTCCCGATTATACATTCTGATAAGCTAGATAGAATTATCTTTCGTTATTTAATAAACACTCTAAGATAAGTATTTTTTTAGTCGACTCTAGAATAATGTACAATTAATAATTCTTGTTTTTTGAATTCCTTTTCATTGTTCTACTTGCAGTGTATGCGGCGGTGTTTTTTTTTAGGATTCCTTTTCATATATACATATATATACTTCTATTTTTTTTTACAATTATCAAGCTATGATAAAAGCCCAGATAAATTAATATCTTGGGAATTAAGTTAAAATTATATTATATTTTATGAGTAATCGACCAGCTACTTGAATATAAAAATCGTCTCGAAACAGCTCACTAGTGTAGTATATAGAAAAGAAAACTTTTTGAGACTGACATGAGTTAATTTTATTTAGTTCATGAAGCCTTTATTAATACGAGAACCTTTATGCTGTGGATAAACGGCTGATCTTTTTTATTGTCTAAGAACCCCCAACCCCACTAGCGCAATTTTTTGTCTGATATAGTGAAATAGTATATTGTCAACAAATATAATCATATTAGGTAAAATAGTTATTTTATCATAATATTAAAATATCTGATTCAGAATAACATTTCTTCATGCATCATCCGTCATGGCCCCCACCCCCAACTCACACCTCACAGCAGGTACATGGCAGCAATTACTCCATTTAAAAGATTAGCGTTATTTCAGAACCCCATTTCGATTTTTAATTTGGATCTCAGATAATTAAACTTTTAATTTTTCTACAAGCATTATCTGACGAAAGCACCTGGATTGAGAAAGCAACATTTTCACCTTTTTCCAATTTAAAAAGTTAATCATCACAATTCAAAAGTGGACAATCATTTTGGGACAATTGGAGAAACAAATTTATACGTTCAATCAATTTAATAATGGCGAGTACTAATAATTTAAGTATACATAAACCTACTTAAATTACTAATTAAACACTGGACAATCATTTTGGGACAATGGAATGGAAATATTAAATTACAACAATGCATACTAATTTACATTAAAGTTTAATAAGTAGACGTAATAGCAATTAGGCTTACAGTTTTTCCAGCTCTATTAGACCCGGGTCGGGCCTTGCATTTGGGTTATGTGGTTTGGGGTTTTGGAAATTAGGAGAGGGAGAGGGAGGGTTTATAACCAACTGGAAAGTCGTGATAATGGCAGGTAATAGGAATGAAAGTATAGTAATCAAGGGACTTCAAATTAGAGATGTAGAATGTACACGAGTGCGAAGATTGGGGGGTCGTGGAGAGGAGTGGAGTGTGTTAAAGAAATCGATTAGGTGTTATTTTAATTTTATATTTTAGTTTTAAATATTTTTTAATGTTAAAGGAGTAAAATAATCGTTTCTTATAATATAGTTATTTGATATATATTTTTAGGGATAATATAGTCGATTAAATTTATATTATAGTGAAAATTAGGTTTAGGAGGTCAGGGTAGAGAAATGAAAAAATTCTGATGTTGCGCTAATAGTACAATGAAATGCCGAACAATAAAATAAAATAATTCAGGGACTATATATAAAATTAGTTAATAGTCAAGAGGTCTCGGCCAAAAAAACAAAAAAGAACTACGGAGTATATAAAATTGAAATATGACTGATCATGCTAATTTAATATTCTAAAGGTTGACCTTGTTTCCTTGATGTGTTATTCGAAGAATATGAAATGAGACGAAACTATGACACGTGTATCATTTTGGATTACTTATGCCTACGTGGCAACCTTTCAAATCTTTTGTGCATCAATTTTTACCGTCACTTACCCCACCTATCAAAAGAAAAGAAAAGAAGTAAATGTAGATAGTTGAAAATCTTTGTATATTACGGGTATTTATTAAACTATCTAAAATAAGTTTTTCTTTTTTCATTTTGAAACTTTAAGATTACTTTGTAATATTATACAAAATCATATTTCAATTTTTATTCAGTGTAACAATCAAAGTAATCATTACTAAATACAATAACCCCTTAAATGTATAAATATGAGTCTGACCAAGAATTGATCTGAAAATTTTAGAGATTTTTTTTTTTCGTTTTTTCCGACTGTTTTATCTTGATGTATCCTATTATGTTGTATTATTGAACATCTGATACAGATGTTTTTAAGCTTTAATTCTATTTTATCAATATCAAATTATTTGATGTGTTTAATCAATTCATTCAAAATAATCAATTTTGATAGGATATTAAATAAATTTATTTAAATTCGACATCCTTATTTAATATCTACCATTTTGACATATGAGTTGTTGAGTGGTTGGTGTGTAACATTTAATAGTATTATTATTTAATATTAATTCATAGTCAAGCTAACGATATGTCTCTTCAATAATTTCGATTAAATTAGGATTAAGAAAGCAGTTTTCGTGGATTCATCATCATTCTATGCATTCTTTAATGGAGACACTATTTTATGTTGAGCTAGGCCGAATATGCCATCTGGGGATATTAAATTAATCCATCTTTGCTTATCTATAGCTTTAATAAATAAAAAAATCAATTAAATAAGTACGGATATAATGAACACAAACCTTTTATAATACCGAGTATTGAAAGAATCAATCTATAGAATAACAAATGCTCTAAAATGCATGCAAGTTGCCTACATGGCTGTCAAACAAGTTAGATGGGTAGTGACAATCATTTTGTCTTATAATACTATATATATTTTTATATAAACACTTTTTATATGATATACTTAGTGAGAAAGCAACATTTTTATAACAAGTGATTTGATATTATACATGTCAGGAATATATAAAATTCAAGGGTAACAGATGACATAGTTTTTTAAGAAATGGATGTGAGAAGTTTATTTTTCAAAAAACTTAGCGAGATGATTTATTGAATATTATATGGAATGGAGTACAGTTTACATTATTTTTAAGAGGTGTGGGAAGTGGGAACAAGTAGTATACTATTATATGATATATTCAATCGATTGAGTGGTTCTTTTTGTTTCCCATGTTTTGTCATCAAATGGCAATTCAATAATGTGAGAACTATTATTATTATTATTGTTACTATCATAAAAGTAATATCATGCATAAGAATATTATAATCGAGGGAGCTGGCTAGGTAATACATCATATAGCCTAATCAAAGAGACTCTCTTTCAAATACACCTGAATTCATATTAAGACTCGTATTGTTTTTTTTGAATTGCAATTTTGACAGATGATTTTGCATATTCAAACACATGCAACTTAGTACATATCCTAATATTTGTTTCCTTAAGTAAATAATAGGCTTCAAATTGGCATGAAAGCGTCACTTGTAAATATGTGGCTTCAACACTCCTACAAAAGGCAAATTCCTGTACATCTCAGCAAAGTCCAGTCCATAACCAACCACAAACTCATCTGGACACTGTCACAAGATTCAAAAGCAAAGTGAAATTATATTCCCACAAATGAATATTTAGGAGATGCAAACAATTATCTATAGACAACTTAGAATGCCTTGCTGAGAATTTTCCAGCACAATCACATAAATATGATAGAAAATCCAATTTGAACAGACAACTTTATATGAGCTATAACCTCAATATCATGACAAGCTCAACCAAACATCAGTAGAAAACTCTATAACCTATTACCGGAGGATAATTTTTATAGCAGAATCCAGATTAGCAATAAACAAAGAGGCATAAATCCCTTATTGTGATAGGTTACCTTATTGGCGATAAACTACAACAAAGGCTAGTGAAAAGGAAGACAAACAGCTAACAAGCTTAAGATTTCTCGTGTTGCATATAATCAACCGTGATATGTTCGGATTTTATCAGCTTAAACCAAACCAAACCCAAAATTTTGTTATTTCTTGATGGGTTCGGTTAATTTTAGTGACCCTATTTGAATTTGTGGAAGCAAAGAGTGCTTAAATCCAACATTTTATAAACTGAACAAAACTTAGAATCACAAAGTTACGCCCATCATTTGCCACATAATAGAAAGAGAGAAATCACCTCAAAGCCACAATAATATTTCCCTTCACCGACAAGTTCAAAGTCTATCTTCCTCCTTGAAGGTTTGTCCAGAAAAGTACATACAGACACAGAGGATGCTCCTTTAGTTTTCAAGTGAGCTATGAGACAGGATAGAGTATTTCCAGTATCAACAATGTCCTCAACCACAATAAAGGAAGTACCATGTAATAAATTTCAAGAATCATAACTACATAACCAAACTACAGTGCTCCACATTATCTTCCAAAACTATGTTCGCAAGTTGATCCTTAAGTCATGTTTATGAGTCATGTTCACATCAACACTCAACACCCTTTTACGATCATGCATGCTAAATTCTAAGCAAACTTCAACGATGATATAACATTTTACAACCTTAAAGATAATTATTTTGCGATCGTTGTCACATTCTGAATAATGAATAAAGAGAAAGATCCAGCCAATTTGAAATTAAACATTTTTACAAGGATATCACTGGCTTAAAAGATCTAAGTTAAGTTATTAGCATCAACTTTGAAACTGCATATGGCATATGTGTGATAGGTTTTGATGCACTTAAGCTCTGGATTACATTATCATTGAATCTAGATATGCTTTTTTTCCAATCACAAAAAAGAACTAAGGTGAGTCAGAGTTGATCGGCTGGTTCACCTTGTTCGAGGAGGCTCGTCAACATTAACCAGGGTGAGTTATTAACTCGAGGTTAATCACTGATCTCGATTACCTTGGTTATTGTTGTTTCCGAATACAGGCTAAACTCAATTTGAAACTTATAATTCACTTCTACTTAAGTGTAGTTAATGTTATAAATTACTACGTATTTTGAAACATTCACGGTAATTAAACTGGACCCTCTCATCTGAAATAGTTAGTAAAATCCCCCCTCACCTCAGAAAGACGAAAAAATATATACTAAAACCTACATTACTGGTATGAAATTATGCAATTCATACTGACTTTTATTTATTTTCCTTAATCTATCTACGAATGACTAAAACGACATTTAAAAAAACGGAGGGAAAGACTGAATTAATTATACTGACCACAATAACATGATTCCCTATGACATCGCATTTCAAGTCAGACGAAATGATGGGCTTCCCATTGGAGACGGTTCCTGAGGCGTACGATTCGACGCGGACGAAATCAACGGTGATTGGGAGGTTGATTTTGCGTGCGAGATCGGCTAGGAATATGAATGCTCCAGTAGCTACGCCTACCAACACGGGAAATGAAGGGGGTTTATGGTCGAAGTCTTTGCTGATTTGGCTTGCTAGCTCCGTTACTCTCGCGGATATTTCTTCTGAGGAATATAGGATTCTTTCTATGTCATTGTTTATGTCCATTTCCATTTCTTGGGAATTTTCGAGATCAAACTTCATTTTATACCATCTTTTATTAAAACTTCAAATATAGATAATTATGATAGTAATCCCATACCTGCTCGGTAATAGATCTGAAAAAAAAAAAAAAAAAAAAAAAAAAAAAAAAAAAAAAAAAAAAAAAAAAAAAAAAAAAAAAAAAAAAAAAAAAAAAAAAAAAAAAAAAAAAAAAAAAAAAAAAAAAAAAAAAAAAAAAAAAAAAAAAAAAAAAAAAAAAAAAAAAAAAAAAATTATTTCGATTGATTATCAAGTAGTACTTTCAGTAAGTATTGCTCAATACCCGAAAAAGTGTCTCTCTAAAACTGTGGAAACACTAAAAATATATGAAATGACCATTTTGCCTCCCTCAGCGGGCTCTTCACGCTTCTGAAATAGGGAGAAATTTAAAATAGTAAATTTAAATGCTAGTTTGAATCTTGTTACAGTGTGCTTTTTAGCAGCCAAGTCGAAAAAGGGAATACTCAAATCGATAAAGTACATACCATTCTTTATTGAAAACTCATTCCAATTTATAACCCCGACTTGCATTTCATGTATAAATTGATCCAGACCAATACCCTCAGTGTTGGCAATCTGGTTGGAATTTCGATAAAAAAGCTTGTTTAAATACGAAGAATTTTAGTTATCTTTATGGCAGATCTGTACTTCCTCAGTGATTAATTTCTTCCGATTTCATAGCGAAAAATTTGAAAGTTGTTTATGTGTAAATATATTAAAGAGTGATTAATTTAGCCACAGTTTTGCGGCCCATGGTTTGGTCCTCACATACCACTTCATTCGATGTAGGCAGACTTAAATACACTTGATTTTGTCCTTGAATTTTATCAATTAAAGTGTAACATCACTCATCATTAACATTAAATCTCACACTTAACAATTGATGATTGTCAGTAAACATAGTCCTTAATGACATAAGTCGTTTGTTGCCACAATAACATGAAACCTATGTCCCCAAGACTCCTACTATTTTGAAACTGAAAGAGCATGCTTAACTGATGGACTCCAATGTAGTTTGAACATTGGTTACTTTGGGGACTTGGGGAGAAAAAAAAAAGATTAGATAATAAATTGTATAAAATTCACTGTGTTCCCATGTTTTCCACTTTTCCCTTCCTGCTATGTACAAATAGATTAATGAAGTACATATCAAACCAATGAGAAGTTATTATAATCTGCTCTTTTTCACAGGTCCCAACTCTTTTGCCTTAGTTCTCAAGATGTGCTTCTGAATCTTTCCGGTAGCAGTCTTTGGCAACGGCCCGAATACCACCGATTTAGGAACCCAATATCTGGGCATCTTCGAACGACTAAACCTCATTATTTCTTCAGCCATTCGTCGTTGATCAGATGCATCCACATCTGGCTTCAATGTCGCAAATGCACAAGGCGATTCTCCCCACTGCTCGTCTGGCCTTGAAACTAGAGATACCTCTAAAATTGCAGGAATTGATAGGAAGATGTTTCAACTTCCTACTTATGTTTTCACCCCCAGAAATGATGATATCCTTTGATCGATCCTTTAATTCTATGTAGCCATCTGGATGTTTCACACCAAGAATAACGAGAGTGGGCAAGTAGTTTCTGAAAACCTCTCATTAGCTTTTAGGGTTCTTGGGGTATCATTTCATTAGCAGCATTCTTATAGAGCACTTGAATTTCTCCCATTTGTTGTACCCGTCGGCGGAGTACGGGTGACATATTTTGGGTATCAACCACATCTAAGCCTTCCAGGGAAACATAGCGGACACCCTGTCGGGCCTTCAAACGAGAAAAAAACTTGATTTCTAGGGGCAAGGAATTTCACTTTCAGCTGCATGTTGATACTGGTTTAGAGGTTTGGTTTGGTTTCCTACTCGGGATGGTTTGTTTTTCTCACATATTTATTTTTCCCTCTATTTTTTAAACTAAAACAATAATCAATTGAGAGATTCTAAAAACAAAAAATGACACTTAGAAAAAGGGACGGAAGGAGTATGTACTACAATATAAGGCTACATAGATATCAATGGATTTTCATTTCAATCAACTTTTGATGGTTGAACTTTAAACTCAAATAATTTTATAAGTAGTCTATACTATGTTGTGACAGAGATATCAATGGATCATCATTTCAGTGTACGGGTTGTTATTCAAATTAAATTTATGTGTCAATTAATGTTTCAAAGTTTCTTAAGTTTGGCAACAAAAAATCAAACTTAACCATATTTGTAAAGATGCAGGGAGTAAAATAAAAAGAAGAAAAAAGCAGACCGATTCACAATGCTGAAATCAAAACAGTTACAAAAAATCATCAGACAGTATATCAAAGTAAAATGAAAAATCAAAACACAGATTTCACAGAGCTGAAGTTGTACAAACAAAACATATACAAAAATCGAATGGTGAACGTTTTGAAACATGCATGATCAAATGGGCCATTAATCCTCGATAAGTTGACTTACAGTAGTACCAAAGGAGACAGAGTGGTTAGTGAGAGCAGAGGCTAAACACTTGCAACGTTGGTAAGTCTGTTGCCATGTGAATTCAACAGAGTTATAAACTATAGATTTCCTATTTGGGTACACTAAAGCTGCCCTCTCCAAGAACCCAAGTGGAGTTAGTGCACCCTCAATTTGCTGAGTGTTTGGTAAAAATTATCTGTAATACTTTCTATTGTCATCAACACCATTTCTTTATTCTGTGGTTTCTTGTGCCAGAGTTGTCTATAGCAAAAAATGAAATGGACTTTAGTTATGGGACAGATTATTATAGGATGTGGATGAGTTCATGAGCAGTGACGGATTTATTTAAGGAATTTGGAGTGGCACATGTGACATGTTACATGTTAACATAGCTGCGCGGATGTTGAAGAGATGGGCTAAATCAATAATGCAACAATGATTGAAAAGGATTTGGTTAAAAAAAGTTAACATTCGTTTATAAACTACAAAACTCATGGTTTGAGTTCTACCTAAGGTGATCAATGGTTTGAATATTAATCAGGCCTCTAGTCCCTTTCCTTTGAGCACATTTTTAGTCTTTACAAAATTTTAATAAATGCAATATTTCTGGTGTAAGTTATTGGATTAAGTGGTTATATGATTTAGATTAAAAAAGAAGGAAAAATGAATATTTCGGAATTGTTAAAAGCAGCGTAGAAAAAGCAAAAATAAGCATTGATGCTTGCAAAAGCACCCAAATAAGACTCATTTCTTCCATACGTATCAAAATCTTAAAAATAAATGAAAAAGTTGGGGTTTGGATCTAACGAAGTGATCAAGTTATATATAGTTTCGACACGTTAGTGCACTAAAACGATAGGTAGAAGTGTAAAATAGACCAATCTTTTCCATGATACGTCGCTTCGTTTTTGTATACTGCCTTACGTGAACATTAAAGACGATATAGTACTACTCGTTCAGAATAATCGTGTTAAAACGATAAAATACGACAAATGGTTTATTTTTATTATGAAAAACGACGAAACCATCTTATTTCGTTGTTCTTTTCCCACCCAAATTGCCAAAAATCGGGTTTAGCCACATCTCGTCGTATTTTGTCGTTTATACTAAACGAAGAATCTCGTGTTCGTCGTTTTTGTTACTATTTTCATTAGTGGTGATCGAATAGTGTCTAAATTAAACTAGGGTTATTACTACTTTCATTAGTGGTGATCGAATAGTGTCTAAATTAAAATAGGGTGATCGAATATAAAATTTTAAGAAACCCTTAGCAATGTTTTGATGTCAAACCTTTAAAAATACATCTTTATATAAAAGAAAGATAATCAGGCACAAAACAACCAGCACACCATCAAATGAAGTGAAATGCAAAAAATTGAAACTGTAGTTGAAACTAATCTGATTCAAGCAGAATGTAATATTTTTGCTATATTGATATTTTTTGCAGTTGGAGTAGGAGTAGGATGATTTTCATACTTCCATAGTTCCATCACTGTGTCACCATTCATATGTACTGGGACACCCATCTGAAGCCTTCACCATATCCCATTTTGCGCACAATGCTGCACATGAAAACCTCAATGGGGCGAGTGGAGTCCGAGAGGTTCACGTTTCCTTTGCCTGTAGTGAGTCCTGTAAGACCCAGGTAGTAACGAAGCACATCCTCCGATGCAGCATATGGTATATCGATTTTGTTTCCTAGGATGAGAAACGGGACCTTTTCTAACGACTCATCTGAGAGGAGTGCATCTAGCTCTTTCTTTGATTCCGCAAATCTCTCTTTGTCATAGGCGTCGACAAGATAGACCACAGCATCGACCTGGATTATCGTTGAGGAAACGTTAATCAACTGCTCATATGATGACCAAATATACTTGATGTGAAGTTTATATTGGAGATGGTTTGAATGAACAAATCATAACATCAGACCCAAAGAGTCTCAACGAAACAGTTTGTGATCAAGCAGAACAGCACAATCAGAGTAATCACAAGAATGAATGTATACCTTAGCATAGTAGTCCTTCCAGACTCTACGAGCAATCTGATGCCCGCCTAAATCGAACGCCTTGAACTTTATCTTCCCGATACTCAATTCCTCTGATGTTGGATGTTGTGTTGGTTGATGTTGTACCAATCTCTGCATTCAAACAACATTAATCAGTCACATATGATCCCCTAATTCACATCCAAAACAAACAAAATCCAACATCTTGCAACTCTTTCAATTACAGAGTACTAAACTACATAGTAACTTTTTTTGCTAGCACAAGAAACATACAACGATTCCTAGAAGAATAATGAACTCCCAAGTTTTAATGAATTTTGAAGGTTAGGGATTTAAATTATGAACTCCAATATACAATATTTTTGTATATCTACATATTTGGTGGTGAAAGAATAGTGTATTCATTTTTCAACCTAACAAATTTATAAGTAATAATCTATATTATTACACAAAGATCGCTCGTAAGCGAAGTCAAATGTAATGACTAGGAGATACAACCGATCAAGTTTGTTACGTAACATATTTTACATAACATTTTTCAACCTATCATACTTCACTATAAGGTGCTAATTTGATTAAATTAGTGTCACTTATGTTAAGTCCACGGTCCACCAAGTTTGTTAACAAATTAAACTAGACTTATGGTCCGTTTGTTTTGGGGTGAATATAGATTAATTTAATCATTCACCATGTTTGGGTACAAAAAAATAATTTTAACTGGGTTAATGTATTAATCCCATTACCCCTCAAATCTTTCACCCCAAATTCTGGGATAATACAAGGTGAATAACGTTAAATTTTTTTTTTTCTGATGACAAAAAAATCCATTAATATTTTTTTCCCAAAAAATTATACTATAGCTTATTGTTTCCTCCAAAATCCACCCACGTATCTCACACATTTTTTTTTGTTGCAGGGATTAAATCTTATTCTCCAAGATTGTTTTCACTATTCATCCCAAGTTTATACTGATTCAACAACAACTACTATTAAGGTAACATTTTTTGCTCTTTTTTTAATTAGAATTTAAAATTATTTGTAATATAAACTTATAATTGAATAATATTAGTTAAACAATTTCAAATGGTACTCTTATATTGATATTCTTGAATTATACCTTTCAAATAGTTAAAGATTGAACCTTTTTTAGTTTTTGGTTGATGTTGAATTGATTTTATTAAAATAAGAATACAAGTTGAGATTATGTAGTATCTTTGTATGAAAATGAGAAGTAGGCCCCATTTTCTTTTGTTTCATTACCATCCACCTTCTTCAAATAAATTCATGGCTGGAGTCATTTTTGAAATTACGTCACTGACATTTGTTTTGAGTTTTTTTCCTAGTTTTATGTTTTTAATTCTTGTATTTCTAATTTATCTTATTCATATAAATATTAATCTAATTTGTTTACATTTATTTAGATTTAGACTTTTATCATTAATATAACATAAATATGTTGATATGTGATTATACTTTTAGATCATTGTTGTCTTTCTATTTGATATAGTATAATTATGTTGGTAGATGGATGACGACGCTATTCTAACTTTATTGATTAATTGGGTTGTTATTGTGGTACTTGCTTTTCGATATATGGATGTCAATGACATGTTAACCGACAATGATGATGATGTTGATAGAGATATTCATAATGAATCTACAAAAACTAAGATCTTCGTAAGAGAAATCATGACAAATAGAGTTATATGTAGGGATATGATTCGTATAAGTGAGACTACATTTTATAACTTTTGTGAGTTATTAGCAAAACATGGTGGCTTGCGATCAACTAGATTTTTAAATATTGAAGAACAAGTAGCTATATTTTTGTATATTTTGGGGCATAAAACAATAAATAGAGCAGTGCAACGGATTTTTGGTCGGTCTGGAGAAGTTATAAGTCGAGATTTTCATAAAGTCTTAAGTGCAACTTGTTTGGAGACGCAAAGTTTGGAGAATTTGAACTCTAGTAAACAAGTATGTAATGATCTACAAGCATATAGTGTAACTTGTTTGAAAAATTTAGAGAATTTAAGGTTGATAGCCTGTGCTTCTGTAATTTGTTAAATAGTGTAACTGGAGAGGTTCTATAGTTTTGGCTTGTTTCTTATTGAAATCATTACTACATGTTACATGCTTGTAATATTATACGGAAATTAGTTAGATCTTGTTTACATAATATCTAATATCTATTGTTACAGGTTAATCCGAAACCAGCAGAATGCAAAGGTAAATCATTACCATTGTTTGAAAAGATGCAAGAACTATGGGGAAATGATAGAGCAACAGGAGATCACGTTGTCATTGCGGTGAGAGTAGAGCCATGGCTGGAACAACTTATTAAAGATATTGACGAGATGGTGTCCCAAAATGAAGTTGAGCTTGAAGGGTTTAACGACTATGGAATAAGTGAAAGGTCACCACCTACTTTTAATGCTAATTTTGATGTAGATGCTATGGAAATAAATGCATCACAACATTGTGGGAGCAATGGAAAAGTAAGTAGAAGAAAGAAGAAAAATGGATGATTTTTTAGTAGCGTGTGGAAATCTTGAGTGCAACTATTGAGCAATTCTTTCATGAAGATATTCAATCCCGGTGATGTGTTGAAGTGTTTGGAGGATATCGATTTTGATCAAAAGTATAAGCGTAAGGCCTATATCTATCCATCTTTCGAGGAATCATTTCGACTACGATATGCTAATTGCATTGCCTTCCATGTTATGGGATATATTGATGCAAGCACAAATCATAAGTGTTACGGAGGAGTGTCTTATGATTAGCCTTGTCAAATGTTTTGCTATCAACATTAGCTTTTTTAATCACGTGATGTAGGATATTTAATGTTTATTGGGTTAAACTGCGTTTATGTTTTTACTTTGTTAAAATGGTTTAATATTGAACTTGTTTGTGTTTACTTTGTTAAGATGGTTTTATGTTATTGCAAATGGTGTAGTAATATTATTCATTTTTTATGTGGTTTAACCTCTTTTTTTATAGTAGTTGGAAACCCAGTGAGGTTAGTGACCTCATGTGATTGAAAATATATCCGAGTATTTTTTATTACTCAGGCCAACTATTAAATGTAACAGTGTTTTTTACTTCATTAATTTAATAGGTAACAGATCCATGATTCCATGTTAATCAAGGAAAAAAGATTAATGGCATATCTTCTTTTCTCTCTCAGAGTTTAGTGCCAAAAAGACTGCTTACCAATACATTACGTCTCGTCTATGCACTGCAATGAAAGGCTGTGGGCAGGGGCAATATTTTGAATTTTTGATGATATCAGTTCAGATTGTGAATTTGGAGAGTGATATGAATATAAAGGGCATAAATGTAGATTCAGCTAGACAAGGATAATGGTATCAAACAATATTTTTATTAAGCTTGTACGTTAACATATTACAAACTAAACTAATTAACAAGTTTTATTCACACCTAAATTCACCCAATCCAAATAGACCATTAATAACCAAAGGAAATAGTATTAAAATTATTGATATCTGACCAAAATGTAAAGTTTACAAAACAAAAAACAAAATAACTGCAACAGTAGATATTGAAAGTGAAGAAGAACCTCATCTTTCAACATATGAAGCAAAGTGGTTTTGCCAGCATTATCAAGACCCAAGAATAAAATCTTTGCTTCTTTTTGATACAACCCAAGAGTAGCTAATATCCCATAAAACCAGTCCAACAAAAACATTCTCTTCTTTTTGTATGATATTTCTGACAAAAAGATTGTAGGATTTTTATGATGATTGAGAATAAATGTACTTTGCTTGGTACATATATATGGACTGGATTGATGACTGGTTGGGCCGGTGGGAGGGAAAAGTGACGTCAATTTGATTGTGTTGAAAAGTGGAAATTACAAGGGTGACGGGAAATTGCCGGTTAAATTAGTGGGGATATACACGTGGCAAGTAATGATTGGATGGTACGCGTCATGGAAGCTGATGTATTGGAAGGGTATTGATTTCTTTTGCTGTGTCATCAGAATTCGTATCCAAGCTGGAGTTGATGTCATAGAAAATACATTTCCACCAACTATACAATATTTAATATATTTTTTATTACCACATCAGATAATATTATTCTCTTTCATAATTTTATGTTTTCTTTCATTCACATGACTCTATTTTAGAATCTTTTGGTATTGAATAATGCAATTAAATGCTGTTATAAATTTTGAAAAGAAAAAATATCAATAAAAACAAAATTAATTTCGGATAATTATTTGACCAGAAAAGCATTTTAAAAAATAGGATGATAATTTTTCAACATGAGTCTCACTTAGCATTGCATTGTCAATAGATAAATATTAATATAGAGAAAATTATGGAAGAGATTTAGGATGGTTGCATAGGTGCCTAATAACACCTCAATTGATCTCATATAGTTATTTAAGCTTAGTTTGAGGTTGGTTAAGCAGGAATCGAGGAAATTAAGTGGTTCACGATCCGTTATTCTGGCCCCGGAAGTGCGTTGCGGTCGTTTCACAAATAGCTCGTTTAATTCGACAATTTTATTCCTTTTACTAATTTATTCTCCCTCTATTTCAATTTAATTGACCATGTACCAAAACTTTTTCTTTTCTTTTCACTTGATCATTTGAGATTTAATCTGGCTTATCTTAATATTTCATAACTTTTGTATTTTAATAAAAATACTTTTTTATCTTCATGATATTTGAAATCTTTTTAAACTGTAAGTATTTTTGATAAAATAATCTTTAATGTATATTAGTAATGTTACTCAGCCTCTTAATAAAGTTCTTTTTTACTTTGTAAACAAGTAAATTGAAATTGCGGTGGTATCAAACAAGTCACAATTTGTAAATATATACACTAACCTAAAGTTTTATCTATTAATTCATTAATCTCTCGATTATCCGGTTCCTTAAATTGGGATCAAAATTCACTTGCTATTTAACTCGAACTAGTTATGAATCATTGCCATAGATCGAACTTAATTTTCGATTCTTTTCAATTTGGTTAAATTTTCAAATCAAACCGCATTCACCCAAATCAGTTTCGACAATTTGGTTAGATTCACTTCGTCAACCGCTCTAGTCATGGAAACATTATGCATGTAATTTTAGTGCTATATTTTATACTCTCTCCATATCTAAAACATATTCCAATTTTTAATGATTGAAATTTAAAAAATTGGATCTACAGTTTCATATTGTTTGTTCCAAACCAATGCAACTTCTACATTATACTTTCTGAATTTTTCCGGGTATTATTTTATGAGTTTGACTTGGCTGTTTACCATTTTTTTGAACATCATCCTTACAAGGTACACTGGTAATTTATCCATAATTTAATTTTTAGGCTAAACAGAATCATAAACCCAAAACTTCATCCCTTCTTCTCAGTCAATCCACACCCCCAACAGCAAAATCCCCAAACCTAATCCTATTTATCACCCCATCTCTTTGCTTCTCCTTGCAACTAGCACATTCCAACCTGAAAGTCTCTTTGTCATCACTAGACACATTCATTTTAAACTTGAATCAAAGCCAACAATCCTATTAATTTCTTCGTCATCACAACCCTCTTTTTCCTCTCCCCATCTACCCAACAATGCGATAATCCAGTCAATATACTAAAAAGAAGAAGAAGGAGACTTTATGTTTTTAAAATGAATCTGCCATGTATCTGGACTCTACTCCAACAAAAAACGAGTATTGTTTTCTTGAATTTGATATCCTGAAACCCATATCTACAGTTTCTTATTCTTGTAGATGTGGGAGGGAACTGAAGATGGTTTGGACTGAGCTGATGGTGAAGAAGCTATAGGTAGTGTAATAGTGTTCAACAGGATGGGTTGTTATTATGTCAGTTGGGTTCTGAAAATGTTCATTTGTAGGAGTAGTATTATGTATTTTGATGATGTTACAAACATAAATTTACATATTATAGTATATACATTTTGTAATATATCGTTTGGAAAAGTAATGAAAAATGGTTACAAGGAAAAAACGTATTCATAATTCATAAAGCATATGCAACGCGCTATTATTAGATGAAATATCGAAATTGTATGTAAATGATATTTTTGTGCTATTGAACAAATATCTAAAATATATAAAAATGATATTCTTGTGATATTAAGAACGAAATACTAAAATCATATAAAAATAATATTTTTGGATTAATGAACAAAATTTTATGTTTGTGATATTTAAAAGGGCATACATGTCTTTTAACATAACCCATTTCAATGAACAAAATTTTATGTTTGGGTTATGTGAAAGTCTCATTCAATTTGATCATTTGAAGTTAGGGCCAAAGTCATTAATTGGCTTTTGAAATGAAATTAAATTTTTTTTTTTTTTTGGGACACTTTTCACATTTTTTTGAATACGAAAGGAAAATACTAGCAATTGCCTTCGAGGGTACAACCAAACATGCGCGAAATGTAAGTAAGTTTCGCTAAAGTCACGGGAAACACTATACACATTAAAAAAACATTTGCAAGCAAGCACAATCAATATGGGACTCATTATTCATGATAAGTACAACCATGCTGAAATTTGATTTAATTATGTCAAATGAACTTCCAAGCTGAAAGTGAATAAAGGGGTGTTTCTTTCCACCCTAAAATTAGACATTCTCCATCCCTTTTAAATGTACATGCACTCCCAAACGGAAAATCTTTAAGTACAAGGTTTGCATGATAAAGAGAGGCGACGCCTAATGAGGTCTCCACCATCCCAAAACGGTCGAAAAAAGCTCTCCAAACTTCCACTTTAACTTTGCTGAATGTCCTTTGCTCGCCTTCTGCTGAAACGACGTTATCAATACCCTTGCTGAAATAAGATGACTCCATATTGGACCTGTTCGACTCATCATTCTTCATACAGTCTTCTAAGCTATCAAATTGTGCACCATAGAAAAACAATGCTTCGATGAAACGACTCACAAAGACTGGAGAGTTGAGATTCGCCTCAACTTCAGCAACAATCACAAGAGATGGTTTAGCATTTCTAAGAACCGTGAATAAATACTCCAATCGATCAGGCTTTGCGAGCATGCTTCTTAGAAAGAAGGAAGAGTAAATTATGACTGTTTCGTCAGAATCAACACATAAGAGTGCTTCCTCAAGATTCAAGATGTCTTCTACCATCACTACATTGAAAGAAAACCCTACATTCAGGGATCGAGCAAAGCTTCTCAATCTGTTACAAGTCTCCTCAATTTTCGATTTTGATGTGGTTCCAATAGCGGTTATCTTGAGGTGTTTAAAATGATAATCACTTTCCATTGACAAGGCATGTATCAACATCCAGTGATGTTGCCCTCCTTTGATTGATAAATCAATGATATGTATCTTTCTTGCTTCAGTAACATGTTTTACTATGGCTTGGATACCAGCAAGTTGAATCATTAAACCTGCCGGAAGTGCTTTGCAAACTGCGACGAAAGTCGGGTCCATGCTAATCATTTCTTCTTCAACATCCAACAATTGCTTCTTCCAAAAATTCAATGATTTTGGATTCATAGTTTCCTGATCAATCCTCTCATTGAGTGCTTTAGAAAAATAGAACACCAACCTTTGAACAGGATCCCCTTCACTTGAACTTAGTTCATCACAACAATCCAAGAGTTTTCGAGCATGGTCAAACTGCTTCTGGCCTACTTTCTCTGCAGAAGCTAAAAGATAAAAGATAAGCTTCCCATCTCTCGCGACCTCCTTGTTGAGGCTTGAAAACTGATACGAAAATAGATAGCCAGCCATCAACAAATCTCCATCACAACTTTCCATGAACTGTATGAATTTTTCTCCAGCCAACCGAATGATGGCATAAGTGGATAATTTTTTGTCCACCATCTTAATAAGTTGTTCTTCATTGCTTGTCCCAAACATCAAGGTCCCATTGAATCTTCTTATTCTGCTACCATAATCTATAAACAGCCTAAATGATTCATGAAACTTAGCCTCGTTGGACTCCACGTCTACTGTAGTCGGCCTAATACCACCCGTCATTCTTATCTCCTCACTTAATTTGAATTGCAGAGAGTCGATGCAAGAATCTGCATCATCACAAGAAGTAGAAACTTCTTTAGAGTTGGGTAAATGAGGTTCATTCTGCAACACAGATGATACATTTTCATTGTCAGACATGCTGTTTCGTTGTGCCATAAAAGTAGGATATTGAGCAAAAACAATTTCCAAGTGATTTTCCCTTTCTTGATTTTGAACTATAACATAGACAACAAGATTAAGTAGAACACTCTCCCTTGATAGTGAAAGTATATATGATATTGTATACATAATAAAGACAACCAACATTGCGATATTTTCGATTTACCTAGGTAGCAAGCCGGCACAAGTTAATATAAACAATTAGGATATCCAAAAAAGAAACTGATCCCATCACTTGTTATAGTAGCTTTAATAAGGTAGTTGGTAAGTACAAAAATCCAACAACGTTAACATTTTCATTGGTTTCTCCATGCAACAAAATAATATATGTGTGAGTAAAACAAATTGAATTTAAGTGTCATTCAAGCAATGCAACATCAATTGACCTCAAATTTAAAGGAGAAGAAAATGTAAAACCAAAGAGGAGATGAAATATTTCTCCACCTAAACAATCTTTATGTCATTGGGACACTTAAAAGTAGTTATTTCGTTAACAAAAAAGACACGCCAGATTGTACAGAGATCACTGATGAAGAAACATATAATAAATTGTAAAGAGCGAAGACTCTAATTTTTTGTGTGGAGAGGTCCTGAACAAACACCAAGGTTATACAGTAATGTAACACTCCTTCCTTTCAGTAAAGATTTTCTACTTTCATTCTTTTTTCATTTTCATAACTTATTTATTTTTATCAATAATCATATGTATTTTTCAAAACGATTCAACTTTAACCAGCATTAAATATGTTCTTTCTTAAATTCTTGAAAAAGTTGAAACTATATAAGAAGGTAGATAAGGGAAAGATTGTTAAAAAATCCTACCGTTATTAGACTAATTCATGGTACCTCAAATTAATATAATAACCATATTCTGTTCAGGATAATAAACTACTTCCGGATCAATAATCGTATGCTAATTTAGATATGACAAACAGAAAGATAAAGCGATAAACGACACAAGAATTACTCTGGTTCATCGTCAATGAGAGCTAATCCAGCATACTGCAGATCCACTAATAACCTCACTAAGAATCGATTACATGACTCAATAATCCAATAATCAAACAAGAGACCCTAAAGGAAATACTAGGTATAAACCTAAAGGGAATAGAAAACTGGACCAAAAAACCGCTTCAGAAATTCGCCTAACCTCCCCAAATCGGCCCCTCTTGGGTGGGGCCGATCAAAGGCCAATTGCTATCCACTAATTTTAAAATCCCAATCGGCTCAAGGGCCGATTTTTCCCCTGTTTTTGGCCAAATTTTTCTTCACTTCAACAAAGATCTGATCATCTGAAGACCTAGAAGGTCTTGTTTATTCTGAAATTGAGTACTGAGGACAAACATAATTGCCAACAGAAGAAGGCTCTATATAGCAACATAGTAAACTTGTTTACCAACTGCAGGCACATTATTTCAACTACTTATAACTCACAACCCATTACTTGTAAAGAAGGTGTCTGCAGAATTAACTTGTTAAGAACCCTGTAAGTCTCAAATTATTCAACTTTGTTCACATCCTGAAACTTCCAAACCGAAAAGGACTGTACAGGGACGCCTTTCCAATTTATAATTAGGCATTTTCCTTTTGTTTCAAGAGTGCAAGGCATCCATTTAGGAGACCTTTTGAGTATCAAGCTTGCTTGATACAAAGATAAGGAGCTGAATTCAGCTTCGACGAGACCAAACCTTGCGAATTGAGCTTCCCAAAAATCGATGGATTCATGGTGATAACGCCTTTCTTCTCCCTCTGTCACAACAATATTTTTTATTATGTCTCCTAGTAGTATTCCTTCGCTTACCTCTCTGGTCTGACTCATATGAGCCACACAAGAGTGGATGCAATCAAACACTGCGCTAGTATGGATAAGATAGTTATTGAAACGATCCAAGAAGGTCGAATGACTTGTTTTTACCTCTTGTTCGATAACCACCATCAAACAAGGATTTATGATTTTAATCAAGCTGAGAAAGGCTTCTAAATGACTTTGAGATGCTAACAAGGAGCATAATTGCATATTTGAGTAGACAACCACCTTTTCTCCACTCTCCACCTCAAACAAGTTTTCCCTCAGCTCTGCTATCTTCGACACAACTACCTTGAATGCAACCTTAAACGGGACTTTGTCTCGAGCAAAAGACATCAATTGCCGACCTGCCCATTCCAGCCTTGATCTGTTAGTGCCTACAGAAGTAATCGTGAGAAGCTCAACCGCACAATCATTCCTTTCAGCAAGAGCTTGCAAGAGAATGGTCCAGTGACATCCACTTTGGATGCCCAAATCAATCAGATGAATCTTCTTTGCAGATGCCACATTATCCAAGATTGCCTGCATCCCAGTAAAGCGAGTGATTGGGGAAAATGGGAGATCATTTTGTAGAGAGATCAGTGTCTGTATGTGGGCATGGAGAATCTTTTCTGTATCCAGTTGATTTTCACTTGCAAATCCAATTGAAAGCAATCCAGTATCTCTTTCAATTTTCTCCTTGAGAGCTTCTGCAAAATAAAAGACTACTCTTTGAACTGGATTTCCCGTTTCTGGAGAGCAACAATCACACATATTGAGCAAAATCCGTGCACAATCAAACTCGCGATGGGCAACGTTTTCTGCACTAGCTTGAAGCAACAATGCAAGTTCAACGTCTTCCATAGCTTCCGCGGAGAGACCAGGGTAATTGATGAGAACATTATCCGGGGCATACAAATTGTCAGAGTTCAAGGAAGCCTGTAGAAGCAACTTTGCTCTAGCTATCTTCATAATGCATGCAGTCGATACTTCACGATAATTATAAGTATTTAATTTTTTTGCAAGGACTTGCTTATTCATCATTTCTCCACTAGATTTCCTTCTGTCCCAATATGTTTTCAGAAGTTCCCATGATCCTATGGAAGAACTAGGGACTTTCATAACACGAGAGATTTCGAGTGGCTCCTTCGCTACCTCTATAGGCCTCCCCGGACGAGTCTTTATGTCTAATGAATCACCCATATATACCAATGAAGATAGAATTTTCAATGTAAATTTATCTAGTAATGCACAAGTTAAGATAACTCAATTTTCACACACTATTGATACTTGATGTATAATATATATGTGAAATTATTTCATTCTTTGTCTCGGCCACGTTAAACACAATCCTTACTTATCGCTCAACTAATGACACATCCCAAGGTTAATGAAACTATCTTGGTATATGAAATTGAAAGATCTAAATCCATTTGTGTTTTAACTTCATTAAACAATTCCTCAATTACGTATCTTAACAAGTACGTTTTAGAATGATATCTCTAGCGGATGATATACTACTTATATGATGATCTTACGACTGAGAACTTGATAGTATTCATATGGTCCTTTCATTACCCTTATCAACTCGATGTATCATTCAATGACTCAAATCTTCAATTAACTTGTATAGCAAACATACAAACTTAATTTAGACTAGCGAACCTTCCATTAAGAGTCGACTTAGTTCATCTTTTCAAGATTATACTCAAGTCTTGTTCTCTTTAATTAACTTGTATGTAAACATACAAACTTAATTTAGACTAGTGACCTCCCGCTAAGTCTAGTAAGAGTTGACTTAGTTCATCTTTTCAGATTATACTCGAGTCTGCGTTAAGTCATTATCCATAAGTGTTATTCAATCGTTTGTTGTTCAAGGCTTCCTTTTAAAGAAGAGTAGAGTAATGTTTCATGTCAGAATCACGATATGTGATCTTATATTAAAAAGTTGATCGTGGAGTTGCTCTTATAATGTGAGTAAGCTATCATTACACAAAGAGCTCGATAACTTTCTTTGTATCTTGTCTTCAGTATCGTTGGCTCATATCTGATTAAATCATGAGTCAAAACTAGTGTTCTGTTGATGGCCCAACCAAGACATTCACAACTTTGACAACAAAATTATTTGAGATATGCGATTTAATCAAATCTCTCTTTCAATTCTAAAATGTTACTTAAAATCCTTCTTCTATGCTTTGAAGTTCGAAATAATGAAATGATCATTAACTTCAACTTATAGTTCCATGTTCACTCAAGCTGGCCACAAGTAGCGTGAAACGAGAATAGATAACTTTGCTTATTTGGTTACATACCATAAGCTTTTGTTTCCTCACAATTCATGAACCATGTTGTCATGTTAAAAAACTAAATACCCACGTCACATCTGAAATGTAGATACACAACATTCAAGATCATCCAATAGTTTTTCTCAATCAAGTTATAAAAGAGATCAAACTATTTATTATTTAAGACTTGTTTGGTGGCTAAGAGACATATTGGTCTTCATAGCATCATCACCTTTGATTGAATCAAAAATTAATTATCCTTCAATCATATCATGTGATGAAGAGTCTGAATCATCTACCATTACCCAATCCCAGGCTGATTCGATTGTCACAAGCTTGACTACGGGTGAGAATATTTCAGTGTAGTCAATTTTCTCTCTGTTGGAATCCTTTGACAACCAAATGAGCTTTATAGCGTTTAGTTCCATCCTGTTCCTCCTTGATTCGGTAGACCCATTTGTGCAATATTAGCCTGCAGGCACCACGGCGGTCTTACGGCACGTCATGTTTGTCAACAATGACTCCATCTCTTCTTTCATCGCTAACTCCCAATTGATCGCTTCATCATTGCTCTTGCCCGACATAACTAACAGACTCGCCTCTGTCAGTTAACGGCGGAAAGTTAGCGAGAGGGGAGAATACACCACGAGTTGGTTTTACGACCTGGATACTTCATACGAGACAGGTGTACCACACATCTTGATCACTATCAAGGGGACAATCTCTCTTCCTGTTAGCAGCGAGAAATGTTATCATCGAGACTGCATCGTCTCCTCCATCTGAACCCATCGCCTAAAAGGTGGGATATCGACCAAAAGGATACTTCGGAGTTGATCTTCAGGAGCAGGGGCATGATCTAAGACATGCCATTTGGAAGGAACCGAGTCATGCGCCTTCTCCTGCGCATTTGACTTCCTCGGTATTTCAGTTGTGACTTCTCCTTCCACTTCTTTCTCCTCTAACACTTTCTGTCTGTCTTTGTATAACACCTGTTCATTGAAGACCACATTCTTGCTTCGAATGATCTTCCGGTTCTTCAAATCCTTAGAACACATTACGTCACCAGTCGCCATAACCAATAAAGTAGCAAATGTTGGATTTAGCCTCAAGCTTGTTTCTAGCATTTGCTTCCACATGAACATCGCTAAACAACCAAATGCTTTCGGAAAAAGAATAATTTACCTTCTTAGAACTCACTTCTCTTGGGAATTACGAAATTGAGAGGGGCGAGGGTCTGTTTATCAGAAAATTTGTATTGATTGCGTCACCCGGAAGCGTTTGAGGTAAACCACAGTGTAGCCTCATACTTCTAGCGCGTTCATTCAGCGTCATGTTCATCCTCTCAGCTATTCCGTTACGTTGGGTGTTCGGAATGATGTACAACGTCCTTGTCCATTCTCGACACAATGTGTTTGAAATCCATATGTTGTATTCACCCCGTTGTCGGATCTCGACACTTCACTCTCGGCCCGTCTCATTTCTCAACCATAGCTCTCCATTTCTTGAAGACCATTACATGATTTATTTTTCAGAAATAAGCCAAACTTTCGTCGCGTCATCAATGAAGGTTACATATGCGATGAACCTCCTTGAACAACAGGCTCCGGTCCCCAAACATCTACGGCCAGACTGCTCAAGCCTCTCGATTTAGGCTCAACGCCGGTTTAACAAAGCGACTTTCTTATAGCTTCCCCGGAACACGGCTCTCGCGAGATATGATGATCAACTGATTTGAGCTCAGGTATCACATTATTTGAAACAAGTAGTTTCATACCTTTCGTTCGTGTGTGATAGGTTGTGCCTGACATCGTCTTCACCGGAGACTATCAATAGCAGCTATAGTCTTTTGAGAACTCCCAGTAAGGTACAAAGTACCTATCTTCAGACTGCTCGGGCTACAGTCATTGCACCTCGAGCTACCTTCGAGTTGCCTTCACCGAACGTCGTTCGGTAACCATCCTAAATCAGTGACTCACGAAATGAAGCTCTTCCACCGGCTCGGTACATGCCTCGCTTTAGTCAATCTCGAGGTAGAACCATTAAAGCGGCTTGAGTTCACATCTCCCATACGCTTCCAATGCTTGGCTCACGTTAGCAAGATGAGCCGACCCGTAATCTCCGGCCATGCTAGATTAAAACATCCGCATGGTCGTCAACAGCATTCACGTAGCTCTTTGTTGCCCTCTCGACTACGGTGCCTTGCATTGCCCTGACTTATGTGGCCGGTCTTGCCACGTCCCAGCACTCAGAAGTCGTCCTCAAACTTGACTTACTCTTTCCTCTTGACTTTGACCTCCATTTATTCTTGACGCTCCCTTTGTCATAGTTCTTGTCTACATTCAATCTTGAGAACCTTTCTCAACATCGTTCTTCGAACGGACGGTTATCGCTCTTCGACCACCTAGGCTGCAACTTCTCATTCAGTGAGATTATACAGCGTGACTCCCAACTATCTGGCAAAGATGCCAATAGTATCAACGCTTGTAATTCATCCTCGAGTGCTGAGTAGACAAGCGATTTATCAAACTATTGAAATACATTAGGTGCCTAGCAATCGGAGTATTCAGTGACATCTCCTCCCAGGTAAACGATTTGCTTCATCAACGTACCTTATTGTTGGCGGATGGTTTCTCCATATAACCCCGACAAAGCTATCCTTGAGCCCTTTGTAGGTGGTCTCTTCGCTACATTGGCAACAGCGTTTCTAGACAAACACGGTCTCGCTATTCCCGAAGACTTGTCTATCTAGCTTCGTTCCCACTCTTCCAATCTCCATATTTGCGGGCTTACCGCTGAAAGGCTTATGAAGCTTCTTCCCCATACAAATAATCCTCCATGTTCATCTTCCAATGGTAATCAACCCCATCAATTTATCTACATCATATGTCGATACACCTTAAATACTTTGCCATTAATTTCAGATAAACTATATATAGACTCAAGCTTTCAGCAAACTACGTGCAATTGTTGGGAATGGTGATATAACTAAGCAGATATATCAGCAGCGTCCCAATATCTCGAGTAATGCGAGCAGAACAATAATTAGAAAATACCGAAAACTAAATAACACGGATCTTTATACGGGTTCCCCTCGAAATTAGATCTTTGTTCGCTTTGCGGCCAATCAACTAGAATGAACTCACAACCATTGTTACAAAGTCTATCAAACTAAGCACCTCGAATTGAGGAAGTAATACTTTATAATTTAGTATTCTCAATGACAAATCTAACCACTAGATTTAGCTTAAAATGATATACAAATGATACTAATCAAGTAGAGAACAACTCTATTGAATTTGGAACAAATGGAAATTTGAGAGAAAATGGAATATTTTAGGATAATAGAATAAATGTGGTAAATCATTCTTTGAGCCGCAGCAGTACCGATAGCGGTGCGTGGCTGCAGAAGAGGTCTCAATGACGGGCAACAAATTGCATCGAGATCCCATCGGGACCTCAGGGTCTCGATGGGCTCCCTCTGAACTGACACTCCATTTTGCGCCGAGACCCCCCGCCGAACCTCGAGAGTGCCGATGGGGTCCTGCACCTTCAAACGCGAAAAATGCCTTCAAACTCAACAAATGATGATAGCCGAATTATCACCTCTTTCATTCCGTCAAGTTCTTTAAATTGTTCATTAACTTGAACCTGAAAACTTCTGACATGAAAAAACAGAAACAAATAATCAAAACATCTTGAACTATTATACAAGTGCAGTAGATCACACAGTGCTTCTTTGATGCACAATATCATACCTTGAAAATGAACCCTCCAGAAATCAATAGTTTTAATTATCTCTACGAGCAATGCTCCTTCACCGTCTGCTCTGATCATGTGTGGAGACAATCAAGTTCAGAGACCAGCAAGAGAGGTATTCATTGAAACGGTCCAAAAAACTCAACTGACTTGATTTTTACCTCTGATTCACTTATCCGCATTATACATGATTTAAATTTTTAATCACACCCATAAACACTTCTAAATGATCAGAAAAGGTTAATATAGACAATGAGCAAACTGCAGCAAATATTCCCCGATTCTCCATCCTCCAACACAAAAAGGTCATCTCTTAGATATTTCAAGTTGGATTCAATAACCAGGTATTAGGGATTAGGTTGTAGAACGCAAGGATAGTTACAGTGTCGATATATTATCTTGCTGATCAGCATAAGGAAACAAACCAACAACATAACTTTTCTAGACAAGCTGAAAGGAAGTGAAAATAAAGGAAAATAATGCTACAGTTTGTCCCCAACGAAATATATAAAAGAGACATTGTGGCGAGTGAACATTCAATACACTAAAAACAAGTGAGAAACACACGAAACAAGTTATCCTTAAAACAATCCAGAGCAAATTATGTATGCCTGGATATGAATGTTGTGACTCTATCTCTTTAACTTATGCACACCCAGCAGTGAAAACACATCATCATATACGATTCCAATATTCCACGCCACAACAGTTCAATCGAAAAAGTTCAATAACTGATCTACGATTTACAGAAAGATGCTAGAATTGCAAAGTCCCCCACTTGCTCCAGAATTTTGGCCAAGTGAAATACGGAAAAAAACAGATTCATGGTACTCATACATGGTCATTATATCGGCATTTCTAAAAAATAAAAAATGAGGATAAGTAAGCCAAATAACAGACAAAAGTAAATTGGTGCTTCTAATCAGGATAGAGAAACCTCTTCCACTCTGTGGCAATACTTTATCACTTAAACTTCCAAGCCGAAAGAGAATAGAGTGGTGTTTCTTTCCACCCAAGAATTAGACATTCTCTATCCATATCAACAGTGCATGAACTGCCACATGAATAACTTTTTAGCATAAGCTTTGCTTGAGATAAGGATGCCTTGCTCAATGGGGTCTCTATCAACCCAAATCGAAGAAAAAAAGATCTCCATACCACAACTTTAACATGGCGGAATGTTCTCTGCTCCCCTTCAGTTGTCATGATGTTATATATCCCCGGACTGAAATAAAATGACTCCATAATGGATCTATTCGACTCATCATTCTTCATACAGTCTTCTAGGCAATCAAATTGTGCACCGAAGAAAAACAAAGCCTCAATGAAGCGATTCACGAAGACTGGAGAATTATGATTGGACTCAACTTCAGCAACAATCATAAGACAGGGCTTAGTTTTCCTGATCACTCTCATTAAAGATTCCAGACGATCTGACTGACTAAGCATACTCCTTAAAAAGTAGGCCGAATACACTACGACTGTTTCATCAGAATTAACAGATAAAAGCCCTTCATTGAGATTCAAGATGTCATCCACCATTACTACATTGAAAGAAAATGGTACGCTCAGGGATTGAGCAAAGCTTGTCAGCCTGTTACCTGTCTCCTCAATTTTCGACTTTGATGTGGTTCCAATAGCGGTTATCTTGAGGTGTTCAAGATGGCAACCCCTTTCCATTGCCAGGGCCTGAATCAACATAGAGTGTTGCTGCCCGCCTTTGATTGAGAAATCAATGATATGTACCATTCTTGCTTCAGTAACATGTTCCACTATGGCTTGAATAGCAGCAAGTTGAATAAATAAACCTGTTGGATTGACTTTAATATATGCGAGAAACGTTGATTTTAACAATTTCTCCTTCAACATCTTCCCAGATTAGACGGGGTTGTCTTCATATTTTCTCGATCGATCTTGTCATTGAGCGCTTTTAGAAAATAGAATACTAACCGTTGAACAGGACCCCCAACGCAAGAACTTAACACTTCACAATGTCCCAAGAGCTTTCTTGCTTGATCAAACTGCTTTCGGCCTACTTTGTCTGCAGATGCCCAAAGATAAAAGACAAGCTCTGCATCTCTTGCATCCTCCCTGTTAAGGCTTGAAAATTCTTTCAAAAATATAGGACTCGTCATCAACAAATCCGTGCTACTACTTTCCAAGAACTCGATGAACCTCTCTCCAGCAAACCGAATAATGGCATTAGTCGATAATTTCTGGTCCACCTTTCCCAAACATTCGGTTTCATATCTTGGCACTTTGATTGGTTTTCCATATATTTTTCTAAGCCTACTTTCATACTCTATAATAAGCTTAAAAGATGCCAATTCCAATGCACTCAGACTTTACTCCTCGTGCTCTACAAGTGAACCCTTCGACGTTCTGATCTCCTCGTGACTCGATGGAATCCAGGGAGGAAGAATGCCAGACTTCGTGTCATTAAACGAACAAATTTCATTAGACTTAAATACGTGAGGTACATTTTGATACTTAATATAATGCCTGTCTCAGTCCTATCATTTTCCTCTTTACTAGTAATAAAGCTAGAAGAAATATTAGCTTCTCCTAATATTCTACCTTCTTCACAAATGAGTTTCGGCTTTTTCATTTTTCCATACTTAGACAATAATATTTATAAATGAATTGAGCAATATGTTGATTACTAAGAATGTACATTATATATAGTGCAAAATGAGGCATGTTTTAGATAATAAATATTTATATAGGCGAATTATACATAGTTAAATGCCAAGAAAATGCCGAAATGAAAAGAACAAAGAAGGGAATCAAGAATTTGGAGTGAGTCAAAAGTCATACGGCTTCCATAAAGGTGAAGATCTAAGCAAGGGAAAATAAGTGTTGTTTTGTAGTTGTCGCTTTAGCAGTTAGAGGATATGGTTACAAACAAAGCTAGGTACGAGGTTACCACTTTCGATCTTAAATTGTTGACAATCACAGCTAAGCTTCATGTTAAGGTAGCCGGCAGGAGTATATTAATGAAATTATAAAACCATCACTCTAACAACTACTTACACGTCCCAATATGCTCCAATATCATAAAGGTAAATAACGAGATGTATGCTTTAACTGATTAGGGAATTGAAAATTCTCACTTAATCAATTCAATATAAAAATATTTTTTATAGGAGTCGAACTCACACTCCACAATTTAAGATCAAAATGAAATTTTCATATGAAATTTCTATCTTTTCATATTAATTCTTTGATATTAATTACTTTTAGTTGTATTATGAAAATTATTTTTAAAATAAAAATACAAATTCAATTATAAAAATTTGGTATTTATTAGAATAAGAAATAAAAAATAATTGATGATCAAAATGTCACACTAAATATAAAAATTGGAGGGAGTAGGAGAATTCTGAAATATGAAGTAGCAATTGGACTACAATTTTGTTATGTAAAAATGTCAACATCGGTTGAAAATGAATTTGTGTGAAATAAATTGTATGCAAGACTATTCGTAATGGGGTAGTTGAATAATTTTTCAACGTGTTGAAGAAAAATAAATTAATGCAGAAAAATGAGATTGTTGAATAATTGAGCAAAAATGATGTGGATTAATTGGTGTAAAAGTTTATTTGTTGATAATAATTGAAAGGAATGAAATTGCCTTGGCGTGACAACGTCATCGACATTCAATGGCCAGCGTCGGTGTTGGACACGCCCGAGCGTGAAGATCGTGGCGGCATAGAATGGATAGATGAGCCGCCACGTGTTTGATTAGTTGGTTTGATTTTCGATTTAACATCGTCAATTATTTTAGATCAATTATTTGATAACAAATTAATTTTTTAATTTTTTTAAACCAAAATTCATCATTTTTATCTCTATAAATAGAGACCACTCTCATTCAATTTGAATATAAAAAAAAATTATCTTTTTCAATATGGTATTACATGATCAATGTAACTGAGGCAAATTGGAGTGCAGTACGCATGACCATTCTCGGCCAGATTGCTACACTGCGTTGCAAATCGTGCGTCTTTAGATGCGAGATTGCGTGATCTGGAAATGTGCATCCACAATTCTGACGGGAATCTAGTCGAAACACGTATAGACCAAGATTTAGATGTTTAAGTGATTATTTTTAAGTCTTTGACTGCATGTGTCTTAAGAGTTTGATTGTGAGAGAGGTGTGGATCGTTACATTATACCGTGTGGTTATTTGTATTTCATTAGTTATCTGGCGTGATTTCAACATTGTCTACATTTCAACTATTTTGTAACTTTTCTTTGTTTTTAATAGTTATTATTTCAATTCTACTCCGTGTTTATTATTTTATAAAAAATTAATTAAAAATATGAGATTAAAAATTATTTAAATAAATATTTATATAATTTTTGTTTTTAAAAATCAAAAATAATTTATTTACGTGTTAATTATTCTTATTTAATTATAAATGATAATTTTTATAATTATTTAATCATAAAATATAAAATATAAGTAAATAAGAATATTAGATAAAAGTAATGGTGGGGTAGGGTGTTGAATTTTATTAAAACAAAACCGTTTGTAATTAGTAATAAAATTTGAGTGGGTATTGAATTATTATGTGGAAGAGAGAAGATGATGTAGAGTGTTGGAAATTGAAAAGGGGTGTTAATAAATTTAACATTAGATAGTCTACAGAAAATGGGGCACAAAACTAAAAAAAGCTTGACTTGCGCGAAGTTTGATATTAACATGTAATTTGTAAAAGCATTGTTAGAAACAAAATTAAAAAAAAAAATATTTGTTTCATTCCATGGTTCAATCCTTAAGCAAATGAGCTGCTTACTTGTGGTATTAGAGTCGGCAGTTAATAAGACCACGCATTGTAAATCTCGTATGAGGTCAAAAGATCCGGTTACGTCTTTGGAGGTTATTGAGTCGTTCAGCGTCGATAGATTAAGACTTTCCGAATGAATTAATAAGGTGCTGGACCAATCCTCCTATCCCCTCCCCTCCTGCGAGACTTAGATTACTATCTTTTTGTTTCTTATCCCCTCGTCTCTCTTCACTATATGGTCTCATATTTTGTTAGTCATTGATGGATTTGTAGCTGAGGGACCTCGTGGACAAAGGTTGTTAAATCAAAATATACGCAATCTGATAATTTTAGTGTTACAATTTCCATCCATATTAAATGTGCATGAATTCGCAGAAGGGAACTTTTAGCGCACTATGTTTATTTAAAACTTTAAAGACATGATCCTAACAGGGTCTCCACCATCGAAATCAGTAAAAAAGGCTCTCCAAACTTCAACTTTAAGTTTGCTGAATGTCCTTTGTTCGCCTTCTGCTGCAACGTTATGTATACCCTTGCTGTAAATAAAACGACTCCACATTGAATATTTGACTCGTCGTTCTTCATACAGTCTTCTAAGCAATCAAATTGTGTACTGAAAGACAAAGCTTCAAATGGGGAAGCAAACTCACAAGACAGAGGAGAGTTGTGCTTCGTCTCAACTTCAACAACAATCATCAGACAGGTTTGGTATTTTTAATCACTCTGAATAAATGTTCGATCGATGTGACCCGGCCGAAAAATGTGTGTATTGTTAGATATATTTATAATTTGATTGAATGCCAATACGTAATGCAATGAAATCTCATCTTCTTTTCGGAAGAGCTGTCTACATAAAACTACAGTGATTAAAATCACGGTTGGGGTAATTAGGGATGGGTGGCCATGAAATTTAAAATTGAACACGTGGCAAGTACAAAGCGTGTTGAAAATCATGTGGTTTGTGAGGTCGGTCAGTGTTGAGTCTAATAATGTTCCGACTTCGGTGTTAGAGGCGTTCTGAATGGTATCGGAGCGGGCCGTCTGGGCCATGAGGAATTAAGTCTTTATGTGGCGCTTGAGAACTCGTCGGGGGGCGGGGCAGCACTCAGGCAGTAAGGCAGCATAGAATGCTCGCATTAGTGCGGTCACGATGATGTGGGTTAACGGGGCGTTGAGTATTTAAGTAGAGGAGGTTGTATCTGGGGCCCAAAAATGTATGTGTTAGATATGTTTGATATAGTTTGATTGATCTTCTTCATACAATGAATCTGTCTTAACTGAGTAAATACCATGGAAGCTGTAGTATTAAAGAGCGTGTTTGGCCTTGGGGTGGTGTGGGGATGAGTGACCTCTGGAAGTTCAGGGTGAGCACGTGAGGAGGGAAAAAACGTGTTTAAAAGCATGTGGTGGTTTGTGGCAATATGAAATTTATGTGTTAGAATTCGAGACCGGGTAGGTGTCAAGTAGTATAATGAATAAAGAGCAGTATTATCGTCTCATGAAATTCAATATATACTAAATACTAGGTCTTTTCTTGTCCTTGAGTAACTAATAATTAAAGTAAATTTAAATCTAGACTACTTAACTAAATTGACTAAGCAATTAAATTAGCTAATACTAAATGAATGCACAAAAGTGAATCTTACTTAATATTGAGTATAGTCGGAGACGCACGATTTCATCGGATCGTGATTCAAACCTACACAGTAGTCGACATTAATTCATAATAGCGTTCTATCGATTGATATTACTTTTTGAGTTAACACCGATTAAATTAAAGCCTTATATCTATGATAGCCAAATAGGAGAATCTTTTTTATGAATATGCTTATTAAATTACCCACGTGGCATTTTTATACTTCTATGATGGTAAACGTGTGTGATTACGATTAATAATTAAGTAGTAACAATATTTCTATGATTAATCGCTTATATGAGCAGAAACATATTGATATCAAGATATTAAATACTAATTATGCCTGATAATCGATTATGAAACTAAATTAGAATTAACTCCAAGAAAAATTAATCAAATCCGACAGCATCATGGTGCGACTAATAATAAAATTAGTTCATAATAAAAGACATAAATAAATACATGAAATTAATAGCATTCATCCTTAATAATAAAAATATCTTGAATTAGAATTAATCGAACCAATTAAAGTAATCTTGCTCAACTTTTGCATAAATGCACCATATGTAATTAAACTACCGATTCCAACTTGCTTACTTGAAGCGCTTCGATGAGTCGCCAAAGGCAGCCAAGATGATGAAGCTTGCTTTTTATATAGAAATTGGAGATATGTCCTTTTCTCTAGCTCACTTAAATGCTTTATAGGTTCATGCTTGCAATATTAATGGGCGAATCAACATTCTTGGTTGACTAAGTATAAATTTTAATTAATTTATTTCATATCTTGATTAATAGATTCATTCAGCTGCTTAGATAATTCTTTTAAGCTGAATAAAAGCGAAAACAAGTGCAAATTATATCGGATTAGGTAAAATAATACATCGACTAATAAATAATTAGGGCCACCAGAAACACTATATAATAAACACTTATTATCAATTTGTGAGGTCAGTCCATCAACTCACAATAAGCATTCGGAAAGCTCGGTGTCTTAGGGACATGGGCGTGCAAGTTACTATAGATGGAACTTCGATTTGATTCATGATTGTCGCTCTCTTAGTCGGTTATTATTGTCCCTCTTTACTAAATTGTTATACCCAGGCAAGTAATAAATTACAACTAACAAAAATGCGATTCTAATTGAATTAATACAGTAATTACGAATGAATATTAATTAGTTACGAGGTTGAATCTAATCGACCCTCGAATCATTTTTTGAGTCGCGTTGTAACCATTTGATTAGCGAAGATGGGGCATACGAATTGGTTTCAGTCGATTTGGTTTGATTAATGAATCCAAATCGGATTGACTTGATAAATATTCTGATTCATTCATCGCATCCTAGTAATTATAACAACTATGAAGTGTTGAAGAGTGAAATTGGATAAAGTTTTTATGTAGTGCAAACTGTGACAACCGTTAACTTGCACATATAATAGTTGGAAGCTTCCTCGAAGATGTTTTTTTATCAAGTGTTAAAAACTGAATATACGAACTTTCTTACTTGCGGCGTGAAGTGTTATGATGTGATATTGGTAAATCACACATTAAGGGGGAGATCTTGGATAGCAATTACTTAGAGCCCATTAATACAGGGATCTTGGGGTGCTGCTTGAAGATTTGATGAGTTCTGAGTCTCTATGATTGGCAAGTATTGGGAGATCTGAAAAGATCGTGTAGTATGGCTGCGTTTAAGTTGGCTCAAAAGAAGTTCTTATACTTGCTCATCTAACTCATTATATAAAGGGAGACTAGCACAAGTTGTTTTATTCCACCGTTCATTCATTAAATCAAAGAAATTATTGTAGTCATGCTGATTGAGGAAGAAGATCGAGGTGCGTGGGTGGAGTGTGTTAGTAGTTCTCTCTAAAGCACTAACTAATGTAAGAATGTTATAATCTCTTTTACTATAACATATTTTTTAGAGCATACGTTGATACATTGATTGTAAATTCGAACACGGGAGTGTTGATAAAGGAGGATAAAAGATAGGTGGATCACAGTGCTTAGAAGTAGTTTGGAGTATAGTAGGCGAAGTAGAATGTGGTGCGTTAAATTGTAAGTCTCAGCTTGTTGGCTCAGCTAGGAGTACTTGGTGGAATCCTTCTGGGCCAATTTGCCCCAGGACACAGGTGCTATTAAACATAGGAGGCGGGTTATCTTCTTGTCTCATTTACTTTATTATTATGTTTAACTGCGTATCTGTTATGTTGCAGTGTCGATAACTATCGGAAGGACAACGGCTGGTTTATCGAGTTCACTTTTTCAATTAGTATCGAAGCGGGCACTTTCGGCATGAGAGTGAGATCAAAGTGAATCGATAGAAAAAGAAAGAGGTGGTTCTATTTCAGATACATTCTTTGAATGGAAGTAACTACCCCTATTGGAAGGCCAAAATGACTGCTTTTCTCAAGTCCATGGATTCAAAAACCTGAAAGTCTATACTTCATGGGCCGGACTTCTCACCATTGCGACAAGCGGTGAAGACGAGTTATTAAACCGGAGGTCGTGAATTCTTACGGCGAGAAGATGAAGTGGCCCTAGGTAATGACAAGGCGTTGAATACTATTTTCGATGCAGTTGATCAAATTGAGTTCAAAATGATTAGTAAATATACTATAGCCAAGGAAGTTTGGGAGATATTGGAAGCGCCCAGAGGAACTCGAAAGGTCCGTAATAGAAATTTTACTTGATGGCCCGACAGCAAAGTGGAAAACTTCTGAGAATGAAGGAAGATGAGACCGTCAATACATTATAGTACAAGGATTAATGGAAATGGCTAATGAAGCATTTGTCTACAGGGGAACCCGTAGCCGAATGAAAAGCAAAGAAAGGTTACGAGATCATTGCGAAGAGGTTTGATAATAAGGTCATTGCCATTGAAGAAGCCCAAGATAAAGCGACATGAGGCTTGATGAATTGGTGAAAATCTTACCACTTTCAAGATGAGATTGATTCCTCGAAGCAATTAGAAGAAAGTTGCGCGAAGGCGGTTGCAAAGATGGAAAGGAAGAAGAATCTAAATTTGAAACAATGAATCTTCGCTTAAAAATTTCAACAAAACCATGAAAATTCAATAAAAAACCTATGGAGCTAGCATTAGTACAAAGGTCAATAGTAGACGGTCTCCATTTGGAAAAAACGGCAAAGACGAAGGAGCGGGGAACTTTTGGCTCGCGGCAGTGCAAAGGTAAAAAATAATACAATGTAGGAAATGTGAGGATTTTGGCCACATTAGTCGAATTACTGACTATGTTAGGAAGCAGGCAGAAAGTTACTATGCAACCAGCTCGGATGATGATAAAAATGGAGAAAATGAGGATCTGAGAGAGGACACAATAAATAACTTTGTGGCGTTAAATCATCACAGGAGAGGGTGTCGACTCCCGGCTATGACTTCTGATATGCTGATGACAATGAGATGAGGTACAGAAAATAAGCGAGGAAAGGATTGGTGGCAAACTACCAGATGTTGTTTGATGAGTGGTCAAAGTTGACTAAAGCTTACACTCTAAAAGAAGCTGAAAGACAGAAGTTAGCGCATGCCAACTCAATTATGCTAAAGATAGAGGAAGAACAGAAGTCCGAGATAGGGGTTCTTGAAGGAAAAGTGGAATCAATGATCAAGGGTATCAAGATGATGAACTCCAGTAGATACCTTCTTGATGAGATTCTGGAAAAGGGGAATAGAGGAAGAGATACATCACCAGAATTGATTACTCAGGCTTCGAAGGCAATGGCGTTCCACAGCTAGAAGAAGGTAGTTGGCGATTCTAAGCGACACGCCAACCAATGGAGTAATAAAATTGACTGGTAAGAAGCCACGTTGCTCCGTATTTATTCTGAATTTATGGTAGAGGCAATATTCTCAACCTAGAATTTAGTGGAGTCCAAGAACAAACAACGGTGAAATTAAATTGTAGTGTTCACTTCTCTCGAAGCTGCATGGGAAGATGGTATTTGACAGTATCAAATCATCAAATATCAAGAAGCTAAGTGGTGATTTTGTAACCTTCGGAGGAGGAGCAAAGGGAAAAATTATTGGAAAGGGAATACTCATAGTTGATGGGTTACCAAGTCTTAAATATATATTGTTGGTTGATGGATTGACTGTTAATCTGATAAGCATAAGTCAATTGTGTGATGAGGGGATGCAGGTAGCTTTTAGTAAGAATGCTTGCATAGTAAGTGATACAGATGAACAAATCATGAAATGAGCAGATCTGAACAATTACTATCTTTGAGACCCACAAAAGTTATCTTCGGGAAGTAAAAAGAATCTAGAGACTTGGCATAGGAGGCTAGGACACACCACAGAGCACAAAACTCGTCAATTGATAAACAAGAGTTCTGTGAGGCTTAAAGCTCGAAGTAAAAGAAAAATTATGTGGAGGCGTCAAGTATATCTCTGGTGTCGTACCAGCGGTTATCCGCAGTGACAACATCGAAATCTTTGGGCATTTGCACATTGATCTTATGGGTCGATGCAATTAGAAGGCATTGGTGGGAAGAAATATATCTATGTGTGTGTGGATGACTACTCCAAGTACATTTGAGTAGAGTTCTTAAGGCAAATACATGCTGCGGCATTCAAACAAGCCCAGCCACTCGATTCGGAGAGAGCGAGAATCGCATTATCAAAATTAAAAGTGACTATGGCAAAGAATTTGAGAATGCTAAATTAGATGAATCTTGTAGTCGAAGCGTCAATGGCAAGTTTTACGAACGATTGCTCCCCTGACAAAATGGAATTATAGAAAGAAAGAACAGAATCATACAGGAAATGGCTAGGGTGATGTACATTCAAAGAAGATGCTATCGAGTTTTAATTTGAAGCAATCTTCATGTCGTATCCGTTGTCGAATTACCTAAGGCGGTACTAACACTACCTTATAAATATGGAGGGAGGAAGTCAAATATTTAATATTTTTTATATATTTGGTAGTATATTTTATATATAGCTAATGAGAGAGCCAATGAGAAGTTTGATGTCCAAGGGAGAAGGGATCTTTACAGGTTACTCGAAGCAATGAGAGCACATGTGTGTATAATAAAGGGAACTCAAGTGGTTATGGAGTCCATCAATGTGAAGGTTGTAGATGAAGAAGCTGAACATACAGAAAGCGAGGCGGAGGAACTGTGACTCAGCCAGGTCATTAATGATGCGTGGAGTTCAGGCAGATCGACAATTTGGTATTTGGCATTGAACGGCGGCAATTAAGAAAGATCATCATTTGACAACGGAAATTGTTGAAAAAATTACGCCAACTTGTTCATATTAAAAATAAACAAACGCAAGCAAGATCAGAATAAATATAAGCGAATTATAACAAAATACATATATATATGTATGAAGCAGTACCCCATCGCGTGGCTTGACTTAATCTTTCAAGCCTGAATTTAATCATGGCATAAAATGCAATGCCTCGGTTAGTCCACGAAGCGGTTGAATCTCGCGATTTGGATGCATAAATCTTATGAGGCAGTTGAGCAAAATCAGTGAAAGCTTGACTCAATTTGCTATGGAGGAGGCTTTGAGGGAGGAGGAGAGAATGGGCCATCTTGGGTTTTCATCTTTTTCCTCTTTTATATATAACCCTTCTATTCATACTGTAAAACATTTCGTTAACCTAGCAGCCCAAGCTAGATTAAACCCGTTAACCTTTATTACTAAGCAGGTAAAGCCATAGCAACAAGTTACTAATAAGCTATGATTAAAGCGTTAATTCAATTTTGTCCAATTTGTATTTACATTATCAATGTAAAACTCTGAATTCAGGTATCTTGTTGATTCCAATCAACTCCCAATTTATGATCTGATTTAAATTCCATACATGGGTCTCTTCAGCAATCATTAAATAATGTCGTGACTATACAATTTGAGATAATATTATTAGTATAATAATAATATAATTGACCATTGTTATGATTATTGTATCGGTTATGCCATGGGATCTAGCAATCTGGCATAACTCACGATATATTATCATGAGTTCCATTTTAGTATTTTACAATTACTATTATTGAATGCTTAGTTTGAGTAATCATTTAAACTAGTAAATGAATTATTTACATATAATTATCGCAATGGGCATAATTATAGAAATCAAAATACTACGATTTTATGATAATAATAGGACATCAGAGGAAGGGATGACCACAGAAAAAATAGATCAGTGGATTAAAGATGGCGGGGTTATTTGTAAAAGTATGTTTGTATCAAGATGAAACTTAAAAGATGGTAGAAAGTTGCATTATTGGATGAACATTGGATAAATGCAATGCGGGGAACAACTCAAAACAGTTTGAGAGAAATGGTATAAACCTTAAATTGAATTCCCAGACAGTAGTGTGATGTGATTGTACGAAGTGGATGTCTTCAAAATAAATGAGATGAAGCAAGAGATATAACGAGGAGCAAGATTAATTTGGCACAAAGGATACTGCTTCAGTAGAAGGCATTGAAACTTTGAAGAAATGTTTGCACCAGTGGCTAGATTAAGTATCGACTACTCCTTTACTTATTTGGCTTTGTCTTGAGGTTTAAACTATATTAGATGGGCTGGCTGCCTTCTTAATGGTATAGTTCGAGAAAGAAGTGCGATGGAGCAACCAAAGAGTTTGTGGATGTTTACCACCACGAGTATGTCTAAGCGAAGAAGATGGCCCTCATGGCTCTCAGAGCATGGCATGAAAAATTTGTGTTCCTGAAAATGGTTATATTAAGAGTGTGGACCATGGCGTTGTTAAATTATGAAGGGAAAAATTCAAGATGTTGTGCTTGAATATGTGGATGATATTGTATTTGAGGGGGTGTCAGAACAAATGGTAAAACATTTTGTCTAACAGATGTAACGTGAATTCGAAATGAGCATGGTTGGAGAACTCAAGTACTTTTTGGGGATACAGATAAGTCAAATGAAGGATATCATTTTCATTTCTCGATCAAAATATGCTAAAAATCTTGTCAAGAAGTTTGGTTTGGGCTATGACTCGAGAGGACACGATGTTACTTGGCATCATGATTACAGATTAAGATGGGGAACTTCGATTGGACATCGGATACATAAGCATGATAGGAAGTTTTCTCTATCTTCTGCTTGGCCAAATGATGCTTAACCCGCTGGGTGGGGTGTGTCAATTCGAGGCGTCGAAAGGAGGTGATTTAGGCTTGGTCAAAGTTTATCAAATATGTACCCAAAGTCTGTGAATCATGGCTTGTTATACTCCTTTGATACTAATAATTTTTTGGTTGGATATAGTGATGCGGATTGGACAGAAAGTGCTGAGGATAGAAAAGTACATTAGGAAGATGTTTCTTCTTGAGAAACAATCTTGTATCTTGGATTCGACAAGTATAGCACTTTCGGTCTACATCCTTTCCTAAGCGGTACGTTGCATTTGGAAGTGCTTGTACTCAATTGCTATGGATGCCAGGCAGGATGTTGGAATTATGGTGAAACCAAGAGTCAAAGCTGACATTCTATTGTAATGATAAGGGCCCTATTTGTATATATTGACACTTCCGAGGAATTACTTCATAAGAGAGTTAGTGGAAGACAAACTTGTTACTTTGGAACATGTGAGTACAGATAGGCAACTTTCAGACATCTTTACAAAAGGATTGGATGTAAACTAGTTTGAATATTTGAGAGTTTCTCTGGGTTATGTACTACTGATCAATATCAATTGAAGTATTGTTATAACACACCTAAAAGAGCCGAGTGTTATAACAATTGGAAGGGTATTGGCTCAACGGTTATGTGTTCAACAAGGGCGGTTATCAAAAATTGGTTAAATGCAGAGAGGCAGTGCGGGTTGTTCGAGTTGGATTGGTGGACCTCATACCGGACAACTTTACCTTTTCACAGCGAGTTTATGAATCATATCGCACAAATTAATTACCCGACCGCCTCTGCTTGAGGCTTTACATATTCGGGGTTCAAGGAGAACTTCCACTTTGCGTTAGCGCCCAATCTTAGTTTTCAAAATTAATAATGGGCAACAAAGGCGATAGTGTATATGCAGATTACATGGCTGAAATCTCCGAGCCATCGGAAGAAATCAATAGGGAAGAGAAGGTTTGAGAAGCTTATTGGAGAAACTACATGCCAGAAGACCCGATTCCTCTTTGGTGCTCGTAGCCAGATTCCCCTTTTCAACCAGGGGAAGAAGCAATGCAGATGGGGCTATACAAGGAAAAGCAAAACCTAAATTCGGACAAGGAAGGCGATTCGTACAGCTTGACAAAGGAGACAATGTATGCGTACCTCAAAATGATCAAATACTATTATTCTCTAAACCACAGTTACAACTTTACATTGATAAGTCGAGATGCTTGATTATAATGTACCTAAGTTGAAGAGGATAAGGGGTTGTGTAGTGATGATGATAGTACTTATTCACAGGGCGGAAGAAAGCGTGGCCAAGTGTTACTATCTTGGAGAAAAACTGTGTGCCTTGATTACATAGGATTAATGTAGTAGGGACTAAGGTTGATGTTGGTACAGAAGGGAAAAAGAGGATGGATGATGACCCAGTCGACAGGGAGTAAGATACACCTCTAAATGATCGTGGATATAAGTGATCAACTCAGTGGTGTTGGGATAGAACAGGACCTTAACTAACAGAGATATATCGACATCCCTCTGAGTCTAATATCTCAGAAATGTCTGAGCAGACGATAATTGAAAATACGAGAAGTATAACACCAAATCTTTATAGAGGTTCCCCTTAGTGCGATCTATTGTTCTTTGTGAAATGAACCTTGTGAACTACATGACGATTGTTCTGAGAATCCTATCAATAGCTTCTCCGATTGAGTAATACTTTATAATCCCAGTATTACCGATGACAAATCTACTAGATTTAACCCAAAATGATATACAAATGATACTAATCAAGTAGAGAATAACTCTATTAAATTTGAAACAATTGGAAAAAGGTTGAGAGAAATTGAAATTTTGGGATTATAAAATTACCAACCTAATCTTCGCATCTTCTTCAGGCAGCGCTTTCATTGAAGACACGTCAAGGACCCTGGTCTCGATGGCCGGTCTCGATAGCCTCTCGATGGGTCTCGATGAAGCTCCATCCCTGAACCGGCCTCCGTTTTGCATCGAGACCCCATCGGAACCTCAGTCTCGATCCACCAGCATGAGCAATACAGAAAATGCCTTGGCTTCAGCCAATCTCCCAGGCTTGAAGCCTTTAGTCACGTCTTCAAGACCTCGATTCCCTTGGCAGCATGACTACTCGCTTGAAGGTTAGCTGAGAAGTCGAACTTTAAACCCCGACTTCTTAGCACATTTACAACTTTTGTAAACATATCGGCGGATACGATCTCCTAAGTCTTGTCGAGCACCGGGACCAGATTCTACAATACAAAGCGTATGAAATGGAACCTCAGTCCCTATGTGCTTTGTCACCATGAAACCACACGAGATTTTTAGCCAAATAAATACTTTCGACTATCACGGTGGAGTGTTACATCGATACTCAAGACCAGTTCTTTCAAGAAAATGCGCAACGAATCGTCTAACTTTTCGCGGTAGCCATAGCGGCGTACTGCGCACCGCGGCTTCAGACAATGCTACTATTGGTTTGCAACTTGATCTCCATTAATAGCGGTACTGACGTGAATACATATCCGCTGTAGACTTCTACTATCAACATAAACACCCGTTATCGGCATGCATATCGATAACCCCAATACTAGATTCACAAACATAAGTTTTTATTTTGCTACGATTCGGGTATCTCAAAATCACTTAGCGAGCTTTCGATGTTCTTTTTAAGGTTAGACATATATCGCGACAACTCCACGGCATGTCTGATACTCAGTGCAGTGCAGCGCCTTGCCATAAAGCCCCCACTACTGCCCGAAGCGCCAAAATGCGCTTTATCCATATACTACAAAATCATCTTGATCGGTGGGCTCTTATGCGATAATTGAAAATGAAGCGGCTAACGGGGTACTACAGGCTTTTCATCGGCATATTTGAATCGCTTGATTACCTTAGCGGTATTTTTAACGTAATGATGAGAGAATCCAGATGCTGATTGATACCGTCCCAGAATTTAGCCGCTGCTAGATCACCGTATTCATGAAATCCGCGACAACTCTTTCTTGACATGTTCACCTTTTGCAAATCAACTCCCACAATCAACATATCATCAACGTAAAAAAGAAGTAAGAATACTTACTGAAATCTTTTTGAAACTTCCTTATGTGACGGCGGTGGTGATTACCATGTTTCTAAACTGACCTTTTGATAAAAGTTATCAAGGTAATATTCCCTTTGCCTCGGAGCTTGTTTCAAGCCGTCTGAGCTCTTACGAAGTTTGAAGACCAAATCTTCTTTCCTACAACCTCAAAGCCTTGAGGTTCTTCGTGAATAAATCTTAAATCTAGATCATGTGTAGAGAAAGCCTTGGGTTTTACATCCGTCGGAGAGGTCGCGGATCGTCTGTTACCCGATCCGGAATAGTTTTGATTGTCTAAAGCTTGACTACGGTTGAGAATATTTCGGTGTAGTCAATTCTTCCCTCTGTTGGAATCATGACAACCAAAGCGAGCTTTATAGCGTTCTTTCGTCGCAATTTCTCGCCCGATTCGGTGAACCCGTTGATACGCAATGTTAACTTCCTGCGGCTACAGCGGTCTTACCAACTCCCGTCATGTTTGTTAACGTGACTCCATGCAAATCTTTAAATCCTTAACTCCCATCCGATCGACCATCGTTGTACTCTTGCGACATAAGCGCGAGGTACCGCTGCAATCGGTTAACGTGAAGAGGATTGGTAGAAGGTGAATACACGAGTTTGTTTTTTGACAGGATACTTACGAGACCCGGTGTCTTTACATCTTCGTCGCTGTAGGGGATCTACGCTTTGTTGATCGTTGTGAGAAATGTTATCATCGGACTACGTAAATGCCACTCCCGTGAACCATCTGCTTACAAGGTGGCATGCTCGACAAAGGATCTTTAGGTTGATCTTGAGGCTTGAGGGGCATGATCTAAGACATTCCATTTAGAAGGAACGAGTCATGTTACTTCTCCTGCGCGGTAACTCTCGGTATTTCGGGTTGTGATACTCCTTTGCCTTTCTCCTCAGCTTACTTTAAATGCATCTTTGTATAACAACTTTGTTCATTGAATCACGTGCTTTGCTTGAATGATCTTCCGGTTCTTCAAATTATAAGAACACAGCATCATCTAAACATCGCCCGTAACCAATAAAATAGAAATGTTAGATTTGAACTTGGCTTATTTACAGCATTTAAATGACATGAACATCACGCTAAACAAACAAATACTTTTCCTTGAAAGAATAGTTTATCTTCTTGAACTCAGCATCTCTTGAGTGCAAGTGGAGGAATTTGAAGGTCTACGATATCGAAGCGTTTGTATTGATTGTGTATGCGCCCCAGGAAACGTTGAGGTAAACCACAGTGTAACCTCGTACTTAAATTGCGTTCATTCAGTCTATTAAATCCCTCACCATTGTTATTCAAATCTGTTGAAATTCTTCCCGGAATAGTCTTACGTAATCCTTATTCCATTCTCGACATGATATTGTTTGAAATCCATATCCTTTGTATTCGCCCCGTTGTAGGATCTGGCCTTCACTCGGCCAAATGCGTTTCTCGGCCAGCTAAGCTCACCAGTTTCTTGAGACTTATGCAGCAGTTATTTTTCCAGAAATAAACCCAAAACTTTCGTCGCATCATCATTAGAGGTTACATAATACGATGAACCTCCCCGCGGAACTGACAGGCTCAGGTCCACAAACATCTACGTGAACTAACTTCAGCCCTCTCGAATTTAGAACAGCGCCGGTTTGCTGACTTTCTTTCTTCCCAGAACCACTGACTCTCACAGATATGATGATCAGCGGATTTGAGCTCGAGTATCACATTATTTGAAACAAGTAGTTTAAATGCACTTTTCTGTTCGTTGTGATACTTAGGTTTGTGCCCACATGACATCGTCTTCAGGAGCTATCAATACTTGTTATAGTCGTTTGAGGAACTCGATTAAGATTTTAAAGTACCTATCTTGGAACCTTTCAGACTCACGGTCATTGCGCGAGCTACCTTCGGTTACTGCCGCTGACGTCGTTCGGTAACCGTCCCGGTGACTCACGATGAAGCTCTTCGCGACTTGAATGCATTACCGCTTTAGTCAATCTCACAGGGTAGAACCATTCGTGACTTCAAGTTCACATCTCCCGTACCTTCAATCTTGACTGCGTTAGCGAGATGGGCCCGACCCGTAATCTCCAACCCGTATAATTGACATTATATCCCCGAGTGGGTGTGGTGTAAGCGATGCTCTGAATCGAGAATCAGAATTTATCGGCGATCAGCGGACAAAGTAGAGCATCCGCGCCAGTCATCAACAACATTCTTTTCGCTCTTGTTGCCTACCGACTACGAGGATACCTTATTCTTAATAATGACCGATCTTGCCGTCCAGGCGCTCGAAGTCGTCCTCGAACTTGACTTACTATTTCCTCTTGACTTTGACCTCCGTTTATTAGCATCGGCTTCACCATAGTTGCCTGTCTACATTGATCACGGGGGAGCCTTTACCGACTCCATGGTCTTAGAACTTAACGGACATAAACTCTTCGACCACACTTAGCTGCGGCTTACCGTTTCGGTAGTGCTACATTGGCTGACCTCGCCGAACTCCAATGTCTCGGCAAGATGCGATAGTATCAATGATTGTAATTCATCACCAAAATTTAACCTCAACGATGAACAATTGATTTATCAAACTATTGAAATCATTAAGGTGCCCTAGCAATCGGAGTATTCATTATCCTCAGTAAAGCAGTTAGCCGTCAATGAGTACTTATTGTTAGCGGATGGTTTTCATATAACCCGACAAAGCTATCATGTGAGCCACTGTAGAGTGAGGTCTCATAGCTACGTTGGCAACAAACGTTTCTAGACAAACACGATGCTGGCTATACCCGAGGCATGCATACAGCTGGATTCCTAGATACTCCATATTTGCGGGCTTACGCTGAAACATAAACATTCCCTAAAATAATCCTCCGTATTCATCTTCTAATGGAAATCAACCCCGTCGATTTATCTGACATATGTCGATACTCCTTACGTATTTTCCATTGAATTTTAGATAAACTATATCTAGACTCTGAAACTTTAATTTCACGTCTAGGTGTTGGGATAGAACCTGAGATATAACTAACAAATATATGACACCCAGACCTCACAGTCTAATATCTAAAATTATCTGAGCAGACAATGGTGAAAATACCGAAACCTTAAATAACACCGAATCTTTATCACGAGTTCACCGAGTGCGTCGCATTCTTTGCGGCAATCAACTAGAATTAGACTACAGCGACCATTTAATTTACAAAGTCCTATCAAACTAAGCACGCCGATTGGGTAATACTTTATTTAGTATTCACCATTGACAAATCTAACACTAGATTTGAAACAAAAATGATATACAAATGATCTTAATCAAGTAAGAGAACAACTCTATTGAATTTGGAACAATTGGAAAAAGTTGAAAGTGAAATTTTGGATTATAAAGAAAATTATGGCTAATCTTCCTTATCTTTCTTTGAACCTTCGTGAGACCAGTAGCGGGACCACGGTCTCGATGGCGATTACCGATGTCAGCCTCTCGATGGGTCTCGATGAGCTCATCTGAGCCGGCCATGGTGTGCGCCGGGGCCACGACAGGACCACAGTGCCGATGGAGTCTCGATCCACTGCGCTTCAAAAACTTATGAAAATACCTTATTTCAGCCAGATACCACTCGGAATGCAAGTGATGATACTACAACTGTTGCCAATATTCTGAAGGGTCTGAGAGAGGCTAAGAAGGGTCAACTTAATGGTGATGAGATGATTAATGTGGGTGATAGTAGTAAGAAGAGGAAAGGCGGGAGGGTACCCGACTAGGCTTGTTAAAGGGAGATAGAACCAACCTCCAAGGAACCAAATGATGAGGAGCAGATGATGATGTGGTGTTTGTGTCGAGAGGTGGCCTTGGGGAGGGAAGAGAACGAGAGATTCACTTCTTTCTTTGCAAGAAAGCTGTTTAGGAGGTGTAGAGAGGTTTTGAGCCGAGGTGTGAAGAGGCAGAAAGAGCTGATTGAAGAAAGGAGGAAGGACATTAAGAAGGGTAAGACAAAGATTCAGGGGGAGTTTGAAAAGAAGAACAAAAGGGCAGGTGGGAGTAAATGCATTAAGAAGACAAAGAGTACAACATACAATGTTGAGGATTACGCGATGGGTAATGACTCATGCGGATGAAGAGTCGATGAAGAATCGGATGATAATACGGAAGCTTATAGGTATCCAAGAGGAAGTCTAAAGGGGTAAGCTCAAGGAGATGATGTGGAGACTAGGATTGGAAATAAGAGGGTTGCTCATGATGTGCGTCTCACATGGCCAGGGGATAGTTTTGGAGTGCGAGGTGCGGGGAGGGCTAGGTAGGATATTATCTGTGGAAGGAAGATTGTGCTTGAGAGGTCTTTATCAAAGGCAACTATCAAGAATGCTCAGACCTACATAGATATTCTGTAGGATGTTGGGATATTGTCCATGATGGATAGTGCTAAGAGGTATTGGGTGAGGTTGGTAAGGGAGTTTGTGTGCTACTTAAGTGACAAGATTGAGGAAGCTGGACATGAAACGTATCCGAAGGTGAAGTTAAAAGGGCATATGTTTGATTTCAGTCCAAGAGTGATTAACAGTTACTATGGCATTTCCAACTCTGAGGTGACTAGATAGTCCTTGAAGATGGCAGATATCATAGGAGAGTTGACTAGGAATGCGTGAGGCGTGGCACAGGATGGAACTGTTGGCTATCTACATGCTCGGGTTTGAGATACTGGGTTCTACAGAAGTTTATGTCTGCTAACACGGGTTTCCAACAAGGAAGCAAATGGTAATCTTATCTTACATAGGAAGAGTGTTAGTATGTTTGGGGTCTAATGAACTATTGAACATTGGACAAGTTATTTTTATCGGTCATTGATGTGCAGTCACGCTCCAGTCTCGAACTGTTAGGTTTCTTAGTATGATTTGTGGTGTGCTGTTTGTAGAGCGACACCTTGACTAGAAGATGGAGTTGGTGTAGATGTCAAGCCTCTTATGATTAGTGAAAAGCTCATGAAGAGGAAGAGGGTAATGGGTATGCACCAGAATTCCTGAATCTTGCTGGAGCAGGGCAATAACTTGCTTCGTAAGTATTTCTGTATCCTTATCCAGGTGTTTGAAGAAGAACAACAGAGATTGAAGGAGGGGAGTCAGTCCAAGGAGGCTAGGATTATTGAACTTGAAGGGAAAATTCAAGCCTTGAGGTTGTTTTAGCGAAGACTTTAGTGATATTCTTCTTTACACATCGATGGAGGATCTGGAATGATGATCGACTTTTATGGATGTTGAAGAAGGTGTCGATCTACCTTGCGGGTTGAGTGTGCTGCATGGTGATTTGGTCATTCGGTTGTTGTTGTAATTGAATTTATGTTTTAGGACAGGGGAGTGCAATTTGTGTTTTGTGTTTGGGTGTTTGGAACTACGTAATCCCATTTGCCTATTGACACTTGGGTGACATTTCATGGTTATTCATGGTTATGTTTATTTCATAATTATTTTTTTGTGTTTTAACACTTGCTGCTGAACACGTGTCTCGGGATAATGTGAAGATGCATTTGTCACGAAAAACTTACCCAAATGGAGAGTTTGTTGAAGAGTGAAGTTGGATAAAAGTTTTACGTGAGTGCGGCCTTGATAATATCGGCCAGCTTGCATATAACAGTTGGAAGCTTCCTCGAAGATGTTTTTCTATCAATTGTTAAAACTGAATATACAGATGTCTTACTTGTCGTATGAAGTGTAGTGATGTGATATTGGTAAATCATGCATTAAGGGGTAGATCTTGGATAGCAATTGCCCGACCCGTGATGTCTAGGGATCTTTGGCAATTGCTCTTGAAGATTTGATGAGGTTTACACGTCTCTATGATTGGCAAGTATTGGGAGATCTTGGAAGATCTCGTGTAGTATGGAAACGTGTTTAAGTTGGCTCGAAGAAGTTCTCATACTTATATAAAATACAACTCATTATATAAAAGGAGACTAAGTACAAGTTGTTTATTCGCATTCATTCATTCATCAAGGAACGATTGTAATGATTTCACTTTTTCAACAAGCACTCATACTTGACGGAAATCATGGAGAATGAATGCCAGGCTTGGAGTCATCTAACGAATGAATTTAGTGAGACTTCAATACCTTAGATTCATTTTGATGCTTGGACGATAGAACTAATTTCTTACTCTCGTCATAATCCACTTTACTAGGGGTAATGTCAGAAGTAGTACCTTCTCCTGATATTCCACCTTCTTTACAAATCAGTTTATGCTTCTTCAGTTTTCCTTACCCCATTATCACGCATTCACACCCTCAATAATATTTATCAATATTGTGAGAATACCCATTACTAAGAATCTACATTTTATATATATATAGTTCATCTGTTTTAATCAGCCATATTCAAGATAATCAAGAATGTTGGGAAATATCGATATAGAAAACAACAATTAAGGAATCAATAATTTCGACTCAGTCAAACTAAGACGGCTTCCATAAAATGGAGATCCAAGCTAGGAAAACTAAGTGTCATTTTGTAGTTGTAGCTTAGCATTACAGCATATAATTAGTCAAGCAATTATAATTGCATATAATAAAAAAAAGACATCGAATGCCTATGTTCAAACATATCTTGGCAAAGCTTTGTACGAGGTTGCCAAAAGCTATGTACTAGGTTGACTACTTGACTAACTCATCGTATGTGACTCCAAAGTAAATTTACATAAATTGATTGCTCTATTTCAATTTAATTGGAAGATTTTAATCTATAAACAATTAAACTACGAAGCACAATTTAAAGTAATACTGTAATTCAATTATTTAACTTTATAATTATTGAAAAGATGCAACTATTCTCAAACAACCAGTTGCAAAACTAACAGTCAATATGATAATGATGTGATATAAAACTAAAATAATTAAAAGCAGTAAAGTAAAAGAGCAGCATGGCAGTGGTACTTGGGTTAGGTGCTGATGTAATAAGATTTGGGGACAACTTGCCAGTGAAGTTTCCACTATATCAATGGGATGTTACAGAGTAAGGTGCTACAGAATACTCGAAATCTCTTGGCACTCTTCTACATTCCCGAATAAACAGAATAGGCTCACTGTCTTCTCACAGCCAGCGTCAATGTTTCTGGGTGTTCATTTCTATTATTAAATCAATCCCCAAGTTCTCGATGATTGTTATAACGTAATATAAAGTAAGCAATCGTCACATTAGTTAGAAGTTTAGAGTGTAGCATAAGCAGCGTACACTAAAACTCTTGATACTAAGCTAAAACAAATACAAGAACACTCTATATGAAATATAAAATGAGGCTAGCTTGAGAGCTTGTGTTTGACTCCTTATATAGTGCATGACCACATTATTATGGGTCTTGATAAGTAAAGTCTTTAATATAGGATCAAAAACCTTTACTTAATACATTGAATTACATGAGTCAAATCAACTTGCCAAATCTCGATAACTTGATGTTCATGAATATCTTATAATTAAGCAGGAATCTTTGTAGTCCTTGAGAGTTTACTTATCCGTGCAAAACAACCGTCGGATCTTAACAAGCTGGAAGCCTGATCTCTTAGCAGTTACCATCGATGCTTTTGTGGTGTAATATCCTGCTGAAAACTTGATTGAAACACGTGAACCCGTCTTGTTTTAACAACATGCATAATATCAAGTACCTTCAAGTTGTCATAAACCAATTATTATAACCGTGGATACGCATTGTAGAAAAACTTCATTCAATATCTCACACCAACAGTTATATTAAGAAGTTAAAAGAATTAGATAGTAAAGTATGTTAAAAATATTACATATTGTTGTTGTTTTTAAACAAATATATAACAATAAAAGTTATTTGAGTTCAAAATTGAAAAAAGTCAATTAATTAAAATTAAAATGTAATAATCTTTTAGGGAAGGAGATAGTATTAAATATTAATAATAAAATTATCGTGCCTCGAAGCTTGCTGCAGGAGTACATGAATGGATTTTACATTTTATCCCACTCGGGACACATCATTATTAGACTGTTGGTGTTGAACATTAAATTATGGAGCTTTTGGTATAATTTTGTATTAAATCATAGAGCAACTTTTCGAACCCTTCTTTGATCAACGCGGATTTGTGTCTCGCCAAGGTCTCATGAGATAATTTGAAATTAACCGATAGTTGACAGGGCAACAATAATTTAATAACTTAATCATACATTATTCATGGACGTAAGATGAGTTCCTGCCAATATCATGATGTTAAAATAGTATAGGAAGAGGTCAATAAGTATAGGAATGATAGCAAACATAAACATTCTCTGAATATGAGGAAAAATAAATGAAGAAAACATAAACATAAACATCATCATAAGTACTAAGGAGTGCGGCCAGAATTTAGTTCTTGGATTTTAGATGCGAGAAAATCCGAAATCGGTTACAGGTTTTGTGTGAAAAAATGCAAAAATTCGGTCCGATTATCCGAAGCCGGTTTGGACGGTTCGGACCGGATTTCAAATAATCAAAATTTTAAACAATCAAAATTTACAAATAACCATAAAACATTAACAAATTAAAGATACCGCTATCAAAATTTACACTATAAAATTAAATCATAATCAAATGTAAAATAATAAACAACTATTAAACAAATGCCGTTAAAATTCAAAATTAAAATTGAATTTATTTTACCAAACTTTTGGAGGAGTTTCGGAGAGTGGGGGAACTATTTGGGCGGAGGCCGGAGATTCGCGACATTTGGGCAGAGGCCGGGTTGCTGCGGAGGTGTAAAGTTTGGGGTACGTGAAGTAGCGGAAGTAGGAATCGGGGGAATTAGAGTTGGGTTTAAAACTTAGAAATTAGAATTTAAAAAAAAAATGGTTTATTAAATAGCAGGACCAGGCCAGGATTATATCAGGTATTTCCAATTCATATCGGATAGGTCCGGTTATTTATTTTCACGTAACTAGCATCAGGATGCAATTAGGATGAATTATCCAGAAAGAAGAAAGAAATCATACTTGGACAGGACCCGGTTGGTTTCTGATTCAATCACAGCCCTAATAAGTACAACGAAAAATTTCAGAGATTTCGTTTACATAATCTATAAACAAGTAAATGTAGACCCAGAAAAAAAGAACCCCAATGCCACTTATCAGTTAAACTTCCACGCCGAAAGCGAATAAAGTGGTGTTTCTTTCCACCCTATAATTAGACACTTTCCATCCATCTCAAATGTGGATGAACTCGCCGAAGGAAAATCTTTGAGCACGAGTTGTGCTTGTTTTAAAGACGTAATGCCCAACGAGGTCTCCACCATCCCAAATCGTTCAAAAAAGGCTCTCCAAACTTCAACTTTAACTTTGCTGAATGTCCTTTGCTCGCCTTCGGCTGCAACAACGTTATGTATACCCTTGCTGTAGTACAACGACTCCACATTGAATCTATTTGACTCGTCGTTCTTCATACAGTCTTCTAAGCAATCAAATTGTGCACCATAGAAGAACAAAGCTTCAATGAAACGACTCACAAAGACGGGAGAGTTGTGATTCGTCTCAACTTCAGCAACAATCATCAGACAAGGTTTAGTATTTTTAATCACTCTGAATAAATGTTCCAATCGATCTGGCTCCGCAAGCATGGTCCTCAAAAAAAAGGCAGAGTAGACTATTACTGTTTCATCGTAATCAACAGGCAAAAGCGCTTCCTCAAGACTCAAGATGTCATCCACTATTACTACATGGAAAGAAAAAGGTAGGTTCAGGGACTGACCAAAGTTTCTCAATCTGTTACCCGTCTCCTCGATTTTATGCTTTGATTTGGTTGTAACTGCAGTTATCTTCAGATGTTGAAGAGGGGGTTTCCTTTGAGCCATGAGGGCCTGCATCAATATCGAGTGCTGCTGCCCACCTTTGATAGAGAAATCAATGATATGTATCTTTCTTGCTGCAGGACTATGGTCACTATAAACTTAATTCCTTAGCGAGATCAATTATTAGACCTGCTGGAATTGCTTTGAAAACTGCAAGGTAGGTGGAGTCTATGCTCATCAATTCTTCTTCAACACCCAAAAATTGCTTCTTCCAAAAATTTATAGATCTCATCTTCCTAGTTTCCTGATCAATCCTCTCATTGAGTGCTTTAGAAAAGTAGAACACTAACCTTTGAACAGGATCCCCTTCACTTGAACTTAGCTCATCACAACGATCCAAGAGTTTTCGAGCATGATCAAACTGCTTCTGGCCTACTTTCTCTGCAGAAGCTAAAAGATAAAATATAAGCATAGCATCTCTTGCGACTTCCTTGTTGAGGCTTGAAAACTGGTATGAAAATAGATGGCCAGCCATCAAGAAATCAATATCACTAGTTTCCAAGAACTCGATGAACTTTTCTCCAGCCAACCTAATGATGCCATTAGTGGATAATTTCGGGTCCACAATCCTAATATGTTGTGCTTCACTGCTTTCGACAATTATCTGTTGTCCATTGAATCTTCTAACCCTGCTACCATAGTCTGTAAAAAGCTTAAATAATGCATGAAGCTCTTTTACAGTTGCTGCCTCATCTAAAGAAGGAGAATCTTCGTTACGGTTGGCTACATGTTGTTCATTCGGAAACACATATGGCATAACTTCTTCCTCAGACATGCTGTTTTCCTCCTTAAAATCAGTAGTATCTTCTGATGCCGAACCTCCATCACATATGTGGTTTCTTTGTGCCATAAATAGGACAAAAATGTACATATTCAAGACAACCAAATAGGCAGCCGGCCGCAGAGAGGAAAATCACAATAATGTTGGAAAAAAGACAAATTGCGAATAAGACAGTTTCAGCATTATCTTCCCTGTTTCTTTTCATCTATGAGTACAACCAAACAAATATAAGAGAACACAGAATAGCACAAGTTACTTGTATAATGAATCCAATAGGATATTGAAACAAATAATTGAACCCATCACTCATAAGTCAGAAGTAGCCTTACGGTAGGTGGTTATTGTACAACAATGAATAATATAATTGGAATAACAAGAACAAAAGTTTTCCTTAGGTTTCTCCTTGCAACATAGAAAGTATATGCGAGTTCAACAAATTGCATTTAGATGTAATTCACGCAATGTAACACATACTTTTTTAAAAATTTAACTGATAACATATTTAATATTCCGTACTAATTAAAGTGGACTTGTTTCCTAAAAACATATATGAACATTGGTTGAATGAGACAAGTTATGCATGGAAATAACAAAAAAATGTGAAACTACACAATCTCTATAAGAAGGAAGGATTATCAGATAATGTACGGAATATGATACAACCGAATTATACCTAGCTAACTGTCAACCGGCAACGAAAACTAAGCGTCATTTTGTAGTTGAAGCTTAGCAATAGCATAAGCAGTCAAATAAGTAATTATATATGATAAAAAACAAATGTGAATTTGTTTAAAGAAATGCAGATTTAAGTGGTGACCATTAAGCAGAAACAATAGTATGCGCACATATATAAATGACTGATTATACATTATTATAAGGTAATAAAAGTACAACGAAATTTTTAGAGATTCCGTTTTCTGCAGTAGAATTTAGAAATGAGTAAAAGTAGACCCAGAAAAAGAACCTCAATGGCAGTATGGCACTCATCAGAAGAGAGATATATTATCAGTTAAACTTCCAGGCTGAAAGCGAATAAAGTGGTGTTTCTTTCCACCCTATAATTAGACACTTTCCATCCATATCAAATGTGGATGAACTCGCACAACGAAAATCTTTGAGCACGAGTTTTGCCTGTTTTAAAGACGTAATGCCCAACGGGGTTTCCACCATCCCAAATCGGTCAAAAAAGGCTCTCCAAACTTGAACTTTAACTTTGCTAAATGTCCTTTGCTCCCCTTCAGCTGCAACAATGTTATGTATACCCTTGCTGTAATAAAATGACTCGAGCTTGAATCTATTTGGCTCATCGTTCTTCATACAGTCTTCTAAGCAATCAAATTGTGCACCATAGAAGAACAAAGCTTCAACGAAACGTGTCACAAAGACTGGAGAGTTATGATTTGTCTCAACTTCAGCAACAATCATAAGATAAGGTTTAACATTTCTAATCACTCTGAATAAATGTTCCAATCGATGTGGCTCAGCAAGCATGGTCCTAAAAAAGAAGGCAGAATAGACTATTACTGTTTCATCGTAATCAACAGGTAAGTGCGCTTCCTTAAGATTCAAGATGTCATCCACGATTACTACATTGAACGAAAAAGGTAGCTTGAGGGACTGAGCAAAGCTTCTTAATCTGTTACATGTCTCCTCAATTTTTTGCTTTGATTTTGTTGTAACAGCAGTTATCTTCAGATGCTCAAGAGGCGGTTCCCTTTGCACCGTGAGGGCCTGCATCAACATCGAGTGCTGCTGCCCACCTTTGATTGAGAAATCAATTATATGTATCTTTTTTGCTGCAGGAACATGGTCCACTATGGCTTGAATGGCAGCGAGATCAATTATTAGACCTGTTGGAATTGCTTTGCAAACTGCAAGGTAGGTGGAGTCTATGCTCATCAATTCTTTTTCAACATCCAAAAACTGCTTGTTCCAGAAATTCATTGATCTTATCTTCATAGTTTCCTGATCAATCCTCTCATTGAGTGCTTTCGAAAAATAAAACACTAGCCTTTGAACAGGATCCCCTTCACTGGAACTTAGCTTATCACAACAATCCAAGAGCTTACGAGCATGATCAAACTGCTTCTGGCCTACTTTCTCTGCTGAAGCCAAGAGATAAAAGACAAGCTCCGCATCTCTTGCTTCTTCCTTGCCGAGGCATGAAAACTGATATGGAAATAGACAGCCAGCCATCAACAAATCCCCATCACTACTTTCTTCGAACTGAATGAACTTTTCTCCAGCCAACCGAATGATGGCATTGGTTGACAATTTCGTCATCTTAATAAGTTGTTCTTCATTGCTTGCCATAGTTATCCAGCGTCCGTTGTACTTTCTAATTCCGCTACCATAGTTTGTACAAAGCTTAAATAATGCGGGGGGAAATGCATGAAACTGCTCCTCCTTGCACTCTAAGTCTGAAGTATTCAGTCTAATAACATCCGTCTTTCTGGTCTCATCACTTGATTCGAATTGCAGAGAGTCGATGCAAGAATCTTCATCATCTAAAGAAGTAGAAACATCTTTTGAGTTTGGTTCTTGAGGAGGTTCATTCTGAAACATAAATGATATAGTTTCTTTCTCAGACATGCTGTTTTCCTCCTTACATGGAGTGGTATATTCTGATGCTATACCTGCATCACATACTTGGTTTCTCTGTGCCATAAATAATCCACACCAAAAAACAACACAAATCAGTATATTGAGTTGAATCAATTACCAAATTCTTTACCCTTTCTTGATTCTTAAGTCTTACATATGACAATAAGATTAAGTAGAACTGTCTCCCTTTATAGTGGCAACATTTATGGCATTATACATATTCAAGAGTCAAGACAACCAACATTCCTGTTTTTTAAAATCACCTAGGCCTTTTCTTGATTCTGAACTATCACATATGACAATTTGATTGAGTTGACTTTCTCCCTTGATAGTTACAATATTCATGACAGTATACATATTCAAAATAGCCAACATCCCACTAATTCACCTAGCCCTTTCTTGATTCTAAACCCTCACATATGACAATAAGATTAAGAAGAACTTTCTCCCTTGATAGTGACAATATTTATGGCAATAAATATACTCAAGACAGGCAACATTCCGATATTTTCGATTCACCTAGATAGTCGACGGCTGCCGAGAGGAAAATCACAATAACGTTGGGGAGTAAGACGAATTATAAATAAGACACTTAAGCATTATCTTGCTTTGTTATATACTTATATCTCAGTTAAAAGTCAACTTAATAATAAGAGTAAAAAAATTCCTCCCAAGTTAGTAAAAGCAATTAGGATATCCATAAAATAATTTTGAACAATCTTATGTTATCGATGCCAAGCTTCGAAGAGATTTTTGAAGGCCACTATGGTCACGATGGGAGGTTAAGATGAAGCCGATGGAGCTCACGACGGAACGCCGCCGCCACCTCCATCGACTGCCGCGACCACAGGCCACGACGAGAGCTGATCGACGACAAATAGGTTTGAACACCATTTTATCATAATTCATTCAACACAAATTGTATCTAAATTTTCTATATTTCTCTGCATTTCTATTAATTTTTCATCACAAAGTTATCATCCTAAACTATATCTGAGAGAAGATTTCAGACCGGTATCAAGAGTAAAAGATTGCCAACCGAGAGTTTAAATTTTGATGTGAATCTCAGAATAATCTTTCTCGATCCGGATTTTTAAAGGATTCGCAAATGCAAATGCGACGCACTCTACTGTTAATCGGTTAAAACCTAAATAAAGATCTCGCGTGTCCGGTTTATTTCCGCAGATTTCATTTCTATCGTTATTATCGCTTTTGTTCGGGATCTATAAGTTGTGTGGACACTGGCTCATAGTCATCCCAACAATCGTATCAAAGTCAGGTTCGATATAAGTCGAGATTCAACGCGTTAACTAATGTTGGATTTACGTAGATGTTGTAGACAAATTTGACGGGATTGATTTCTACTTCATCGGAAAGACATGCGATGGAAGACTATCTCAGACGGGAATGTTTTACCGCTTCATTAGCGGTAGTTCATAATATAGAAAGGCGAGGAATCGAATGAGCCGATAGCGTGCCTCGAGCGACGTACTTACGCCGCCCGTAAAACATGGCTGGGCAATGTCGCGCGAGACAATTGCGGTCTCGACGAAGGCATTGTCAAGTCTATACGGTAGTCATTCGTCAACAATAAGGGTACGACACGAAGCAATTATTTCACCTGGTGACGCCGTAGAATTTCATTTCTAGGCAAGCACCTTTAATTAATTTCAATATTATTATAAACCAATTATCTACTCAAGCTGTGGATTTTGAAGACGAAGTTACAAGCATCGATACTATTGGCATCTTTGCCAAATAGTTGGGAGCCGATGAAGTGCCGTTAGTAACTCGGTAGAAAAACGAGAAGTCGAGCTTAAGGTAGTACAAGAGCGATGCTTGTCTCAAGCATGTAATGAAGACGTATATGGGAGAGAAGAGTTCTCAGACAAACGTAGATGGTGCAGGAACCTCGACAGAAAATAAAGAAGAATAAACGGAAAAGTCAAAGCCAAGAAGAGGAAAGAGAAGTCGAAATCCGGAGGACGCATTCGGAGCGTTGGGGAACTAACGACATAATTCAAAATGATATATCAACACCCAACCATTTGAGTCTAATATCTCAGAGTAATCAATGTATAATAATTGAAAATACCTAGCAAATAACACCGTATCTTTATACAGTTCCCCTCAAGGTACGGCCCCTGTCGCCGGTAAATCAACTGTAATCTAACTCACAACGATCATAAGGTAAAAGTCCATCAAACTAAGCTTCTCCAATCGAGTAATACTTTATAATCTAGTATTCCTCAATGACAAATCTACACACTAGATTAAGCTTAAAATGATATACAAACGATACTTAATCAAGCAGAGAACAACACTAATAATTTGGAACACCGAAAGTCGAGAGAAAAATTGAATTTTTGGATTCTAAAATAAACGTGACCTAATCCCCATTGCCCCCGGGCTGAACTGGCCATCGACGAGACCCCATCGGCACCAAGGGCCCCCGATGACGGTCCGATGGCCTCGAAGAGGTCTCGATCACCTATACAATGCATCGGGCAACATATCAGATTGAGACCCCATCGACCTCAGGTCTGAATGGAACCCACATGCACTGCCTCCATTTTCAGACGAGACCCCACGACCTCGTGGTCTCGAATGGGCTCGACCCCCGCAGACCTTCAAACACTCAAAACGCCTTCAAACTCAATGTCTCCACTTGAAGCCTTTTCAAATCACCGTCTTCAAGACCTCCAATTGCTAGCTAAAGACCTTCGAGCCACGCCCGAGTTAACTGCCTCAACACAACTTCAGCCTTCTCCTTGTTTACAACTTTTCTAAAATATCACTGGATTTCGATCTCCTAGAATCTCACAAGCTTCTCAGACTCCATCCTCCAATACAGAACGTATGAAATGGTATCTCGGTCCTATGTGCTTGGTCCTTGCATGAAACACGGGATTTTTAGCCAGATAAATCGCACTCTGACTATCACAGTATAATGTATTACATCCATGCTCAAGATTCCGGCTCTTTCAAGAAACCGCGAACCAAATCATCTCTCTTTCACGGCTCCGCCATAAAGAACATACTCGCCTCACAACCAGACAACGCTACTATTGGTTGCAACTTCGATCTCTAGCTAATAGCAGTCCCCCAAACGTGAATATATATCCACTAGTAGACTTTCTACTATCAACATCACCACCGTTATCAAGAGTCTACATATCCCACTAACCCGCATTGCATTTACGAAACATAAGGATTTTTCTCAAAGACTACCATTCAGTATCTCAAAATCCACTTGCCACTTCCCAATGTTCTTTCCCCTGGTTGGGAGACATATATTCATCGACAACTCCCACAAGAAAAGTAAATATCATGTCTAAACACCATAAAGATACATAAGACTACTCCACGTTATAAGATAAGTGCACTATCCATATACTCTAAATCATCTTCAGCCTCGTGTGAATGTTGTAATCGATAATTGAAAATGAGCAATTAACGAAAATTTACAAGCTTGCATCGAGCATGTCAATCGCTGATCACCTTCTTCAGGTATTCCTCTTGTGTCAATCTCGCCAGAGAATTCGATCTCCGACTATTCTCATCCCCAGAATTTGCTTCGCCACCTAGGTCCTTCATCGCAAATCCCACTGACAACTCTTTCTTCAACATGTTCACCTTTGCAAATCAGCTCCCACAATCAACATATCATCAACATAAAGAAGTAAGATAACATAATCTTTTGAACTCTTTATGTATCAAAGCAGCTGGCCTGTCTCAATAACTTACAAATTTCAACCTTTGATAAAGCACAAAGGTAATATTCCACCTCTGAGCTTGTTTCAAGCCATACAAGCCTTTTCAAGCTCAAGTGTACCAAATCTTCTTTTTCCCTTTAACTCAAAGCCTCGAGGTTAAGCTTCATGAATAACTCTTCATCTAGATCACCATGAGAAACGCTGCTTACATCCATCCGATGAAGTGCATCATCTCGCTACCAACTCGAATGCCTGATTGTCACAAGTTTGACTACGTGGTGTTAAGATTTCAAACAGAATGTAATTCCTTCCCTCCGTTGGAATCCCCTTTGACAACCAAACGAGCTTTATGCTTGGTTTCCATCCTGTTTTTCTTTGATTCGCAGACCCATTTATTCTCAATATTCTTCTCTGCTTTTCTCAAGCGGTCTACTAACTCCCACGTCATGTTAGTCAACAATGACTCCATCTCTTCTTTCATCGCTAACTCCCACTTGATCGCCTATCATCAGACCGCTCTCGACATAACTACTGTGCTCGGCCTCCGCTTCGCTAACGTACAGAAGTTAGTAGTAGGAGAATACCTTCCCAGCCTGGTTTCCTCGACACCTGATACTCTTTCCGGCATCAGTGTCTCTACATCTTGATCACTATCGTGACAATCTCTTCATGTTGATCAATGACAAATGTTAATAATGACTCCTGTCAGTTTCCATCTCAACCCATCTCTTCAAAAAAGGCTGATATCAAGAAAAGGATCTTCAAAGTTGATCTTAGGGAGTGGCACGACCTAAGACACGCCATTTGGAAAGAACCGAGTCAGCGCGCTTCTCCTACGCATTTGACTTCCTCGGTATCAGCTTGTGACTTCTCCTTCCACTTCTCTCCTCTAACACTTTTTGTCTGCCTTGTATAACATTTGTTCATTTAAGACCACATTCTTGCTTCACGATCTTCCGTTCTTCAAATCATGAACCTCGTGATCCCATTCTCAAATACGCCATAACCAATAAAATAGCAAATGTTAGATTAGCTGTTTATTTCTAGCATTTCAGATCAACATGAACATACGCTAAACAACCAAATACTCTCTTTGTTAATAGCTTACCTTCTTAGAACCCACTTCTCTCTCGTGAATTCTCGAAATTCAGAGGGACCGAGGGTCCTCTATTTATCAAGAAGGAAGTCGTATTGATCAAGGCTCCGGCCCGTAACGCCTGGAGGTAAACCATGCTGTAACCTCATACTTCCGGCACGCTCATCTGCCATGTTCATCCTCTCACTATTCCGCCTGGCTGGGGCGCTCCCTGAATAGTATTCTCGCATCCTTATTCCATTCTCGATACAATATTGTTTGAAATCCATCATCAGATATTCACCCCATTGTCGGATCTCAAACACTTCACTCTCGCCTGCCTCATTCTCAACCATAAATTTCCATTTCAAGACTTATACGCTCTCGACGCTTTTTCAAGAAATAAACCCAAACTTTCTCGTCGCACATCATCAACGGCGTTACATAATACGATTTAACCTCCCACGTAACCAACAAAGCGCCTGTCCTCAAACTTCGTGTGAACTAACTCAAGCCTCCTCAAATTTAAGTGCTTAACCAGCTTAACAAACCCGACTTCTTCCGTCTCCCTGCACACACCACAGACATGATGACATCAAATTTCCAGATTTCGTACTGTGTATCACATTATTTGAAACAAGTAGTTTCATACCTTTTCACCACAGGCCCAATTGGTTGTGCCACAACATCGCCTTTCTCGTAACTATCAATAGCAGCCATAGTCATTTTGAGAACTCCCAAAGAAGGTACGGTACCTATCTTCGCACTGGCCATACTACCGCACTCCGAGCTACTTTCCAGTTGCCTTCACCGAACGCCGCTCGGCAACTATCCTCATCCACCGACTCACAGAATCAGTTTTCACCAGCCTTCGCACATGCCTCACTTCTTACCAATCTCCGTGTAGAACCATTCGACAAATTCAAGTTCATCTCCTATACCTTTCAATCTCGCCGGCTCACTCGTTAAAGCATTTAATCATTTTACAATCTCCACCATATAATCTCAACATTATATCCCGAGTGGGTGTAGATGAAACGATGCTCCTTAATCAAGAATCAAGAATTTATCGAGCAATCAATGCATGTGCTATAGCATCCGCATAGTCATCAACAACACGCACACGCTCTTGGCCGCTCTCTCGACTACCGATGCCTTGCATTGCCGCAACATGTGACCAGTCTTGCCACATCCCCAGCACTCAAGAGTACGCCCTCCAAATTTCGACTTACTCTTCCCTCTTGACTTCGACCTCCATTTATTCTTGACGCTCCCTTTGTCATAGTTCCTACCCCTTTCTACATTCAATGCAGAACCTTTATCAACTCCATCATTCTTCCGAACTTCCTCGGACAGACATCGCCGACCACCTTGCCTCGCACTTCATTCCCGATCAATTACTCACAAGCAAATTTCATCTGGCCCCAACTATCCGCAAAGGATGCCAATAGTATCAATGCTTGTAATTCATCCTCGGTTAACTTCAACAAGAGATAACCGATTTATCAAACTATCAAATCATTAAGTGTGCCTAAGAATCGGAGTATCTATCGACATCCTCGTTGAAACAGCTTGCTTCATCAACCGTACCTATTTGCTGCCATTTGGTTTCTCATATATCCCCCGATAAAGCTATCAAGCCCTTTGTCTTGGTCTCCCTTTCGCTACATTGGCAACAACGCTTTCTAGACAAGCACTGTCTCACTATACCCAAGACTCGCCTATCTAAATTTCATCTACCTTCAATCTCCATATTTGGCGCTTCGCCTAAAGGCTTAGCGGCTTCTTCCATACAAATAATCTTCCATGTTCATCTTCCAATGGGCAAATCAACCTTAATTTAATTTATCACCAAAGATATGTCGATACTCCTTCATATTTTGCCATTGAATTTCAGATAAACTATATCTAGACTCAAACTTTCAACCAAGCTCGATACTCAATTGTCGAAACTAACAATATAACTGCTAAAACAGATATATCAACACCCAAACCTACGAAGCCCATTATCTCGGGGAGAATCTGAATGACAATAATTGAAAATAACAAAACTAAATAACACTGCATCTTTATACGTGTTCCCCTCAAGGCACGCCCCTGCCACAAGCGGCGTAAATCAATCTGTACGAACTCACAAACCATCGGTTACAAAAGTCCTATCAAACTAAGCTTCTCCCAATCGAGTAATACTTTATAATCTAGTATTCTCAACGACAAATTACACACTAGATTTAGCTTAAAATGATATACAAATGATACTAATCAAGCAGAATAACTCTATCAATTTGGAACAATTGGAAAGTTTCTATGAGAAAAATTAGAATTTTTGGATTCTAAAATAAACGTGACCTAATCCCCATTTATTCTCGCCAATAATCACATCGATCGAGACCGATCGAGACCAAGTGGTCTCGACGACGGCCCCGACGGGCTCTCGAAGAGGTCTCAATCGCATACACGCATTCCGGGCAACATATCGAGATCAGTCGAGACCCATCGACCTCAGGTCTCGACGGGTTCCACATGCACGCCTCCATTTCGCGATCGAAACCCCATCGACCTCGTGGTCTCGATGGGGTCTCGATCCCGCAGACTTTCAAACACTCAAAATGCCTTCAAACTCAATAGAACAATGGGCCGCGGCAAAACCGGTCACATCAAAAGGTACTAAGAAGCCGGTAGTCGGGGACAACAACATAAACGACGCTAATGTTTGCTGGGAAGACTACTTGCATGCGTTATTTTGTCAATTGATTGTTCTATCAATTCTTAGATTCTGGATTCTGGTGCATCATTTCATACTACACCACTGATATAACGGTGAAATTATATAGCCGAAGATCAAGTGACTGCTCATTCATTAATTTATTTAAATAATCGAATATTGGACGGTGAGATGTAAATTTGAAGTTGTCAAATGGTTCTATCGCGGAAGTTGAAAAAGTGAGACACGCATCGAAGCCACAAGAGTTCATATCGCCGTAGTCGCTTGATTGAGATGGTTATCGGCGACGCTCAGCGGCGCACTAGGAAAGAGTTCTCGCAGAATGACCAGAAATGAGTAACGAAGATGTAGTACATTATACCTTTATCGGAAGTTCTCAAAAGACAATAGTCGCCGTTGAAAGTTTCGAGAAAACGGCGGCACACCGATTGGGGTCAATATTGAGCGGTAGTGTACGAATTACTTGTTTAAAATAATTTGATAATTCGAAGTTAAAATCTATCGATCATCATATTCCAGTAGCCGTGTTCGAAAAGGTAAGAAAGTCAATTTTGTTAAACTGGTCGTAGCCTAAATCTCGGTGAGGCTCGAGTTAGTTCTACATAAATATTTGGGGACCTCGCACCGTCAAGTTCAAGGAGTGTCTAACGTATTATGTAAACTTTATCAATGCATGCAACGAGAAAAGCTCTTGGGCTTATTTCATGAAGCATAAATTGAAGCATGGAGTTTTCAAGAAGTGAAAAGCTATGGTCGGTAAACCATACCGGCCGAAAAGTGAAGTGTTTGAGATCCATAATTGAAGTAGTGATATCGATAGACGCAAACAATATCAGGTTTAAAAATGGAATCGAATGCAAGACTATTCCGGGAACAATTCCCAACAAAATGGAGAAGTTGAAAGGACGAATGTAACGCCAAATGAACGTCGAGCATGGAGGCTACATCAGGTTCAAAGATCAGGCGGACGAATCAATACCGCAACCTTCGATAAATAGATGTTTCCATTCTCCCGAATTTCAAAATTCCCTCAAGAAATGGAGTTCGAATATGTAAATTATTCTTTCCTCAAAGTATTGGGTTGTTTAAATTATGTTCAAGTGTTGATGCAAATGCTAGAAATAAGCTTCGAGGCAAAATTTAATATTTGCTATTTGTTGGTTTTGACGACAGATGATATCGCTTCTACGACTCAAGCAACCTAAAAAGATACGTAGCAGTGATGTGGTCTTTAATGAACAAGTGTTGTACAAAAGCGATGTAGAAAGTGTCGGGAGAGAAACAAAGGAGGAAAAGTCATCATTAATAACGGGATTCCATTCAAACTTATTTTTAAAGATAACAAATTGCTTAATCAACTAATCCCGCTTTCGAGTGAACATGCATTCGTGGTTATTCCTTAACGAAGTTCAAGCGCTTAAAACGCTGACGGATAACCGGAGGCTCGATTTAGTCTAACAAACGCCAAGCTTCAAGCGAGCTTTGTTCTTTATTATTAATAAAGGCCAGGCGGAAACTCTACACTTACATTTTGTCGCTTTTAAATATACTTAGTATTGACTTTTGTGATTTAATATGATTATGTTTTATAACCTAAGGTCCGTAGTTTCTAATCCTAAGTATAGATCGATTCATGGTTAAGTCTCTGCATAAATGATCAGCAGGTCATTTCGCTTCGAGAATTGGCTTGAAACTATCTCTATTTGGAAATGAACCCGAATTATCGAATTCATCGGTAGGTCCCTCGGTCACGACGATCGAGACTTTCGACCCACCGGTCTCGATAGGGTCCCGATGATCGAGACCCTAGACCTCTCGATAAGGTCTACAATGTAATGGCTTATAGCCGTTGCACTTGGGTCATCGGGAGGGTTCATCGAGACCCCCTGGTCTCGATGTCACGATGCGGGGAGTTTTCACCATTTTAGCACTATATAAGCCTCCTCTTTTCAAAACCAAAACAAATTTTTGCAAATCTTTTGACCTAATTCGCAGCATTCACCTATCGCGAATCAAAAGCAAAAGTCATAACTCCTACATTTAATACGTCATTATCTTTGTAGAGAGTTTCCTTGTTGTGTGATAATTCCATTTCTCAATCATTTATCAGATTGAGCGAACTCTTTAAAAGGAAGCATAGGTCATATTCTAGTCGAGAGTATATCAAATCCTAGGAGCCAGGTTTTCCGGGTTCCTAATCAAGGTTGATTAGGAGTTGAAACTCTTAGCGGTAGCTCGGGTCACTTAGTGGAGGCTAGGTGTTTGATAATAGCTCGAGAGAAAGCTGGCCACAGATTCAAACATTTCTTCGTTATCTTTGCCAAAATCCTTTGTGTCGGGAGTTCGACGGTCGAGCAAGAGGGAACTCGGGCTCGTTAAACAATAAGGTATTGTTTTTCTTTTCCTTACTTTTTACTTTCAAGTAATCTTACTATTAAGCAATCAATTTGATTATTAATATTGTCGACTAATGATTCTCAAGCTCGGCAATGGCCTATCGCATAAATCTATATTCTTATTGTTTATTAATTCCTCATTATTAAGATTAAAACTCGAAAAAGTTAATAACGTAACTTAAAACCTTATTCATCCCCGTCTAAGGTTAAATCTAGGCTAACAATCGGGTATCGTAGCACGCGTTTCTAATGACAAGCCTTAAAAACTCAGAGAAAATATTACGGGCAGAACGGAATATGGGTAGCTCGAACTTTTTGTGTCATGTAGGTCGAAAGGAAAATAACTATCACACGGATCAAATTATGACTATCAGTGCAACGCATTCAAATATCACAAGCAGCATCGACTACACCATGGAGAGCCGATCATCAAGCGGACCACTCATTCCAATGAAATACCAAATTCTTCAAGCCGGTGCTCATGTTTAACTTGACCAAAGTGGAAGAGGCCAATATAAGAGAATTAGGTGTCACTGGGTAGAGGTTCCAATTGAAGATGTGGACAAAGAAGAGGATTGAAAGGTGGACGGTGAACTCAAGAAAGTGATGAATCTAAAGCCATTCATGTTCTTCACAATGCCACGTGTAATGGAAGAAAGATGCCGAGTCAAAGGATGTAAGTCGGCCATGAGATACGGGACTCGCTAAACCGCCATGTCATTCTAGCCGGGCCAAGCACTACAAGTGGTTCGACTCTGACAAGGGAATATCAAACCTTTGAGACGTACTCCGGAGAGTCCATCAAAGATACGAGATCAAAGGTTCCAACACTATCATCAATAACTGGATTCTCTAGTGAAGACATCTCTTTAGAAGAATTTGAACGGGAGAATCATAGAAGCCGCCAATCCCGAAGCTCACAAAAGGCAAGCAAGAATCAACGGCTTCAAAGATATCAAGACTCTTTCCACTCAAGAGCTCATTGGTTCTTTGAAAGCCGAAGAGGAAGTCATTGCTAAGAACAAGGCTCGAGAATTGAGGGATAAAAAGAAAATGGCTCTTGTAGCGGCCAAAGCACAAAAAGTTCATGAGAAAAGTGAGAGCGATGAGGATGATGAAGATATGGCCATGTTAGCTAGAGACTTCAAAAAATTTCTTAAATTCAAAAAGAGCAACAATGATCATGGTCATAGAAGCTTCAAGAAATATGACAACTATGAAAGGAAGTACGACAGTGCCACAAGAAAGTGGCAAAACTGCAGATAACATGCTTTGAATGCAACAAGCCCTGACATCTTAAGACGGATTGTCCTCGTTTGAAGCAAGAGGTCTCAACCCAAGAAAATACGAACAAGGCCACTGGGATGATGAACTGAAGCTTAATCCGACCAAGTTGAAACATGCAATGTAAGGTCTCATGGTACAAGATTCTATGGAGGTACTCTCTAATCCTATTTCTTTTTCTGATGATGACCTCACTACTGATTTATTTAGTATCGTAGTAATGATTTTGACAAGCTTAAGCAATAATTATAATGAAGTTATTAGAAAGTTTTGAAAATTGCTTAAAAGAACAAAGAATCCTTCAAACCAATAAAGCTTGCTTGCCAAACCACCTCTCTTGAAAATGAAGTTACTGTTAGAAGCTCACCCAATTTAAAAAAATGACTCGATTCTTGAAAATCGGAGCTTAAACAAAAGTCTTAAAAAGGTTGAAGTTAGAAACGTGAGAACCGAGAAATCACCAACTTATATTCAATGGTAACAAACAAGTTGGAATGAAATTTTGACGCCAAGGTTATCCAACCAACAAAAAGAGGTTAGGCTATTCAAATGATAACTCCTATCATACTAACGCTGCTTTCATCATCCGGTATCAAGTTTGTAAGATCAAGATTTCACTTGCACTTATTGTGAAAAAGGAAATCAAGTTCAAAATGTCCTGCTCAAAGGTTAAAGGAGAATGGGCACCTTATGTCCCAAGTCTCAGTTAATCGAAACGGATCATGGTGAAAATCCATTCTACTTATTTAACTCCCCCAAGGACCCAAATCACATCAAGTACCTCTGTTCTAAATTGACTTTGTTGTGTGAGGCCGCTCATCCATGAAAGAAAACATTTGGATGGTGGATAGCGGATGTTCAAGGCACATGACGGGAGATGCCTCACTCTTCGAAGCTCGCAATGCGCGATCGGAAATGTAAAGTTCGCAACAACTTAAACCGCCAAATCCTGTGCAAAGGCGATTGGGTAAGAAAGGTTGTTTTGGGACTAAAATACTTTACTTGTCGATGGCGAAAGTTTTAATTTGCTAAGTGCGAGCCAATTATGTGAAAATGATTCGAGGTTAAATTTTCTAAACATAAATGTGTTATTTCAAATGCTTCATCTTCATTTGTCAAGATGGCTATCGATCGAATAATGTCTCTTATGTTAATTTTGATTCAGTTGAAGCTAGTAACATTTGCATGAATGTGGTCCATGACGATGCGAGTTTGTGGCATCGACGGTTGGGTCATGCTAGTATTGAAATGTTATCTAAAATTGCATAAGCACTCACGTAAAAGGTCTACCAAATCTCAGATAAAAGGTTACAGACCATGCATGTCAACTTGGGTAAAATGCATAAATCTTCGCTTAAACCTATAAATCTTGTTTCACAAACCATGTGCTTTATTTGTTGCATATGGACTTGTTTGGTGAAACGGATGTCAGAGTTCGTGGATCTAAATATGTTTTTGTTATCAGGACTATTATTCGGCAAGCATTTTAATTTGGCCACAATAAAAAGTGATGCTTTTAAAGAGTTTTGCTAAGTTATGAAAGCTCATGAATGAAAAGGATTCAAATCAAAGCCATAAGAACCGATCATGGAGGCGAGTTTGAAAATGAGGAGTTCGAGGAGTTTTGGGGAGTATGATCCAACATAACTTTCGGCACCAAGAACACCTCAACAAAATGGAGTCATGAGCGAAATAGGACCACTCAAGAAATGAGTTTGCACCATGTTGAATGAGCACAATTTTCCAAAATACTTTTGGGACATGCCTTGACACCGTGATGTTACACTATCAACCGTGTTCCTGTATCTATTCTCGACAAAACTCCTTACGAGCTTTTGTACGTAAAGATCCCTCTTATTGATTATTTTAAAGTCTTTGACGAAATGCTATATTCTTAACACCAAAGATGATGGGGAAAATTTGATGCTAAATCTAATGAGACAATCTTTCTGGTTATTCTAAAACTAAGTAGCTATTATATCATCTATAATAAAGCAAGGATCAACGCTAAAGAATCTATTCATTTAACTTTGATTTAATCTAATCCGCTTTGTCGAGAAAGTTGTATTACATGAGGATGATTCATTAGGTGGCAATGTGGATGAGAATTCCCAAAGAAGTGATTTGTACCAAACCAAGTATCAAACAGAGAAAGAATGACATTGGGGAGCAAATAATCATCGAACCGCAAGATGTGGATGATTATTCCATGGGCTAAACACATGAAGATTCTTTCCTGTGGAGCATTTAGGATCGCCAAAAATCATCCCCCGATCTCATTTTAGGTGATATCTCAAAGGGGCAATTCATCGATCCTCTTTAAATAATGTTTTCTTCATAGTGCTTATGTATCTCAAGTAGTACTCTTAATATTAAACAAGCTCTGTAGGATCCTGATTGATTTTATCTATGCAAAGTTAACTTGAACAATTTGAAAGATGCAAAGTCAAGTATTTAGTTGAAACCTGTGATAAACCATTATTGGGACAAAATGAGTTTTCTAGAAATAAACTTGACGAAACCCGGTTGCTTAAGAAATAAAAGTCGCCTTTGTTGTTCAAGGTTATAATCAAGTCGAAGGAGTTGACTTTTTGATGAAACTTTTGCTCCTAAGTACAGTTGGAATCCATTCAGATATTCTTAGCCTCGCTAGTCATATGGATTTCAAACTACACTAAACGGATGTCAAAAAGCGCTTTTCAATGGTTTTTTGACGGTGAAGATTTTGCAAAACAACCTCCGGTTTTGAAGATCCTAACTATCCTCATCACGCTTTAAACCAGATAAAGCCCTTTACAGCTTAAAACAAGCACCTAGAGCTTGGTACGAGAGGTTAAGCACACATTTAGTCATGAATGGCTCTAAGAAGCGGAAAGCCTCGACTCCATGCTTTTCCTTAAAACCAAGTGGCAAACATCTTATAGTAGTTCAAATTTATAGTCGGCGATATTATTTTCTGCCTACTAATAATTTGTCAGCAGGAGGAATTTGCAAAATAATGACAAGTGAGTTCGAGATGAGCATGATGGGTGAATTGAACTTCTTCGGACTCCAAGTGAAAGAAATGGACGACGGCATCTTCATTAGTCAAAGCAAGTTCTCTGAAAGAGCCTAAAGAAATTTGGGACGGAAGATGCAAAGGTGATCGGAACTCTATGTCTACTTCAACAAAACTTGACAAGGATGAGCAAGGTACAAGCATTACCCAGACAAAATATCGAGGTATTGATTGGGTAGTCTTTTATCTTACCGCTTCTAGACCCGGAGTATTATGTTTGCCGCTTGCCAGGCGCTGCTTTCCAAATGTCTCAAAGAGTCTCATCTGTCGTTAAAAGCGATCCTTCGGTACGGAAAGGAACAATTGATTATGGGCTTTGGCATCCATGAGCAAGAATTTTGAACTCGTGGGATACTGGATGATTTCATGGTTGCACACTCGACAGAAAGAGCACTAAATGGGACTTGTCACTATAGACATACCACCTCATGGTCGCCAGTTAAGCAAAATAAGGTTGCATTGTCCACGGCGGAGGTTTAATATGTGGCGGTTGGAAATTGTGTTGCTCATGTTGGATGAAACAAACTTTTGAAAGATTTCGTGATCAAGTACGATCAAGTCTTATGTTACGTGACAACACAAAGGCCATCAATATCGCTAAGAACCGTGCAACATTCAAGGACCAAGCACATTGAAATCCGGCCATCACTTCATCCGAGACCATGCGCAAAAGGAACATCGATCTCAAGTTCGTGGGGACTAACGATCAACTTGCTGACATCTTCAAAACCACTACCGAGGATCAATTAACCGCAAGACAGCGAGCCGGAACGCTTGATCTTTCAGTAGCAATCTTGTATTCCTCATGCCTTTGCTTTTGTATTGTTGCATGCTATGTGTTTAAAATTATGTCAATCTTGTTTTATCGGGATGATAAGCCAAACGATGAAATTGTCCGAAATAGTTGCGAAAGTTAAATCATTGGGATTTAATAATATCAGATTATGGTCGTCTCGAGGTTGAAGATATCGTCAGATGATATCGAGGATATTGCTTTGATTGGATGTGTTTCAGTTGTTTTTGGGTGATTATTGTCGAGTATCATATCGAGACATGCTGCTGAGATTGCGGATATATGTGGATTAACGTGGTTGAGACCCATCGCGAATTCTCCTCGGCTCGACGAGGTCTCGACATGGCGTGACGGTGATTCAATGAACCCGTCACGAGACTCCATCGAGACCTCCTCGCCTCACTTGCGTCTCGCAAAAACAAACGGCTCGATCATAGCCCATCGACCCCCTCTCGAATCGGGTCTCGACGGCGAATTAACCGCCGCCATTACTATCGAGACTCATCGAGACCCTGTGGTCTCGACGGGTCTCGGCGAACCGCCTATAAATACCCTATCAGCCGATTTCTTCTTCATTTCAACCAAAATTCCCAAATTCATCAACCCTAATTCACCATAACCACCACATTCAATCTTTCCCTTCATCAATTCACCAAAAACTCACCATTTTATCACTCTAAATCTACTACATTGCCTTTCTACAAACCCAAACACTAAATCCTAAATGGCCTTAAACCCTTCCAAACCAACCAAAAGAGTGGCTGTAACAAAATCCTAAATCCTCTAACCAAGTTGTTATTTATCACATGAAGTTTCTCAAATCCACAATCTAGCGCCAATGCGAATCCTTTCTTCAAGAGGAGGAAAAAGTGGGAGAATTGGGAAGCCCAACATACTGACGGATATTACTACGACGGAAGTTGATTCGAGGGACTACATTCGGGAGCTGGGTCAAATTTCAAAAATGGGAGAAATTTCGGGTAAGTCCTAAGCGACATCTTCCTGCATTTTGTTTACTTTTTACGAGCATGTTATTATTCACACTCCTCTAAGAGCAACAATCTTAATGTTAAGCTTGGAGCTTAATCGAGATCGCTCAATATAAAACGAGAATGAGAGGACTTCTGGGTTGTCTAAGAATGGTTTTGCTAGTTATGTTGTTGATATGCGGCCTCCGCGGATTTAGATCGAAGTCGGCGGCGAACGTGGACCGCCATGTCAATAACGCCTGAGATTTAGAAACGGGTATCGGAAGAAAGGGGTAGTCGACACTGCTCCATGCTTACATTTGTACACGGGGAAGCGCAAGGTCATAATGCTGGCTACAGTGAAGTCATCGTTCCCGTGGGTTCTCGTGATATAATCCGAGTGGTCAGGAATTCTTTGACCTACAAGTTTATGCTTCAAGCAACGGATCAACCTCCATCATAATCGCCTTCACACGCTGGGCCACTCTACGGGCAATACTAAGGCTTACAACTCTTCCATACGGGACGCTATTACACACATAACGGAGTCTCTGGGGAGGAGATAAAGTGCTCCCTGGGTACGCCATCGGGTAGGGGGCATATAGGATTACCAAAGACTACTTTAAGAATCAGACAATCAAGGCATCATAATAATCGCTCTTTGGTGGAAGTTGAGGCAAAATTGGCAAATCACGAGGATAGAGAGCAATCCAAACCATGCATGGGAGGAAACGGCTTAGTAGAAGTTGGATGACTTGGAGGATCCGCATTTTCGGATGATTTAAGATTGATGATTTATGATTTTGACGGGCATTTACTTGACGTATTTATATTGATTGAAAGAAAGCATTTATTAACGATGATGCAGGTTCCCCTGGCGAGGCGGTGAGGCATGTTTCAGCACACGACACAAGCAAACGAGATCGCAAGGAGGCAACAAGCCATAGAGGATAAATCGCGTTTCATAAAAGGTCAAGAAACTCTCAAAGTGAGAACAAGAAACTAAAGATTATGTGTAAAAGGAATTATGAAATTCCTTTCTTTGCTTGGGAGAAAGTAACGAGAAGATGCAGGCACATGTGAAGTATTTCGTGACTTCGACGATTTAGACCGAGGTCGAGGATAGACCGGGCCAGGCCCAGCACATCCGCATCTACTTTCTCCGGGATTGGGCTTCGAGGATTATACACTGATGACGATGACGGCGCTGACGGCATTGGTCGTTTTTCGCTAAGTGCGAATGGTGGTCCGAAGATCAACTAAAGGACTTCGATGGCTTGGACCTTTATTTTCTCATGCTTTGCTTTGTTTATGCCTTATCTATTCTTGTTTATGCCCCTTTTGTGATGATCCCAAAGGGGGAGAATTCAGAGGGTAATTTACGCTTGCATGCTTTTGCTCGTTTTAAACTCTAACTACATGGTTTTTATTGGTTTTCTTACAACTTGATGGATGCTTTCATTTTATAATAGCTTTGTTTATGTTTAATTATCTATCTTACGCAATGCTATTATATCATGCTTTCATTGCTATTTACACCCATGGTCATATTGTTCTATTTTGTAAGAAAACTCAAGGGAATCTAACGCTGAGGGGAGTAGTTACTTTTTGTTCATATTTTCTTCCCCTTAGCATAAGTCAATTTGTTATCATAAAAAAGGGGGAGTTTGTTCAATAATGGGATTCCATTCAAACCTATTTTTGAAGATAACAAATTATTTAATCGAACTAATCCCGTTTTCGAGTGAACATGTATTCAGGTTTATTCCTTAATGAGTTCAAGCGCTTAAAAACGTTGGATCGAGGTTCGGAGCCTTTGACGTAGTTTAACAAACGCCAAGCCTTCAAGGAGCCAGGTTCTTTATCAGCACAGCTAGGCGAAACTCTACACTTAAGCATTTTGTCGTTTTTAAATATGTGAGTATTGACTTTTTGTGATTTAATATATTATAGTTTTAAAAAATCGAAGGTCCGTAGTTTCTAATCTTAAGTATAGATTGATTCATGGTTAAGTCTCGCATAACGCATCGCGTCATTTCAAGCTTCTATGAATTGGCTTGAAATCCATCTCTATTTTGGAAATGAACCTTCAACCATCGAGACCTCATCGGCAGGTCCCCGTCACGATTTATCGAGACCTCTTCGAGACCCAATCGGTCTCTCGACATAGTGGTCCCGACGATCGGCACCCCTGCACTCTCGATATGTCTACACAGAAATGCTTATAGCCGCCGCACTGCCATCGAGGGCTCATCGAGACCCCCTGGTCTCGATGGGGTCACGATGCGGGGAGTTTTTCAACTCACATTTTGTGCACTATATAAGCCTCCTCTTTTCAAAACCAAAACAATTTCAGAAATCAAGCTTTTGACCTAATTTTCAGAGCATTCAATTCATTGCAATCAAAAAGCAAAAGTCATAACTCCTACATTTAATTCATCATTATCTTTTGTAGAGAGTTTCCTAGTTGTGTGATAATTCCATTTCAATCATTTATCAGATTGAAAGCGAAATCCTTTAAAAGGGGAAGATAGGTCGTTTATTCTAGGTCGAGTAGCATATCAAACTAGGAGACAGAGTTTCGGGTTCCAATCAAGGCTACTAGAGTCAAATCCTTAGCGGGTAGCTCGGGTCACTTGCTGAGGCTAAAGCGCTTGATAATAGGCTCGAGAGAAGCTGCTTGTAGTATTCAAACATTTCTTCAAGTGCTAGTTATCTTTGCCAAAACTCAGAGGTCAGGGAGTCGTCGAGCGCAGGGAACCAAGCTCGCTAAAATCGCGTATTGTTTTTTCTTTCCTTGCTCTTTACTTTCAAGTAATCTTTATCATTATCAAGTAATCAATTTGATTATTAATATCATTGACTAATCATTCTCAAGCTTGGGTAGCCTGGCCTATCGCATTAATCTATATTCTCATTGTTTATTAATTCCGCAGATTCTTAAGATTAAAAACTCGAAAAAGTTAATATCGTGAATCTCTAAAACCTTATTCACCCCCCTAAGGTTAAATCTAGACTAACAAATACAAATTTAAATAACTAGAAGTCAACGCATGATGTAAGCGCATGACCTGCTTTCTTCCAAAGAAGATATCTTAGATCATGCCCCTGCTTCTCAAGATCAACCCACAAGATCTCACGACATGCCACCTTTTAAAGGAGATGGGTTCAGATGAAGAGGAGTCAAATGAGGTTGATGAAAATATTGTTATCGACAGAGGAATAAAATATTCCTCAAGTATTAGTCAAGAGGCAAAACACCAGTCCTGTATAACTAAAAGAAGCCAAGAACAGAGATATTCTCCTCAGCCTAAAAAGAGTCGCTAGCAGTTCAATGTGACGATTCAACTGCTGAGTTAGCGTAGAAGAGAGACGAGCTTCATTGGTGACAAATATGACGCGAGAGCTGTTGCACTCACCAGAATCCGTAAAAGAATATTGCGTAATAAATGGTTCTATGGAATCAAAGAAGAACAAGATGGAAGCAAACGTACAAAGCTCGCTTGGGTTGTCAAGGGATTTCGATGTAAGGAAGGTATTGACTATAACAAATATTATCACCCGTAGTCAAACTTGTGACAATCGTAATCGCTCTCCGAATCGGGTAAATGAGATGATCCGCATCTTCACCGACGGATGTAAAACTATTTTTCTACACGGTGATCTTCATGAAGAATTATTCATGAAACAACCCTGGCAAGCTGAGGTTAAAGAGAAATCTACAAACTTCGAAGAATTTGTATGGCTTCAAACAAGCTCCGATGCAAAGGAATATTACCTTTGATAATTTTATAAAAACGTTAGTTTGTGAGTCATGATACCGACACGGCTGCTACGAGATTCAAAAAAATCCATTATGTTATCTTACTTTAAGGATGATATGTTGCCGATAGCTGAGCCATTCAGAAAAAGATTAACATGTCAAGAAAGAGTTTCAAAGTGGGATTTGGCGGTTTAAGGACCTAGCATGCTACAAATTGGATGAGAATAATCGAGATCGATTCTCCGAGATTGACACAAGAATAATTGAAGAAGTGTAATCAAGCGATTCAACACGCTGATGCAAAGCCTGTGAATACCCCGTTAGTCAAGCCATTTTCACTATCGCACAACATTCAAATTGCATCGAAGATGAATTGTGCATATGGATAAGTGTGCCTTATGCCTCTCAAGCGGTAGTAGCCTTATGTATGCTATCGTACTGCACTGAGTATCGCATGCCAAGGAGTTAAGAAATATATGTCTAACCTGTGGAGAGAATATTGGGAGGCTATGAAGCTGATTTTGAGATACTGAATTCAGAGTGCCGGTGCTTGCTTCCGAAAATCTAACGCGGCTGATAGTGATGCTGACAGCCGACAATGAAGTGATGCTGGAGAGTGTAAAAATCTACTAAGGATATGTATCTACATTTTATGCATTTTCACATTACTGAGATCTAAGTTGCAACCTATAGTAGCATTGTTCAGTTACGAGGCTGCTATGTCGCTATGGTCAAGCCGCGAATTTGTATTTATACGGTTGCAAACTTTTCTCGAAGAGTCAATCTTGAGCATAAGTAATACATTGTATTGTGATAGTCGAAAAGTATTTACCTGGGCGAAAAATCCTGCGGTTTTGCACGGACCAAGCATATAGGATCGAGGTACAATTTCATACCTGGCCTCAGATAGAGAACGGAGTTCTCAACCTCGAGAAGATTCTAGGAGATCGAACTGACGGATATGTTTATGAAAGTTGTAACAGGCGAGAAACCGAAGTCGTATTCAACTTCGCAAACCTCGGAGCGAATAATCCAAGGGCCGGGCCAGACGGCGCTTTTGCTGGTGATTCAAATGTCTTCAAGCGAGATCATTGAGTCAAGAGATTTTGAAGTGCCACTATCGCTGAGCCTCCATCGCGACTGCGGGTCATCACGGGAGGTCACTTATGACCGATGGAGCTCACGACGGGAATGCTATCGACTGTGGTCACGCATTGCAGGCCACGGACAGAAGCGCTTATCGACGACATAAATAGGGGCGCGAACACCATTTATCATCATTCATTCAACACAAATTGCGCAAATTTTCTATATTTCTGCAGTACTTTCTATTATTGCTTTTCATCATTAAAGCTTATCATCCTAAACTATATCTCGAGAGTAGATTTGTAATCGGTAATACCGCTAAGAGAAAGACGCTTCAACCGGTAGCCAGTTTCGATAGAACTTTGTAAACAATCTTCGCATTTAGATTTTAGTGGATTCTCGCATCACACTGCGACGTATCTACCAAATTTATGAACCCGTATAAAGATCCGATGTCTGGGCCTATTTCCGCATTTCATTTCGCTGCTATTATTGTTTTGTTCAGATCTATAAGTTTAGGTGATTAATTGGCTCCTAGTCATCCCAACAACTGATATACTTAAAGTCGTTATTTTGTTCACAGCAGGCACTCCGCAGTCCGGACTCCGGAGTGTACAGAGATCACTGATCAAGAAACATACAACAATAAGTTCTGAAGGAAAATAATTTTCCATTTATTAAGATGCCCTGCAAACAACAAAAATTATATAGTAATATCACAGCTTTGTTGAGTGATGGCAGCCTGCAACAAACACTTTTCATATGTCATTCAGATAGAGGACCATGCACGACGGAGAATTAGCAATTTCAACTCAATCCACATAATATTGACCACATACATGAAAGGAGAATTAGCATATGATGCCAAGAACATAAAATTTGTGAATAAAATGATGAAGTAATATGTGATAACCATCAAGTAAATATAGTTATGAAACCCTGGATATAGAAGACAAACACGGTCCTGAGTTTCACGACTTAATTGTGAAAAATACCAATCAAAATTTCCCCGAGTATATTGATAGAAAGAAGAAAAACATAGTTTCATCATAAATTTCGATTTATTGTATATTATATCGGCATCAGTAGAAAATTAACTAATGAGCATAAGTAAGCCAAATAACAAATAAAAGTAACTTAGTGCGCTTCTAATCAGGATAAAAAAAGAAAGCAACTCTTCCACACAGTAGCACAACTTTATTAGTTAAACCTCCAAGCTGAAAGAGAATAGAGTGGTGTACCCTTCCACCCTATAGTTAGACATTCTCCGTCCTTATCAATAGTGCATGAACTAGCACATGAATAATTCTTGAGCATAAGCTTTGCTTGAGATAAGGATGACATGCTCAATGGGGTCTCGAGCATCCCATATCGGTTCAAAAAAGATCTCCATACCTCAACTTTAACTTCGCGGAATGCTCTCTGGTCCCCTTCAGTTGCCATAATGTTATGTATCCCCTTACTGAAGAAAAAAGACTCCATTATGGATCTATTTGATTCATCATTCTTCATACAATCTTCAAGAGCATCAAATTGTGCACCAAAGAAAAACAAAGCTTCAATGAAGCGATTCACAAAGACTGGAGAGTTATGATTTGACTCAATTTCAGCAACAATCATAAGAGAGGGTTTAGTATTCTTAATCACTCTCATCAAGGATTCCAGTAGATCTGGCTGGCCGAGCATGCTCCTTAAGAAGTAGGCGCAATAGACTACCACTGTTTCATCAGAATCCACAGACAAAAGCCCTTCCTCGAGATCCAAGATGTCGTCTACCATTACTACAATGAAAGAAAATGGTAGGCTGAGCGATTGAGCAAAGCTTATCAACCACTTACCTGTCTCCTCAATCTTTGACTCTGATGTGGTTCCAATAGCAGTTATCTTGAGGTGTTCGAGATGGAATCCACTTTCCACTGCCAGGGCCTGAATCAACATTGAGTGTTGCTGCCCTCCTTTGATTGATAGATCAATGATATGTACCTTCCTTGCTTTAGTAACATGTTCCACTATGGCTTGAATCCCAGCAACTTGAATAAATAAACCTGTTGGATTGACTTTAGTAAGTGCGAGGTATGTTGAGTTTACTCTCATCATATTTTCTTCAACATCCAGTAATTGCTTCATTCCCAAATTAGACGCGGTTGTCTTCAGAGTTTCTCGATCAATCTTCTCAATCAGTGCTTTAAAAAAATAGTATACTAATCTTTGAACAGGGTCCCCGACACACGAACTTAGCTCTTCACAATGTTTCAAGAGCTTTCTTGCATGATCAAATTGCTGTTGGCCTACTTTTTCTGCAGATGCTAAAAGATAAAAGACGAGCTCTGCATCTCTCGCATCCTCCCTGTTGAGGCTAGAAAATTCTTTTGAAAAGAGATGGCAAGCCATCAACAAATCTTTGCTACTACTTTCCAAGAACTGGATGAAATTTTCTCCAGCCAACCTAATGATGGCATTTGTTGATAACTTCAAGTCCACCATCTTACCACATTCAGTTTCATATCTTGGAACATTGATTGGTTTTCCATGTATTTTTTTAAGCCTACTACCATACTCTACGAAAAGCTTAAAAGGTGCCAACCAATTGGAATGTACTGGGAGTTTCCTCCCTGCACTCTACATGTGAAGCGTTGGACTTGATAACCACAGACTTCCTAATCTCCTCATCACACGACTGAAACGATTGAGAACAAATATCAGAATTTGCGTCATCTGACGAACAAATTTCATGAGATTTCAATACTTGAGGTTCATTTTGATATTTGGACAATATAATTTGTTTCTCGGCCCTGTGATGCTCCTCTTTACTATGGGTAATGCCAGAAGAAGTACTATCTTCTCCTAATATTCTACCTTCTTCACAAATCAGTTTCGGTTTCTTCAGTTTCCCTTGCCCCATTATCAGACACTCAATAAAGGCAATATTTATCAAGATTTTGAGCAATACTCCTTACTGAGTATCTACACTATATATAGTTCCTCTATTTTGGATGTACATCCGCTAAACTAGCAAAATGGGCAATCAAATTAAGTAATGCCTCCATTTATAAATTGTGTACTTGGATTTTTAATGTTCAAAATCAATATTTTTAAGCATTAATTAACATAAATAACTTTTATTTGAATCAAAAGGATCATACATTAACATACCCAAAGCCTTCAGGCTCTTAATTAAAGTTCGGATAAGGTGAATAACCTGACGATTCCAAATCGAATCTAATAAATAGAATAAAAACACATCTACTACCTCACAATTGATAATAAGCATATGTAAATAAGATGTCAATAAAGGATATGCTCCACCTCTAAAACCAATTATCTGGATAACACTCGGGATCTTATAAAATACCTCAAATGCGACATAATTTAATTCTGTGATGTTCTACTTCAATAAGAAGTTTCATTTTGATTTATTTCATTACATCCAAGAGCCAAATAATACATAATCTTTGACTTCACGAGTATACTTAAATAAATGAATTAATTCTATATAAAGACATTTAATCAAAATTACCATGTTATTAATAATTAATAATAAGTAACACCATTTTATATATATAAGACATAAAATATTATATACATTTGGCAAAGTTTGTTTTGAGTTCAAATATTAAAAAATCAAATATGAAATTTCATAATTAGACAATATTTTTGAAAATCGAGGAAGGATTTGGTATAGGGACAAGTTTCTTACTCCTTCCTCTCGAAAAGATGATCAAATTTTGAGCTTTTATGGTTGATTTTTATATTTTAAAAAGTAAAATATTTATATATGTATTTTCAACCTAACTTAACGGACAATCTCTTTTTTAATTATTTATTTTTGTTAAAAGAAAAAATCAACACTTGTCATCGGAAGGATTCCATCCCGAATCTCGCCATTGCGAGTAATATCCGTGACCACTATACTAATCTTAGTGGTTACTTACCGGACAATCTTTTAAGGATTAATGTACGTGTACAACTTATACTTCGAAAATCATATAATTGAAAATATAGATACCCAGCTAATATAGGGATTAATACCTTTTTAATACACTTGAAAGTTTCATGGATATTTATACTAAAATCAATTGATTATAAGAAGTTAACCGAGTATCTTATCAGTACACTCGAAAGATCTTAATTGATGAATGTGGGACTTGAGCTTCTAAATAGTCAAATATATAAATGCCAACCGGCTGCCGAAAGGAAAACAACAAAGGACGGCTAAAAAAAAGTCTGAGATCCATGCAATGAAAGAGTCGTTTTCTTGTTGCCTTTTTGCAATGAGCGTAACACGTCAAATAAGTAAACTAAATACCATATGATTCCTACAAGAATTACTCCGAATTACATACTCCCTTCGGTTTTTAGTTATCATCCTAAAAAAATAAAATTTTTCCTTTTAAAATACTTCAGAATTTTAATTTCAACGCAACATTCATTTTGCTTTTTCCTTTCAAGCCCTTATTTAATAATGTATATGTAATAAAATTTTAATACCAAATATCTACTAAATTGTTGTTAGATTCATTAACAGAGTATATACTCTATATTCGACAAAAACTCATTATATGTATTCGAACTATTACCTCTTTGGATATAAAATTGCAGTCCTGTACAACGAAGTTTCATGCGGCGCCAGCCGGAACTAGGTAGTCTCACATATTTTAGAACAAAAAGTGGTTTAGATGATTTAATAAGAACTCTTCACAATTCCAAATTCCTAAAACATAATAGTTTCTCCACATAAAGAGATTTTCAAGTTAAATTTTAATTGTTGACCATTTTAACTTTGGATTCAAATATTTTTATTCAATAGCTTCACCACTATTATCAGTTTTGTTTTTCAATGAAAAAAAATAATACTCAGTAAGTTATAGGTCTTAATTGATATGATTAAATTAAAATTATTATGTTAATATTAATTGAATTATATGGTACAACCTAAATTTCTTTGACTATGATTTGTTTTCAATCGAAAGAATCATTTAATATTCATTTCTAAATAATACCTCAATATTCCTCAAAAAGATAACTAATCAGTATTTAAAAATCTAATAGACCCATACTGGAGTATCTACCAAAAAAAAAAAAATTATACTACGTATCAAAAACAAAATATTTTACTAATCAATACAAAGCGACTCGCTTCCAAATTAGATTTGAATATACATCTTTCATCTTGTGCATATATTTACTATTAATAAAAATCAGATCCTCAGAAAGAATCATCAATCGTAATTACGAGATTAATCTCATAATTGTTATTATTTAAAGTTAATTTGCTAAATGTGCTATTAATTACGATTAATAAATTGTGATTTACCTGACCGGCCACTGCTGATGACGATTACTATGAGCAAGTCAAGTCTCATTTGAAGCGCTAAGGATTTCCAGTGCTTTCTATGATTATTTTGCCACGCGCATATGCTGTAAAATAATCCATTTAGTTCATTTGTAAATTTTAGGCAAAAAAAACAAAATAGATAATTAAATGCACAAAAAATCGCTCCCGCAATCTCTATTCCATAACAAACACTCCTAGATCCCTAAAATCTCATTTTCTGTAAATCAATCTTTCATCTTTATATAGTCTAAGTTCCTTACTCTACACACACTCTCTGTAATACCCCGATTATTTTAGTGCTATATTTGTATTTAACTTTTAAAGTGTCTAGCAATTATTTGTCAATTTTATAATATGTTATTTGAGTTTGAGTGAATATTAATATTTGACCCATTAGAATTTGATCTATTAGATTATAAGAGTGGTTAAGCCCACTGGTTAATAGCCTATTTAAAAAAGGGAAATAAGTAAAACCAGCCTCAAAATCAAGCGAAACGTCATTCTCAAAAATCGATTAATTATTATGTTCCTTATTATTTCAATGCCAACTCAACTACATTTAATTTCTTGATTTATTTTTTATTTTGAAATCCAATATCTACCACTCTATAGTTCAAATTATAAACAATTAACATTACGGATCTTCAGATTATTATATAACATTACACAAAATTAGTGATTTATTGGGGTTTGTAATCTCATGGCAATTTTATTTCGAAAGCAATTTCAAGCATCACCACAAGCTCACCCTCTTATTTGCCACAACACACAAAAAATCCTTTTTATTAATGTGTCACTTATAAATTAGCTTTGAATGACTAATTTACCCCTCATTAAAATCAATCACACACTTCCTCACTTTATTTCACAGCCTTTCTTCCCTTTTTTCTCTTTCTCCTTCCCAGTTCATTCTTCTTCCACCGCCAGATTCATCTTTTTTTTTTTCTCTTTTTCCTTTTCTTTTTTCCTTTGACTCCTCAAAACAACAAACATCTAGCTTTATCAAACGTTGCCTCTAACAATAAGTACCAAATTTTACGGAAGTGGAATAAAAAAGCGTAGATTTCTAATTTTTTTCTTAGTTTTTTCTATCCATTTGAGTTGGGAGGAATCCATGACCTTATATTTTTGCCCTGCTTTGCTCATAGGCTACATATATGTAAAAAAGTAACTTAATATAATCAAATATAATATAATATAATATAATATACTATGCTATAACATGTTATATTACTATATAATGCTATGTAACCATATAATGTAATTTATTACGATAAAATAGTAGTCATAGTATAATAAGTTATAATACGTTATAATACGTTATAATAATGCTATAATCACGGTTCTGTCAACGCCGTATTTATCTTGTCCCGATCAATTTTGAATTACCAATTAAAAAGCACGAGTGAAGAGTATCCGAGAGATACAAGACTAAAGACAAAGTACATCAAAGTTTCATTCACCACAACCTATTCGGAGCTCCTTGAGTTGATATATGTATCAACTGGGATTAGTCAACAAGAAAATGTGGTTGAAGTGTTCCGCGATGAAATTTACCCTCTAACAAATCATGCCACCTTACGATATAATCGAGATCGTGATGCTGGCAACATTTGTCGATTTCAATAGTAGACGAGATGCTTCCGGGATCCTGCCAAGATTAGTACCCGTAAAAGAATTTGGTGGTCGTGATAAAAAATTGACAAGTGCCCATGGGGGCTGCGAGTAAAGTCTCCCCCGTCTATTCGGTAAGTCAAAGATACATCAACATCAGTAATAACGAATACTTAAGATAAGTTTGTTCTTCTATCTCCTACGGGGCTGGGGATGATATCGGTATCGGTCATCCGATAAAGATATTGACGATAATGTCAATACCGTGACGACGTTCATGATGGTGAGAAATAAGAATGATGAATTTGACTACGATGATGCATTTGCCTACGATGATGATTTCGTCCCCAAGCGACGTGGATTTATCTGACGGGCCATTTGCTCATTCTTTGCCCTCCGTGAAAAAATCCTCATGGAGTCGTAGACATCGACAACCTTATTCTTCGATCATAAGAATAGGCGTACAAGGCACTCAAGTGAACATTTTCAATCCCAAACACATAATCACAAGCTTCCTAAGCTCTCATAGCCTCAAATTGTCATAATTCCTAACATCAGACAGAAAGAAAGCAAAGATCCATACGCCCTCATGGAATTCCTTCAAGCCCAGTAGTTGGGTTTTCCCACCCGCGCGCGACACTCGACAAACTTAGTTTCCGCACAACTTACACCATGACAAAGATCCCAAACAGTCCACCTCACAGGATACACGCGTGATATTCCCACTTTGCATGTCAACAAATTGTGAGTATAAAGATCGTGTCCCTTAAAAGCAACATGTAATAACTGAGTATAACATCATATAACTGAGTATAACACCATATAACTGAGTATAACACATTATAATTGAGTGTAACACATTATAATTTAGTATAACACATTATAATTTAGTATCATTGTCAAAGTCAAATACAATTTCACACTATAATAAGTCATCCAAAAAGATAGATTATACTTAGTATCATTGTCAAAGTCAAATACTTCACACTTCACAGAGCCATCCGTAAGTCCTCGTTAATATGATCAGCGTGTATTACTTCCATTCGCTTTTTAACGACGGATACAATTCCAATTTTTTTACCCTTTTCTTCTTGTCCAACCAAGAGACAAACCTCATCTTTACTTCATAAGAGTATGCATAATCAAGAGATGGCAGCATGATTGGTAGTGGAACTTCACCTCAATGCCTTCCACCTCCACATTTGTTCTTGTCTTCTTCCAACGGGTTAACAGACGGAGCCCGGCACCGCCCGGCCTCTTAAGCTTCCAAGAGATATTCGACTAAGAATGCTTTTTGGCTACCTGATGATCAACCTCATCCCCTCACGGCCTTCGCCTTTGGCCTGCCAAATATGTCATACTGGATAATCCACAACCAGCATCTCAAGAATCTAAAGTTCACCCCTAATACATCGGCGTGCGACATCATAGTGACTCCTACGACTCACGGACTCCAGCTGCATTTATTACTTGCGAGTAAAACAACTCTACTGTTGTATCGACTCTTCATCACAAATCGTATTACGATCCGGCGACTCTGCCCGCGACGGCAAGCCCATATCGCCTCTTATCTCTGCTTGTTCACCATGCCTCATACCTCAAATCGGACATAACTAGACAAATCACAGATTCTCTCCACAAAATTCTACCCTCAATCCACTGGGATCATGAACTCTATTCTCGCTAATCGCAACCTCTTTTTCAAGCCTTCCCATACCGCTGAACGGAAGTCATTCCCTTCTCAATCTTTTATCCATACCCTCAATAACGGTATAACCAACAACCAGGGCCGGCAAGTGATTGATCATCATCGCAAGCATTTAACGTCAGCTTCACACCTTCACGGTAATCACCTATCCAAGATACGCACTGCAATACCGCTTTTTCAAGCCCGACTAAGGCTCAAAGCCGCATCCTAATTAATGGTATCTACAAACAAACAATGAAAATTAGTTAATGATCACGAATGCCTGTAACGTACTCTATAACGCATTATATCATTAATATAACATGCATTGTAATACAATATAACACATCAGAATAAAATATAACACAATCTCTAAAATAACACATAATACGCATTTAAACAACTTATACTCACATAACTATATATAACTGTAACACTTTACATATTCCTCGATTATAGACGGCCCGGCCTCGCCAAAGCTACGGGGCTTCAGTTCGACCAATGTTCAACGGCTAATCTGGGGGAGAGTGGAATTATCATTGTGCTCTCGCAAGTATGGAAGAGTATTCAAGACTCCGAGGATTCAAGGGCTCACGCTAAACAAATACACGCATAGTTTCCTCAAACTTCAATTGTACGATACCAACAAAGCATCAGCACTCCTCATAAAGCGTGACGCGCCCACTCCCTCTCTCACCAAATTCCTCACACGGTCTTCCCCAAGGAAATGCATTAAACATGGCCGGCTATCAATAATCTGCATACATTTGAAGGAGATAATGTTGAAATTATATCCTTCCTACAAACACCAAAATCAGATAAGATATGTGACAACTAGCTCATACACGCGTATCGTGTCCACGTGGCATACTCATCAAGTCCGCGATAATCTGACCAAAAGTTAACCCTACTTGAAAATAAAATCTCTCGAAGTGGCTGTCCGGATCATCGTCTATAGTCGGTATAGTCCAAAGCACAAACCAGTCACCAAAAGAGAACTCCGACCGCCAAATTCAAAACATCTCTGTTCCCATTTCGAATCGGATTTGTTCGCTTAGATGGACCATTGTCAACTAACAATTCACCCCTTTTAGCCAACCACACAAGAGAAATGGGACTTTGTACGGCGAAATCTTCTAGTTTGAAGAGTAGGTCGACGAGCTTGTATTCTCGCTTATCAAAGACAAATTCTTTCATCCGACAATAGAATCGGATGTGTTCTTAAACAACTCCAAAATGCCTTGGTTGTTAACCTTAAGCCTCGCCTCACTCGCCATATTTTCTGTTGACAATAAAATATCAAAGTTAATACAACAACAAAGTATCTAGTCCAAAAATCAAAACAAAAACAAAGTAACGTACTATATAATGCAATTTCAGAAAATGAACATTTAATAAAATCAAAACAAAAACAAAAATGTACCACCACTATTCATCAAATAAACACACCAGACACAATACTTTACTCATAGTACATACTCCCTCCAATCAACAATTGTTAACGTTTTCACAACCGACTGAACGCTTAGTTATCAACTATTCTTAAAATAATATTTTCAAAATTATAAAACTCGACATTATGAAATTAGTTATACCTAATTATATTAAGTTATATCAGCAAGATAACATATGATAATGTGTTATACTAAGTTATAACATATTATAATGTGTTATACTAAGTTACAACAGATTATATATCATCAAACCGCAAGAAAAACTAAAAAGATTCAAACTTTTGTCAAATAAAACACAAATATCACAAATAACAACATCAAACCTACAATTTAAAAAATCAGAAGATTCAAAATTTTGTGAAATAAAACACACATAACAACATCAAACCCGAAATAACACACACACAAAGAAGAATACCGAAATTATTTGAAGAATTAATCTAAATAATACCGCAATAACTAAATAATATCGAAATTAGCTAGAGATTTTATAATAACTTACATTATTCGGGGCCTTCCTGCTGAGAGTTAATAATATGAAATTTTTACATCCGCTCCTTAAACGCGAATTAGCTCAGAATCGGGTGTATTTAATTAGCTCAGAATGCTAAATGTGCTTATAGCCAGTTTTAATGAAAGTGAAACGGAAAGTTCTTTGTGCAAATTACCATTCCCATACCACTCACAGATTGCTAATAAAAAAAGATTTTCATGTTGCTTTCAGGCGAAATGTTATGGCCGATTTGCAGATTCTTCAAAATTTCTCTTTTATTTCTCAAGTTATGCTTTTGATTTGGTTATATAAAGCTTCAACTTTTTTTTAATCTTTTTATTTTATTTTTATTTTCGATGCCATGATTTTGGGATATTGATTTTAGATGCTTTTTGAGTTTCAGAATTTACATTGTGAAGCTAATCTTTCACGGAGCATCAAGTAGTTTACAAGTATTTTACACTTGCTATTTCATAATTTATAATAATCTATATCACTAAATATGCTGAGAATCATGACATCAAGAATGTATTTTTTTGAGCCGTTAAAAGCAGTTGATGTTGAATTGTTCTCGATCTTTTGTGTAACGTTACGACAATACAAAGATTCATGACGTTAATCAAGTTATAATTAAAAAATATATTAGATATTAGATCGCGGAATAGAAATAAGAAAATTAAAAAAATTAAATATGATTGATTCATATTTAAATAATATGAGATAATACGAATGTGATTTTTCGAGACGGCTAAGCAAAGAATTTTGCATCGACATTTACTACTTAAAAAATATATATAGTACAAAGCATAACAAAAAAAAACCTAGAACTAATAATACACCCCCATTCCGCGTAGTGCCGCACGAGAAGAAAAAAAAAGAAAGAACCAAGTGACATTGTGTCACTGTAAGTCCATGGTTATAGTATATACATATTTACTTGCTGTCATTGGCCATAAAGATACGTTATAAAACCTAACATCAAACTACCAAACTAACACACAAAGTACTCAAATGATATATATATTCTTTCTTATGAAATTTTTTAGTGTGTATTATGTAGAAATGGAGGAATATTTATACTACAAAATTACCCCCTTAATACTATTCAAATACCCCTATTACTATTCATTTTACATTAATATTTTTCAACATTTCATGGCCAAGATACTCTTTCACATTTATAACACCTTCCTTAAATATCAAACAATATCGATTACATTTTAACACATTGCCGCTCGTTAAAAAACTCCATGAAAGAAAAACCTGAAATGACAAAAACCCCATGCTAAAAAGAATACAACAAAGATGCTTCCCTCAACGCAACATAAAGTTAGCTATTCAAAGATTCCGAAAGTCGACGATTCCAATACTTAACGCTGCTTTCAAAAACTAACGCCTAAGAGCTTCTCAAGAGATTCATACATTATCACACGAATCTGACATACCTGATATCTACCTCCTTTGCTTTCTTTCAAGCTTCTTGGAGCGAACGAAAAGAACTTAGACGCTATTTTATTCCCTATCACTTTGATATATCCTTCTTTCATCCGAAGAATACACGCAGCATCGGTTTCATATATAATTGCGTCGGATTCTTATCAAATAGTAAACCTATTTCCTCGGAGCATGCTTTCAGTACATCGATCTTAACCATCTCGCACTGCTTGGCTTGCTTCGTGGAAGAGCCTATTACTTCAAAGCATTTATTTCAAGGTTTGTTATGTGTTGTCTCGGCTAGATCTCCAGTGATATCATAGTTGTCACCATATAAAAAATACATACCCACCAGGATTTTAGTATTATGCCGATCTCACAAATAACCTCGTGATCCGGGTGATAACTGAAGAAAACCTATTTCAGATTGCTAGGATAAAAACAAACCAAGATCGACGCATCAAGATATTTTGAATATATTGCTTATTCCTTTCTAACGCTCTCAGAGGACAAGAACTAAATCTTTTCTAAGAATTCACTACAAAAGTTTATATCGTGCCTCAGACACTAGCCAGCATACATTAAGCCCACCGCATCGGCGTATCAGAGAGATTTCAAGCATTTCAAGCATCTTTCTTTATTTTCTTCCTTAGGACGGAAGCATCCTTTCAATATTAAGCTGCTCGCCCATCATCTGAAAGATTCTAAAGCATTGCCTTATCCATGTTAAACTTTTTAATACCCTTTCTGTAATTTGATTTACAGTATCAAAATACCATTTTTGAAGGTATTCCACCTCCAGAAACTAAGCAAGTAACTTCGGGTCTTCCCCACATCTTTCATTTCAAATTCTTTTTCTTTAAGTAATCTATTGCTTTTTGATTTCTTTATTGGGCCTCCAATAATATTTTGTGATCATCAACATGTGTATTAAAGAACGACATGCAATCCGTATATCGTTTTCTTTATAAAACACACAACAGTGATATTCATTTAGTCCTCTTTAAGTAAATATTCTCTTAGCCTATTATACCACATTCGTCCGGGGATTGTTTTAACTCCATAAAAGTTGATCTTTGCAACCTAATTGCATACATTTCCATGGGTTTAGATGTTTCAATCATTTTAAATCCTTCCGAATTTTCACGTATATCACTACTGTCGATCCATATAACAGCTGTGAATAACATCCATAAGATGCATTATCAAGATTATTAGATACCGACAAAACCTATTAAATAACGAAAAGTAAATTTTATCGCCCATAACAAGAGAGAATAAGTTACCTCATAATCAATTCGCCTTCAAAAAACTCGCTAAGCAACAAGACGAGCTTCTCAGATCTTACACCTCATTTTTCATTTCCTCGCTTTCTCACAAATACCCACTTATAACCAAATGTGCTTCATACCTTCGCAGAATAGTCACACAGTCTAAAGATACTTTTCGATTTTTAAGAGATTTCACTCAAGATCTATCAGATCTTTCCATTTTGGCCAATCGCCGACCTCGAGCATTCAACCACAGACCGGGTTCGTGGATCATCATTTTCATTTATAATTTCATATGCAAATTGGTAATGCAAATATTTCATCAATATGCTTATTTTTCCTCCGGTTTCAAATATTTCCTCAGATTAACATAATTATAGAAATCTCTTGCATCATTCTTATTTTCGCCATTATCAATGATCTCATTTTCATCATCTGCGTTTCTTCAAGAGCACGCTTTTTCATCACGGGCTTATCATTATCATTTAAAGGCCTTTATCACATCACTTACTTCCAGATCAATCTTTTCTCCCCGCCTTTTCTTTTTCGACGATTTTTATCCGTAATCCCACAGTCGCCACGCTTACACGCGCTGACGCATTTCGCTGCTACATCATTTTGTCGAATTTCAATACGGTATGAGTATTATCACTGTACATGCGACTTTGTCACTTTTTTCATATCAAGAAACGACCGCAATTGATTCGCTTAAGCCTGTAAGTACACAATTTTCTTTTATATTTTCTTCCCATGTATTTATTATATCAGTCCTCGATACAAGAAAGATGGCACATACTACGCATGCCCTTTTCTCGATCAAGCTTTTCTCCTCCTGTAGGAGGAAAAACTATCTCGTCGAAATGACAATCAAAGAACCTTGCTCGAAAAAACATCACCGCAGCCGCTCAAGATATCTATCAATAAGGCACCCACACCCTACATATACGCCCAACCTCCTTCGGTGTCTCATCTTTGTTCTTTCGCGCGAGCTATTGCACATAAACCGCACAACCAAAAATCTTGCATTTTAAATATCCTGTTTCGACCAATCAAGTAAGTCGAGCATGAGTAATGCTGTATTTATTAGCACTCCTGGTCTTTAAACGTGACACGACGCAAAGATGTAAAATTGTACGACTTACATAAGAATCTAGTAATTTTTTCTCATTATCAATGGTTCAGCAATATAACAAGACCTTTTAATTAATGATTTGGCTAAACCATTTTGTGTATGCACACGAGAACGTGATGTTCAACAAGAATTCAATCGATACGCAATAATTATTAAATGATTCAGATGTGAAATTCACCAAAGATTGCTGCCTAACTTCTTTATAAGATAATCAGAAATCGTGCTCTTAATTTGATTATTTGAGCAAGAAATTCGCGAAATGCCATATCTCGATTTCGACAATAAACAAACATGCGAATTATCTACTGGGACGCATCAATTAATAACATAAAATACCTCGAATTGGCCCAGACAAGCGGACGGATAGTCCACATATATCACTAATTCTTTTCAAGCAAATGCACGTGATTTCGTGTGAAGTTTGTACGCGCATGTCTGGGCTATTAATTTTCCTAGAGAACAAGCTTCACATGTTCCGTTATTAATCTTTAAACCTTTCAAGCGGATTTACTCATGCGTATCTTTCAATTACTTTTCTCATCATTATGAGTCGATTTACCTAAACTATCATGCCACAAGAATGTCAGCCAGATCCTCTTTTATTACTAAGTTACATTCAATTTCAAGAATGTAAAGCCAGAATGTAATCCGTAAGGTAATTTTGTAGTTTCTCTAATATTTTCTTTCCCAAAATACTAAAGAAGAATACGCATTTATTTCATATTACCTTCGCCATCGTTTATCATACCTCGACGATATATGTCATTAAACTTAATAAGTTTTTTGACTTTGAATACAAAGTGTCATTAATGATACAAATTTTGTTCCATTTGGTAATATGAACACGGCATTACCTCGATCCTTCAATCAAGTCTCAAGCAGTGACTCGAAATTGTATTAATTATTGCTTGGGTAGATTGGATGCCAAGAAAATATGTCGCCTTTCTCGAGGATCACAGGTTGCTCTAATCGTCTGTGGGGATACAAATGTCTCCAAAGAAGTTTCATGTTAAGCCTCTTTGAAACACGTGAACGATATAAAGACGAAGAGAGAGAATCAACACCAACATATAATCAACATTATTATTTCATGTATATAAAGAAACATTACATACTATCGTCACACATAATACGCATAATGTTAAGATTATTCATCAAGCACATTATTCAAAACATAAACTAGTTCATCATATCAAATTTCTTTTTAATCTAAGTTCATTTCATTTGCTTCATCACCGAAGTCCGCGGCCTCAAGATATACGTAGTCATCCTCGTGTTCATGTTCACAAAGTTGACTTCCTTTTCTTTCCCTTTCCTCTTTTCTTCATTGTGACGCTTTTATATCTTCTTTTGCTAAAGATATTCTACTGCCTTCTACACGCCCCTGCACTCAACGACCTTTCTTTCCAAGATTCCGTAACACACAAATTGTCATTGTTTTTCAATGAACCTTCTTGGATTTTCTTACCATTTCGTCGTATTCGGGTAATTTCGGTAGTCTACTATAATTCACGAAACCACGCCCACGACTCCCGACTACCTAAAAAATTACCACTTAATTCTCGACCACTGCCCCGACCTCCGACCGATCATAACCACCACGACCCTTAAAAGTCACAGATTTCGGCTTCCTGAAATGCCATTGTCCCAAATGGGCGAATCGATGGTTTTTCGCCAGCATTTCATTATTCTTTTCTCGCTTTCATCAAGCGGCATTTAATTAATTCCGAATATTTTTATATTCCTCATTCTATATCGTTTCAGAATCATATTTTCATGGGATGCATTTAAACGCTAAAACGTTTAATAGCAATACGTAACTGAACGAAGTATACTGAT